>JAJGOT010000454.1:0-450000 GCA_022457155.1 Cladopsammia gracilis | reverse complement strand
TTTGTAGTTCTCAAAGTCACTGCTCGGTTGATCAAGGCGCTCGTTCAAGTTTCCGCCAGCGCAATACTCAGTCAAAATCAGCATATGCAAGCCTTGGGAATCAAGAAACTGGTCTGCTCCCTTGACGGCTATCACGTTCTCGTGAGAGATTTCGTTCAGCGTGGTAGCTTCGCTGATAGCATTGAGAATTTCCGAAGAATCCGAACAAAGGACATCTTTTAACGCATAAACTCTGGATGATGCCACGTCTTTCGCTTTGTAGACAACTCCAAAAGCCCCGCTGCCAAGTCTTCCCTGGATTTTTAGCACTTTTCTTCCAACTTGAACTCTTGAATTGGTCCGAAGACTTGCAGAGGCTTGCAGCATTGTGTTCGCGATTTGGATCGTTTTTTTCGCTTATATACCAGGCAAAAGTAAATTAGTTCATTAATCGGTAGTCGCTCGCTCGTTCAAATTTCCTAGAAAACACTGGGTGTGTCTTATTTACATATTAACGACAGGCTTCCAAGAATTCCGATTATTGTGATCGCAGGAATCCAGATAGCGCGAAAATTAAAAATTTGCGCAAAATGCTTACATTATACAATAGACTTGATTTTCTCGATTCCGGGTCAAATCATTTAAATATTAACATTTTCATTTCTTTTTCTGTGTTACGTACAATCCTAGCCTGTGAATACGAACGCCCCTGGCGGGCGGGAGCGATAAGAGGCGGCTGTATTTGTACGCTAGTACAATCCGTGTCGCGAAATTTCTTGTATAGTTTAAAAAACGAGCAGTAGTGTTTTATCAGGTTTAAAAACTCGAGGCGAAGCCGAGAGTTTTTACACCTGATAATACACGTGCTGCGAGGTTTTTGAACGGCTTCAAAAACATTCTTTCAAAAGCGTGTCCCTTCGGAATTAAAACAATTGCGCTTTTGTGCAAAGAGGAAATTAGCATACGAGAAAAACAAGTAGACTAGACTGATTAGCATACAACACATGTGCCACGTTTTCGACGAAGTGACCATTGCTTCCCGGCTCCTGTCGAAAGTTTGGGGATTTTATAGTTCTGAGGGAAAACATCTACTGAAAAATGCTATACTAAAGTTGTCAGGTAGATAAAACGGCTGACAATTTATGTTCAGAGGGAGAGAATGAGAAGAAATAAGCAGCTTGCATCTGCGAACCAGTCGCTTACCTGGCAATTTACACGAGGGCGCTGGTGTCATTCAAATAACGGCTCACTTGTTAAATTGTTGGTTGTTTATTTTGTTGAGAAGATTCCAAATAGAACGGCTAAAGACCAGATTTCGTAAAACAGTACTACACAAAAATATTAAAGTCACCATTTGTTGCACTAAGAATCCTGAACAATTACTACCCATACCAGTAATCTTTATATAAAGATTACGTGTGATCTTAACATAAGATATAAATATAACGGTCATTTTAAAATCATTCTCATTAAAAATTCAGCGATAATTGCATTGTTTGCCCATTCAGCCCCGAACTCCCCTGTGACTGAAATCAAAGCCGCCACCAGGCTTTTCATAATGACCGTAGATTAACCAGGTATAAAGGGTCATACACGTGATCGATTTACGTCGTATGATTGGCTGATATGCTCATGAATTATTAATGAGTTTTTGAAGTAATATTAATGGGAGATTTGGTTCAAGACAACATTGATTTGATGGCTTGTTTTGGAGTCAGTGTTGAGTCGGCAAGGAAATTGCATAGGAAAAGCAACGAAACCATCGGTGACTGACTTTCAAAACACTGAACAATCTTCTACAATCAGTTTTTACTTACAATCAGGTTAAAAATGGGACCATGCGCGAAGCGGCATGAGGTAAGGTTTCGGCTCCGTTTTTCTTGTTATTATTACTCATGCGCGAAGCGGCATGAGGTAAGGTTTCGGCTCCGTTTTTCTTGTTACTCATGCGCGTAGCGGCATGAGGTAAGGTTTCGGCTCCGTTTTTCTTGTTATTATTTTTTGTGTCACGATTTTGCATGCAAATTTATGCACGCATATTTTAAATTGTACACTTTCGGCCACCATATTTCCTGTTTAGTGACTTCCGGCTACTCCCACTTCCGGTAAAAGAGCGTTACTCAAGTGTCACGACAGCGTCTCCTACAACCCTACTTACATTAGCAATGGTCATGTTTGGTATATATAAGACTTAGAAGAATCATTCCCTTCATTGTGGTACAGCCTTCATTTCCAAAACAGTCAATAGTTAGTGGTTTGCAGGAACGATGACTGAATGAAAGGAGTACTCTTCGCCATGTCGGACATCTTCTTATCAAATTTAAAATATATCATGAAACTGACTTACGCATGCGCATGAGTATAGGCTGCTAGGAGCCTCTTGTTATTTTTATTTTTTGTGTCACGATTTTGCATGCAAATTTATGCACGCATATTTTAAATTGTGCACTTCCGGTTCATAGCCTTGCCATTTACACTTCCTGTTTAGTGACTTCCGGCTACTCTCACTTCCAGTAAAACAACGTTACTTAAGTGTCACGACAGTGTCTCCTACAACCCTACTTACGTTACTAATGTTCACGTTAGGTATATATAAGACTTATAAGAATCACTGGCTTCATTGTGGTACAACCTTCATTGACAAAACATTCAACAGTAAACAAAGTGGTTTGCAGGAACGATGACTGAATGAAAGGAGTAACTCTTCTCCATGTCGGATATCTTCTTATCATGTTTTACATATATCATAAAACTTTATTACGCATGCGCATGAGTATAGACTGCCTGCAGCCTCTTGTTTTTATTATTATTATTATTTTTACTCATGCGCGAAGCGGCATGAGGTAAGGTTTCGGCTCCGTTTTTCTTGTTATTTTTTTTTTGTGTCACGATTTTGCATGCAAATTTATGCACGCATATTTTAAATTATACACTTCCGGTTCATAGCTTTGCCATTTACACTTCCTGTTTAGTGACTTCCGGCTCCTCTCACTTCCGGTAAAACAGCGTTACTAAAGTGTCGCGACAGTGTCTCCTACAACCCTACTTACATTACTAATGTTCACGTTAGGTATATATAAGACGAATCACTGGCTTCATTGTGGTACAGCCTTTATTAACAAAACATTCAACAGTAAACAACGTGGTTTGCAGGAACGATGACTGAATGAAAGGAGTAACTCTAATCCATGTCGGACATCTTATCATGTTTAAAATATATCATAAAACTTTCTTACGCATGCGCATGAGTGTAGGCTGCTTACAGCCTCTTGTTATTTTTTGTGTCACGATTTTGCATGCAAATTTATGCACGCATATTTTAGTGTACGCGAACTCGCCCCTGCCTCCCCTAGAAAGTTATTTTTGTCCCCTATTGTTATAAAAGGCCTCTAGAAGTTTAAACCAATCAGAATACGTCTGCTGAGCACATGCCTGGATTTTAGGGGGGACTAGAGAGAACCGGTTTGTCACTCGGAGAAGACTGTCATCAGGTTTCAAACAAATATGACCGCTTCTGTACTCCACACTTCAATTTTGCAGACGTTCATTTTCCATTACCAGAATGTGAGCACGCCTTTTAAGACTTCGATATGGAAAGAAAAAGTCCTTAAGACGATTTGTATGCATTTGAAGTGGCGGTTAGAGAGCTGAAAGCGATGGAATCTTCCATCCATTTATCACAAAGCGGGACGTGTCTTCCTACGAAGCGCGAAACGGCAGACTTTACTAAGAATTTTCAAGTATTCCTGGAAAACTACGGTAAAGAAAATAACATTTATGAATGTCCATTTACTTTGTAAGAAACATTTCATAGACTGTTTGTTCTTCGATATGTGCTAAACAATTTTGCTGGCGTTGCCGAGCACGGTTTCCTCGATGCGATCCTGTTATCCTGCGATCCTGCGATTTATCGACAAAGCGGGACATCTCGAAGCGCGAAGCGGTAGACTTTACTAAGAATTTTCAAGCATTCCTGCAAAACTACGGTAAAGAAAATTACATTTTTGAATGTCTATTTACTTTGTAAGAAACATTTCATAGACTGTTTGTTCTTCGACATGTGCTAAAATTTGCTTGCCTTGCTGACACGGCTTCCTCGATGCGATAATTTAACGCATTTTGCTCTTGAGACTAAACTAATAGATGTTTGAAAATAGAAACGTTCAACTGAGAGAATTCATTGTCCTTTTTCCTGTGTAAAGGCAAATTGCGATTAAACTTGTTCGAATGTTTTCTTCGTGAAGCCAATAATCACGCTTTCTAAAATAAAGTTTGCTTTCAAGATTTTTTGATTCGCGAAAACATTATGCGAATCATCTTTACGGATAAGAATGGCATTCTATATACACAGGAAAAGTCGAAAATTTTAGAAAACACTAGATATAATAAAGCAGGTTGCTGAATTTAAATATTCTACTTCGTCATTGGTCAATGTCGCTAAGGAGTCACGTGAGATATGCGCGCGAAACCAGAGCGGTCACTTGCAAGCGAACCTTTGTAGTAGTTGCACGTTAAATTTTTCTTATGGCGAAATCAACAAATTCCGAAGATCCTCTCGAAGGAACGGAGCTTCCTTCCACAGAGGAAGTCGAGGACGACCTTCTAAAAGAAGCTGCACTCGAAAATAGCGACTCGCTATTGAGTGCACTCGCGAAATTGAACAAAAACATCGATCACATGGCGGGCTCAATGGCCGCCATGGGCGACGCGTTCGCTGCTTTGTCGAAGCAGCGCCCAGCAAAGCGAGACGCTCGCTCTGGGAATTTAGACCCTTTAAATGGGGAAACAAAGAAGTCTCGAGTTGAAGTCAGTGATGTGGGTGAAACTGACAATGAAAGCGATGATGCAGACGTTGATGTTTATAATATAATTCACAGACCCTAACGCTCTGCGCTGCAATTAGGATAAATAAATCGCCAAGCCTTCCGGAAGCAGAAAATCACTGAATTCTGATAAACGTTTAACTCTTTTATTCAAGGGAAAGACGTTATACGTTTTCATTCAAGGAAAGTATGAGTTTCATTAAAACGTTTTGACCTTTAGGGACCGTTCATTATTTATGGGAGGGGGGGGAGGGATGGGTGAGAAATTAACAAATTTTCCATTTTTTTTCATGTCCCCCCCTTAGTGAATCTGGATTTTTTCAGGTCCCCCCTGTTCTGTTGGGGAAGAATTTCAATACCCCCCCCACCCCCCCCCCCCCCCCCCCCCGCCCCACTATTAATCAGATTTCTATAAAATAAAAGTTGCATTGTATGTATCCATACCGTATTTTTGTGGGGGCGCGATGATGTACATGTAATGGCTAGCGTGTTGGTTTTCAGATCTAAAGTAGGTGAAAATTTTGGGGTGACTGTATTGCTGTCTTGATATTAAAAACTGTGCTTCTAATATCATATTTAGTTTTAAGCATATAGGTGTAAACTTGGGATATGATGGCCTGGGGTATGATGGGAATGAGGATTTGATGGGAATGGGGATATGGAGGAGACATAAACCTGTATAAACCAGACTTAATCTAGTATAAACCAGACATAAAAGCAACAAAACCATAAAATGTTGTAACAGGAAATGAAAAAAAAGTTTAGAATAATTTTCAGTAAATTTATTAATAAATAGTTATTACAAGTTATGGCATTTTGAATTCAACCACTTGGTCCACTGTGCATTTGAAGAACTAGAGTTAAGACTTTAATAGTTGTTTATTACTATCACAACCAAGACTCAGCTGGGCTGTATAAAGATTTATTGCAATATACAAAACCACTGCTACTGAGCAACCCAGAAACCGGGAGTGGTGCATGTGGGTGGGTTGACTCACTTACAAGGACGACAAAGGACGAACTGATAACTACAAGATACTACTAACAGTTCTTCAACTTAATGTCCACGTAGCAGATAAGGAAAATTCCTTTGGCTCGGGTTACAAATACTAATTGATACTTTTAACGTCAATCACTAAAACCCTCAGTTTAATACTGTTACAATCCAGTAATATGTTTAATGGTGGGTTAAAACTTTAAGTAGTGTTGTGTACAATTATGGCAGTACCAAATAAAGAAATTAAAATTATAAATCATGCTCCATGACTGCACCAAAATACTGTGCAAGGCTGTGCTCTTAGAGGAATCATAGAGAGCCCAAAGGCTCCCAGCCATGGAAGCTGGGGTGCCCGGCTCTTATTGGTACACTGTAGTTATGTTTTCGCTTTTTTATTTAAGACATCATCTGTTTAAAATTTCAATACCCCCCTCCATAACAAAAAAATTTCCCCAGGACCCCCCCTTTTGCAGTGGCTAAAATTTCAGGTCCCCCCATTTTCTCACCCATCCCCCCCCTCCCATAAATAATGAACGGTCCCTTAGAACAAATATTTTGGATAGCGCGCGATCGAATTACATTTCACACGAAATTTGCATATATGCAATCAAACGGAGGGGGGTGGGGGGGTTATGATGCGTCACGCAATATTTATTAACATTTTCACAGTTTTGACATTATAAAAGCAGAATCTCCTGAATCCGATTACATTTTTTTTTCATTACCTCAGATAAATTTAGGGCTTCGAAAAATTTATTGGAAATCCGGGAAGGAGGAGGGGTCCCTGGGGCAAGGAAATCCGGGCGGAGCGGGAGGGGTCAAACAATCTTGCCATCCGTCGGTGGGGGGGGGGGGGGGGTGGGGGGGTAGGTGGATTCTTTCTGGAATAACCAAATGTAATAGAAATAATTCACGGTTTGGAAAGTATTAGACTAGTGTGGGTTTGATCAGGAATCAATAAATTAAATATTCAAAGCGAGTACAAAAAAATTGGTAGCTTCAATCATCATGTCTTGTGTGATGGTGCAATATGTGTCATGCAAAATTCGTTGACGGGGGATTGGTGCGTCACCCGTTTAAAATAAACCATAAAACTTTCTTACGCAAGCGCATGAGTATAGGCTACCCGGTAGCCCCTTGTTTTACATCAGATGCTTATCTTTTTAATCGTATCATCATAACAAAATTCTCGATTGTGATTGGTCTTCCGCCTGCCATTTTCTTACGTAATCGGCGCGCGGTCACGTGGGTTTCCAATGACAGCGAAATTTTGTCAGAACTGGATAGCTGTGATTTGATTCCAACGTTGCGCGCGCGTCAATCAGGCGCACTTAGATGGGTTCTTTTTTGGCCGTTTCTTTACTGTTTCTTCAGCTGATAGAAAATATCTCCGACGTTTTAAGTAGAATAAAGTGCTCATGATTTTTTTTAAGCTCGATTTATTAGTAATTGAACTTCGTGTCGTACAGTTCAGGGATAATCGTGCTCGTAATTTTAAATCATCTTTGAGAAACTTGCTCGGCCGATTTGAAATTACTCGCCCGATTTCTCCCTGAATTGTACTCCAGTTGTAGTCCGGTTACTATTAATAATCTTGTTTTTTCACCAGATCTGTATATCTACACACTTACAATATTTTTTACTACTGTAAATAATTTCTTAGGCTGAATTTACTTTGAAATTCTTTCTCGGAGTTAACGTTTTGCAGCTGCTGAAATTCCTTGAAGAGTAAAAATAACTCAGTCTCAAGATTTGAAATTAATTTTTTTTCGGAGTCAGTAAAAACAAATCCTTAATCAAAGGCTTCTATGAGGCAACTTTTGAAAAAGAAACGTTCGATAAATAAAAGATTCTTCACCCAATAATTCATAACATATTGAGGTATACACTTGAGGAACAGATCCATATTGAAATTGGCAATTGGCAGCGTCACCGCGATAAATAGATACATAAATACAATTAAATACACTTAAAGATATAACATTTATTCATTGCTAACATTAACTGCATTAGCAAACATCTGATTCACTGTACTTTGCTGGCTAAACTGAGCTTATGTATTAACTTTGCCCTCTCCCAGTAAAATGACTCTTAGTGGTTTTCAGCGTTTTATTCCGCCTCGAGATTAGTCCGGATAACTGTTATCGGGACTTACTAGTCAGATTTACATACGATAAACATAAAGTAAGTGATTATTTTTATTTCTGTCTTCAGAAATGAAGAAAGAAGAAATTTCAAGATTACCCTACCCTAGTCGGGACTTTTCCCTACCACGCCCTAGTAAGTACTTTTGGTCCAAAAGAAGGTCCAACCAAAGAACCAACGAAAACCGACTGCAGCGTAGCGTAGAAGATATTTGCATAAATTATGCGCTCGCTCGCTACATGCGTTTTTTTTCCTCTAAACACACTTATATACTTAAAAAACGACTTTTTCTTCTTCTTTATTTCTTAAAATGCCGCCTAGTATTTAAATTGCCCGTGGGGGGAAATCTCTATTCCTCATAAGCTCGGCTTCTTGGAGATTTCCCCGCCACAGTCACTCCTCCCAAGTTATGTACAAATTTTAAATTTAATGTTAATTAACCTATTTATTAATGTTTTTTTTTTCTCCTTGTGATTCATTGTTTGTGGCAAAATAAATAAAATAAAAAATAAAATAAATGCGTTTGGTTCTTGCTACAAGACCGTGAGAAAACTGACTATAAACATTCGGTAAAACTATCGACCATCAAAAAACAATATAAGAAAGAATGTCCTGTTTTGAAGATTTCAAGAACTAATGATATTAAATATAAAAATTACATTTAAATGAAGATGTCAAGAATACAATTCATGCTTCGTTTTAGTTGTCTCATTTTCATACTTAGAAGATAGCGCAACCTTAACATTGTACGACTCTGTCATAGATCTCTTGAGCTTTTGGTCGATTATTTCTGTTGTACTTCAAGGCATCAAGAGCTATCGCTTGTACAGTGGGCCCCCCTTGCGCTTGGACTGAGAACTGAATGGTGATGTTTGGATCATGCTTTGCCATTGCATACCCAAGGCCAACTTTCAGCGGAAATTCTCCATCAAAAACCGACGTAAAAGCACCGTACAACTTTTTCCCGGCATTTCCCTCGATAAAATCTCGCTGCAAGATCGCGAAAAAGATAACACCAAGCGAAAACACGTCGGCCTTTTCAGTGTAATGGCCATTGAAAACCTCAGGAGCCATCCAGTATGGCGTGCCACAATATGAGTTCATATAGTATTGTGCGTAAGTGGTCATCCATGAGCCATCATCGCGCTGTGCTTTGGTTTGTGTAAGTGCAATGAACTCTCGAGCCAAACCAAAGTCGGCCAACTTCACATCCTCCGCCGCGGTCAGCAACACATTCTCAGGCTTCAAATCGCGATGTACCACTTTCTGTGAATGTAGGTAGGCAAGTCCTGCGGCGATTTGTCGCATCCATTTGGAGTTTTCGAAGTCACTGCTCGGTCGATGAAGGCGCTCGTTCAAGTTTCCGCCAGGGCAGAACTCAGTCAATATCAACATGTGCAAACCTTGGGCATCACTGAACTGGTCTGCTTCTACCACAGCGATTACGTTCTCGTGAGAGAGTTTCTTCAATGTTTCAACCTCGTGCGAAGCATCAAGAATTGCTGAATTATTCGAACAAAGGATATCTTTTAACGCGTATTCGACTGAAGTGTTCTTGTCTCTGACTTTGTACACAACACCGAAAGCCCCTCTACCAAGTTCTTCATGAATTTTCACCAGTTTTTCCCCAACTTTAACTGTAGACTGATATAAATTGGTTTGAAACATTGTGTCGCTGTTCTTTTCTCGTAATAAGATAATCTAGCTAGAATAATTTCGCCAGTCGATCGGTCGCCCGTTTTCTAAGAACTGAAATACCAGCTGTTTTCTAAGAAAACTGGGAACCGTGAGGGGTGGGGTGGGGGGGGGGGGGGGGGGAGATCGAAGATGAGGTGGGATGGCCATGGTCCTTGTTAAAGTCTCTTGAGCATAATAGCTGCGGTTACACCTTGCAACTTTTACCTAGGTAAATGCGAAATAACAATAGCAAAGGCCCAAAAAAAGCGTGCAGCGGCTATAATATTGTTATTTCAAATTAATCGTGCAGCGGCTATTGTTATTTCGAATTTACCTAGGTAAAAGTTGAAACGTGTATCCGCGGCTATTAGCTGTCCGGAAAAGTCGAAACGACGTCTTTAACGGTTTTTATTGCAGCTCATAAGTCAGGGTTAGGCTTGGAAAATTCAGCTACAATCTTGGCAAATTGGTTTGGGACATTTGGCACTTTTTTGGACAAAAACATGATTTTTACAAAAACTCCCCTCCCTCCTGAGCAGTGTTGATATCCAAAAGTGAGATAACATCCTACAATTTATGGGCCCTGACTTCAACAATGTATAAGGGGGGGGGGGGGGGGGGGGACGAGCTTTTAATTTAGATTTTAGTGACATTAATTATCGGCGATTTTCAAATTGTCCACTATCCTCTGAGACCCAGGAGTCGGAGTCGGAGCGGGACGAATTAAAAAATTTGCGCGCGCTCCTGCCTGGGTCCCCGAGGATGATTGAGTGATTATCCACCAAAAATGTCAAAAAAAGGTGGTGCCTTTAAACCAATTGGCCAGGATTGTAGATTCTTCTCGAAAATGGGCCGTTTCTGCGTGCCGACATTGCTCGTAAAACTGGAACAGTTTTTCATCGCTGAGAGCGACTGACATTTCCGTTAATCTTAATTTGGTTCATACATAAACAATCATAAAAAACAGGCGATGTCCATGCTTAGTATAATTCAGGATCATTTGCGTCAATATCAGAAGTCTTTCATTTGGATTATATTTCTTTCGCATTTTATTGTCATTACCATATATGTTTGGATTTATAACTATCGTTGTTAGATTTAATTTAAAACCAATTGTTTTAGGTTTAATTATTCTGCTTGGCTGAATTCTGTTACAAAATGCCTGGTCTGCCGGCCGCAAACGATGAAGCATATTCTGCTCGAGATTCTGTTGACAGATCTGTTGCAAGCGTTGTCAAGGTTGGCGCAACAAAATACTTAAGGAAATACCCCCGGGGGAGACATCGCATGAAGTTTGTATCGTTATGATTAAGTAATTGACCTCCAAGAATTTCAAAATGTTCCATCTCCTTTTATTAACACTGCTAAAATAAACAAAAGTATTTTCTAAGAAACGAAGGAACTAATTATCGGAGAAAAGGACAAGTGATATAAGAGTGCGACGCGCCTTACAGTGAGCACCTAACAACTTTTTTACAAGTTTTGTTTGCAAGTTTTGGAACCAGCTCTACACTTCTGTGATAAACACGAAGCGACAAATGATCAAGTGTAATTTTGACGCTTCGTGTTTATCACAGGAGTGCAAAGTTAGTTACAAAACTTGTAAACAAAACTTGTAAAAAGTATGTTGGGTGCTCAAGGCGCGTCGCATTGTAAAATATAAACAACCAAATTTTGATATAGAATAATAAAATTGCTAGGCTAGATTGAAGGCCATTTGAACTGAAACTAGAGAGAGGCCCGGGTGGTTTGATTGATATTAAGCTTGCGGAATTGCCTACGAATAGCATTAAATCAGTAGAAAATCTTACTACACGAGTGGCGAAAAGTGTGTCGCGTCGAGAATACAAATTAATCATGACATGATCTACCGTGCACCTCGTGAAGGCTGCCTAGAATTCAATACGTCCTCGCTCTTCGAGAAAAATTCTGCACGATCTTCAAGTTATTGCACAGTACATTCTGAGAGCCTCTATCATCCAGAATTCTACATCTTCCGCGACTTCTTCAAACACCCTGTGAACCTCAGCAGCGCTTGGTCGGTCATCTTTGTCGTACTGCAAGGCAGCAAGTGTTATCCCTTGCTGAGCGTTGGAGCCTTGTGCGCGGCTTGAGAATTCAACAGTGATGTCTGGATCGTAGTGTGCCATTGCATACCCAAGGCCAACTTTGCCTTCACCAGGAATACGCATGAATGCGCCGTAAAACTTTTTCCTGTTAATCATGATAAAATCCCGCTGTAGGATTGCAAAAAACAGGACGCCATAGTGACCATCGAAAACTTCTGGAGCCATCCAGTGTATCGGGCCAACCTCTGAGTTCATGTAGTACTGTACATAGCTGTTCAACCATGAGCCATCGTCCAGTCGAGCGTCGGTCTTGAGTGAGATGAACTCTCTCGCCAAACCAAAGTCAGCCAATTTTACATCTTCAGTTGCAGTTAATAGCACGTTATCCGCCTTCAGGTCGCGGTGAACTATTCCGCGCGAATGGAGGTAGGCAAGGGCTTCGGCAATTTCTCTCATCCACTTGAAATTCATTTCTTCACTACTTTGTCGAGCAAGGCGCTCATTCAAGTTTCCGCCAGCGCAAAACACGGTCAATATGAACATGTGCAAGCCTTGGGCATCGCGGACTTGGTTGGCATCTATCACAGAAAATTACGTTGTCATGCGAGATTTGGTTCATTGTTTGAACCTCGCGAATAGCATTGAGAATTTGCGAAACATTCAAGCATAGAACTTCTTTCAAAGCGTAGACTCTGGAAGATACTTCATCCTTGACTTTGTACACGACACCAAAAGCCCCATTACCAAGTCTTCGCTGGATCCTTAACACTTTTCTTCCAACTTGAACTCGTGAATTGGTTCGAAGACTTGCAGAGACTTGCTGCATTGTGTCCGCCATTTGAATCCTTTTTTCGCTTATGCCAGGCTAAGGGAAACAAGTTCGTTAAAGGGAACCTCCATTGTTATAACAAATTGAAGTTAAATTGTTGGAAATAAAGTCTAAATTAAAAGTTTTTTAAAAACAGGTGCAAATATAATTTTAGTGTACAAAAAAAATGGATATGAAAATCGCCTATTTTCGCTTTTAAATTTCCCGCGCGCCGCCATTTTGAATATTTGTGACGTGTTACGGTTGTGTGATTGTTGTAAACAAAAGAACTTCGATTCTTAACAATAGCGGCAACCGTAACACGTCATAATAATTCAAAATGGCGGCGCGCGGGAAATTTAAAAGCGAAAATAGGCGATATTTATATCCATTTTATTTGTACACTAAAATTATATTTGCACCCGTTCTTTTAAAAATTTAAATTTCGACTTTATTTCCAACAATTTAACGTCAATTTGTTATGACAATGAAGGTTCTCTTTAATCGGTAATCACGTGTCCATTTCTAAGAATAAGACGTAAAAACACTAGGTGTGCCCTCATTTACATATAAACGATACTTGTCAATAAGAGGGCATGCGCATGCGTACATTCACTGAGCGACATTATTTTGATGGCGGGAATCCAGATGGCGCGAAAAGTAAAAATTCACACGAAATCGTGATGCTTATAGATTTTGAAAGCAGGAGACTTAATTTTCTCGATTCCGGGTCAAATCGTTTAAATGTTAACATTTTAATTTATTTTTCTGTGTCACGTTTAATGCTAGCCTGCGAATACGAACGCCCTTAGCGGCCGGAAGCGATGATAGGCGGCTGTATATTCGTGGGCTAGAACAATCCGTGTTGCGAAATTTCTTGTAATATTTCTGGCAGATTTCGTTCAAGGCAACATTGATTTAATGGCTTGTTTTGGAGTCAGTGTTGAGTTTGCAGGGAAAATGCATAGGAAAAGTAACAAAACAATCTCGATGACTGACTTTCAAAACACCAAACAATTTTCCACAATCAGTTTGTAGCTTACGTAGTATATTTAATGTGCTCATGTTATTCATTTGTCATTAACCTTAATCGGAATCTGTGTGATCTTGTGGGACATTCTACCAAGCACAGCGCATTTTACTTACAGTCCGGTTAAAAATGTGACTACATATTGACATATTTTTTAACTTTGAACCAGTTATAATCTTACATGCTTATGTTTTTAATCGTATCAATAACCAAATTCTGGATTATGATTGGTCTTCCGTCTGCCTATTTCTTACGTAATCACTGTGAGCACGTTTGCCTCGCTCCCTGTTGGTCAAGCAATCGTTGTAGAAAGAGTTGAGCTTGAGATTCAGAGTAAGCTCGGCAGTGGAGCTTTTGGTGTAGTTTACAAGGCGAGAGATTTGCTAAGTTACGTCTTCCCGTGTTTTACGCTCTGAAAGATGTAGTTTGTTGTAACACCTCTGCCCTCGGCAAGGCTATCAGCGAAGTTGAAACTCTTCGCCGCCTGGATTACGATCATATTGTTCCAACCATAGCGGCGGACCAGTTTGAAGACTGGCGAGGAGGGTTTCACGTGTTGATTTAACCGAATACTGTTCTGGCGGTAATTTAAACGACAGATTATCACAACCAAGCAGGTTGTGATAGAGGAGACTACTCTGAAATGGTTGAGTCAAATGGCGAGTGCTTTAAGCTATCTACACTCAAGACAAATCGTCCATCGTGATTTGAAATCAGACAATGTCTTGCTGAAACTCGGCTATTTTGATTTTGCAAAAGACTTTCCAGCGTTAAAGAAAGTCGACACACAGTATTCATCTCGCGGTTTGGCAGAGTACTACATGCGATCAGGAACAGGCCCCGCTCACTGGATGGCTCCAGAGGTCTTCAGCTGCCATTACACGGAGAAGGCAGACATCTTCTCCCTGTGGGTGTTATTCAACGCAATTCCCGTGCGAGACTATGCTTTTTCAACTAACGAGACCACATGGTACAGTGCTTTTCTGAACATTTGTGGGGGAGTTAAAATTGGTCTTGGTTATACCATGTCAACGCTCGGGCCTACAGCTATGGCGGTATATACTCGCGATGAATGGTTTTCGTGGTTTAATCTTAGATGCTTTGAATAGCCCTTATGCATGTTTACGTCAGACGGGCAAATTTCACCCCCAAGCCTCCCTTTCGAAGTGTAAACCTGTGACAATCTCATCAATGTACTCTCAAAGGAGCAAAGTTTAAAAGAATACCCACTCTAAAACAACGTGAACTTGTTTGCAAGGAATTTCGTACAAACGAGGCTTGGTGGTGAATTTTGAGCTGGTGGCGTCATCATGCATAAGGCCTATTATGTTCTACGCGCACGACCCAGAGCCGAGGAAATTTTCTACAGGATAGAAGAGATCTCTACGTGTATTCGTCTACAGTGGTCAAATGAAGAGAATATCCATGGAAGGCGAGGCAAGAGGAGAAAGGCACACCCGTCAAGAACACGAAGCAAATGTAGCATTGCCTAGAATTAAGTAGAGACGTTCATCGTGATCTCTTTAAGGTATAGCTGCCTGACTTTTCAAGGTCGTCGTTTGAATTCCGACCAATCGTTCTGTTCCTTCATGGTATATTTTTGCTACCTTGGCAATCGGCTTTAATTCCGTAACAGTGTCCGTCGATTTGACGAAATGGTGATAGTGTAAATCAAATTAGAAGGAGAATTCTTAAAGGGACACTGTCACCTATTTTTATTATCACTTTGAAAAGCCAAAAAACATATTTGTTTCAATGGAAACCTACAAATAATGGTCCAGTTTTGTTAACAAATACTCTACCAGTGCACAGAAACAAGTATTCGTTATCTTTGGCTGCGGATGGCCAGGATGGAAATGGATTGCAACTTTTCAAGTTCCTCCCAAGAGTCGTGGAAGAAATCACAGAAAAACTTATTATGGTTTGTTCTTCCTTGAAGAAATCACTTGACATTATTTCCTTGGTGTTCTAAAAGCAATTTTATGTTTGAGCAAAGGTACTTTGTCATATATTTAGTGTATTTTGACCAAAACACAGCAAAATCTGCGTAACAAAGCCCCGTTAAGAGCTAGCCGATATATGGCCTTAAAAAAGGAAACAGGCGAACATTTGTGAGGGTGCAAGCACTTAAGATTGAGAAATTCTCACGGATCAGATAACTCTGATTAGCTGCATGTTATTCGGGACTCTGCTTGTGGATCACCGTTTTAGTCTAGAATTTCTCTGTCGCTCTCTCAATAGAGTATAGGTCGTTTTTGCATTTGTTGTGATAAACATGTCAAATTGTTGTCAGATCACAGGAAACATCGAAATGTATATGGGTTTAATGTTATACTTAGTGATAAAAGCAATAATAATATCGAAAGCCATGGAGACGGAATTAAAATTCAAAACACAAAATAGAGTTTTCAGGGCAACAAAACTTTTGATGAATAAAATGTTTGAATTGAGGACTTTTTGTTTAAAACTTATGCAAGGCATTGGGTAATTTGCAGGGCTGGAAGTTCAGGCCGCGACCGTTCTTCTCGTGCTGTCGTTATTTGTCCGGATAAGACACTTTACTCTTACAATACAGTTTCTCTTATAGCGACTACCCAAAGTTATGCAAAGCCTAAGTGGTCGCTTACAAGATAACTAGAGGTCGGACCACGAGAGATCTACCAAGATGCGTCTACAGTGACATCAAAATATTGGCGAGTAGTTGCTTACCACAGGTTAAAAACAGTAGAAAAATTTTAATTTTTCTACTGTTAAAAAGCGTTGAGAGTGGTTGCGGTCGATTAAGAGAGGTGGTCGCGTACGAACGTTTTCACGCCGTCCAGCTCTCCCTCTCCCCCCCTCCCCCTCCCCCCCCTCCCCCCTCCTCACCGTTTTGTTACGTTTTTTTGCGCGGTTTTGCGGTTTTCGGACCCCCCTTACGCCCCCCTCAAAAAACCCCTGTGGGAAAAAAAAAACAAGCAGGAAATCTGGGTAGGAACCATGGCTCAAGCTCAAAACAATACAAGCCTATCCTACGAGGCTTTACAATACAAAGCTAAGCAAAACAAAATACAAATCCATTTAACAACAAAAAAAAAAAACATTAATGGACTGGTGCCGACCTAGAATGCCTCACCACGTGACAAACTATAACAGTCGAACCCACTCCTGCTGGTCCCGTGCCGTAGAAATATCAATGTCTGTCTAATTAACCTTGTTATTACTCAAACGCCAGAAATTGCATTCAACCACACAGTCAACTGTAAACTCTGTAAACCACGACTTAATTTCTAAATAACAAACAAAAACCAAAACCGAAAATTTGGCATCACAAAAATCAGATGTATTTTACTGTCAAATTCGTGTATCAAGAAAAACGAAAATGAAATTTGTTTGAACTCCGAGGCACCAAAATTTCAAGTCAAAGTCAAGGAAGCTATGTATATACACAAGGATAAACCTATTGTTAATCAATAACTAAATTAATTGTCAATTAAACACTATCTAGCCACTCTCAGGTTTCTAATCAAGATGTATTTCACACTCCCTCACTGTAACTGTTAACATAAATTTGTATAATTCATGATGGAAAATACATAGATACGTTTTCTTAAAAACTAAAGAAAGTCGTTTAATTTTGTATCTTCAATATCTCTGTCGGACCAAGATGGAGATTTTTAGCATATTTTAATAGCTGGGGAGTGGGGGCCCCATTCAGGGGAGTGAAAGTAACATACTGGGGAGTGGGGGCCCCATTCAGGGGAGTGAAAGCAACATACTGGGGAGTGGGGGCCCCATTCTGGGGAGTGAAAGCAACATACTGGGGAGTGGGGGCCCCATTCTGCCCATTCTGGGGAGTGGAAGCAACACTGGGGAGTGGGGGCCCCATTCTGGGGAGTGATGGCCCCATTTTGGGAAGTGGGGGCCCATTCTGGGGAGAGGAGGCCCCATTCTGGGGAGAAGGGGCCCCATTCTGAGGAGGAGGGGCCACATTCTGGGGACTGAAGGCTCCATTCTGGGGAGTGGGGTCCCCATTCTGGGGAGTAAAGGCCCCATTCTGGAGAGTGAAGGCCCCAATCTGGGGAGTGGAGGCCCCATTCTGGGGAGTAGGGGCCCCATTCTGGGGAGTAGGGGCCCCATTCTGGGGAGTAGGGGCCCCATGCTGGGGAGTGGGGGCCCCATTCTGGTGAGTGAGGGCCCCATATTGAGGAGTGAGGGTCCCATTCTGGGGAGTAAAGGCTCCATTCTGGAGAGTGAAAAGCAACATACTGGGAAGTGTGGGCGCGCATGCTAGGAAGTACAGTCAGCATACTCGTGACTCGATGAAGAATCTCTGCAGCACTCGGTCGATCATTTGTTTTGTACTTCAAGGCATCAAGAACCATCGCTTGTATAATTGGCCCCCCTTGCGCTTGGTCTGAGAATTGAATGGTGATGTTTGGACCATATTTTGCCATTGCATATCCAAGGCCAACTTTGCCTCTACCAAAAAGCAGCTTAAACGCGCCATAAAACTTTTTCCCCATTTCCCTCTATGAAATCTCGTTGCAATATCGCGAAAAAGAGAACACCAAGCGAAAACACGTCGGCCTTTTCAGTGTAACGGCCATAGAAAACTTCAGGAGCCATCCAGTCTGGGGTGCCACAACGTGAGTACATGTAGTATTGTGGGTAACATGATCCACCATAGCTCTGTCCTCGAGCCAAACCAAAGTCGGCCAACTTCACATCCTCTTCCACAGTCAACAACACATTCTCAGGCTTCAAATCGCGATGTTCCACTTTCTGTGAATGTAGGTAGGCAAGTCCTGCGGCAATTTGTCGCATCCATTTGGAGTTCTCGAAGTCACTGCTCGGTCGATGAAGGCGCTCGTTCAAGTTTCCGCCGGCGCAATACTCAGTCAAAATCAACATGTGCTTGCCTTGGGCATCACAGCGCTGGGCTGCTCCAAAGATTGCAAGCACGTTCTCGTGAGAAAAGCGTCTCATTAATTGAACTTCCTTGTATGCATTTTTAAATTTCGAAGCATTGTCACATAGTACATCTTTTAACGCGTACGTCCCGATGATACCAAAACGTCCGACCACTGTGACTTTGTACACGACACCAAAAGCCCCTCTACCGAGTTCTTTACGAATTTTCACCTGTTTTTCTCCAACTGAATAGGTTTGCCCCATTGTGTCGCTGTTCTTTACTGGCAATAAGACAAACTAGGTAGAATAGTTTCGCCAGTCGCTCGCTCGCTCGAGCGGAAGAACGATTTGTCAAACCATTCTCGCCCCCAGAGCTCCACGTTATTTTTAATTGCGTAACCAATCGTTTCAACCGCTGACTTCAGTCGGCCGGTTATGGGGTGTGATAACCGCTAAAATTAACACTTGGTGTTTTGCTATTGGAGCCTGCTCTCTTGTTATTGTCTTCTGGTATTTTGCTACTGGATTAGCTCTTTTGTTTTTGCGCTATGTTAGTGTTAGTGTTATTGTATTTTGTGATTTTGTTCTTGCATTCTGACATTTTGCCATTGAAACATTGCAACCTGCACTTTTGTCATTGCGTTTTGACATCTAGCTATTGGAAACGTCTCTTCTGTTATTGTGTTCTGACATTGTGACATTGGAACATTGCCACCTGCACTTTTGTAATTGCGTTCTCGTATTTTGACGATTTTTCATTTTGGTGTTTTGAGCAACACTCGCAACAGCCATTTGACCGTCAAAGAGCCTTTTCTTTGTTTGTTCCCAGACCAAACAGCGAAGCTGGCAAAAACAGCTATCAGTATAGAGGCTCTGTACTTTGGAATAGCCTCTCCGGTAATGCTAAAACTCAGCCGAACGTTACAGCTTTTAAAAAGATAATTAAATGATACATTTTGAGAAGAATTTTTTAGTACAAATAAAATTAACTTAGTGACCTTGTTTTTACATTCTTATAACCTTAGTTAACTTATCAATTTTATTTCGTATTTTCTAATAAATTGGGTAATTTATAGGCACGGCTCTCAGGAAAAGCATAATGTATGATTAGAGAAACCGTGGGTAAATAAAGAATGTATGTATGTATGTAACAAGCAACCCAGATCCTAAGGGAATACTCGGGTAACAGTGCTGTATCTACTGAAAGCCGAGCGGCAAAAACTCGGAGATTCTGCCTGCAGGATCACGCCGGAATGAACCTCGCAACAGTAAAATCACTCTTTGTGGTTTTCAGCGTTTTATTCCGCCTCGAGATTAATCCGGATAACTGTTATCGGGACTTACTAGTCAGATTTGCATACGATAAACATAAAGTAAGTGATTATTTTTATTTCTCTTTTCAGAAATGATGAAAGAAGAAATTTCAAGATTACCCTACCCTAGTCGGGACTACCACGCCCTAGTAAGTACTTTTGGTCCAAAAGAAGGTTCAACCAAAGAACCAACGAAAACCGACTGCAGTGTAGCATAGAAGATATTTGCATAAATTATGCGCTCGCTCGCTACATGCGTTTGGTTCTTGCTACAAGACCGTGACAAAACTGACTACCTTATTATAGGAAATTAACAATGCACGTTGACAACGCGAAGAAAATTTACGTTACACTAAATTAACGCGAATTTTTCAAAAGTTAGGTTTACATGCATTAAATTAACGCGAATTTTTCGGTAAGCATCTTGCTTTATTTGCTGCGATTTTCATAAGTCTACAAACTCGCACTTTACATTTCTGAACGCCAAACTGCGTTTTGGCTTTCGTCAATACAACCTTCCAAGACAAGTGCACGGATGTTTCTAAGTTTTTTTTAAAGCCGAAAATTTGGTTTTGAAGCCTAACTAGACCCTATCAATTCAAAAGATCTTTCAAAGCCTTCGTGAAATGTGACTCTGAAGAGCCAATAGAGGAGTCATGAAATAATAAGGTTTTGTAATGAAATAAAGGTGCTTTAAAATAACAATGTTGTAAAATAGCGTGCATTAAATTTACATCGACATTTATTAAGATACATTAAATTAACGCGAATTTTGTAAAATCACGTTAATAAAGTGCATTGTTAATTTCCTGTAATAAGGTATAAACATTCGGTAGAACTATTGACCATCAAAAAACAATATAAGAAAGAATGTCCTGTTTTGAAGATTTGATAATCAAGAACTAACGATATTAAATATAAAAATTACATTTAAATGAAGATGTCAAGAATACAATTCATGCTTCGTTTTAGTTGTCTCATTTTCATACTTAGAAGATAGCGCAACCTTAACATTATATGACTCTGTCATAGATCTCTTGAGCTTTTGGTCGATTATTTCTGTTGTACTTCAAGGCGTCAAGAGCTATCGCTTGTATAGTGCCCCCCCCCCCCCCCCACCCCCCCCTTTGCGCTTGGACTGAGAACTGAATGGTGATGTTTGGATCGTGCTTTGCCATTGCATACCCAAGGCCAACTTTGCCTACAGAATGAGAAACCCAAATAAATGCACCGTAAAACCTTTTCCCGTCATTTCCCTCGATAAAATCTCGCTGCAAGATCGCGAAAAAAAGAGCATCAAGCGAAAACACTTCGGCCTTTTCAGTGTAATGACCTGAAATGGCCATTGAAAACTTCAGGAGCCATCCAAAATAGCGTGCCACATTTTGTGTTCATGTAGTATTGTACGTAGGTGGTCATCCATGAGTCATCATCGCGCTCTGCTTCGGTTTGTTTAAGTGCAATGAACTCTCGAACGAAACCAAAGTCGGCCAACTTCATATCCTCCGCCGCGGTTAACAACACATTCTCAAGCTTCAAATCGCGATGTTCCACTTTCTGTGAATGTAGGTAGGTAAGTCCTGCGGCGATTTTTCGCATCCATTTGGAGTTCTCGAAGTCACTGCTCGGTCGATGAAGGCGCTCGTTCAAGTTTCCGCCAGGGCAGAACTCAGTCAAAATCAACATGTGCAAGCCTTGGGCATCACTGAACTGGTCTGCTTCTACCACACGTTCTCGTGAGAGAGTTTCTTCAATGTTTCAACCTCGTGCGAAGCATCAAGAATTGCTGAATTATTCGAGCAAAGGATATCTTTTAACGCGTATTTGACTGAAGTGTTCTTGTCTCTGACTTTGTACACAACACCGAAAGCCCCTCTACCAAGTTCTTCATGAATTGTCACCAGTTTTTCCCCAACTTTAACTTTAGACTGATATGAATTGGTTTGAAACATTGTGTCGCTGTTCTTTTCTCGTAATAAGATAATCTAGCTAGAATAATTTCGCCAGTCGATCGGTCGCCCGTTTTCTAAGAACTGAAATACCAGCTGTTTTCTAACAAAACTGGGAGCCGTGAGGGGTGGGGGGGGGGGGGGGGTGGGGGAAGATCGAAGATGAGGTGGGATGGCCATGGTCCTTGTTAGAGTCTCTTGAGCATAATAGCTGAGGTTACACGTTGCAACTTTTACCTAGGTAAATGCGAAATAACAATAGCCAAGGCAATAAAAAGCGTGCAGCGGCTATAATATTGTTATTTCAAATTAATCGTGCAGCGGCTATTGTTATTTCGAATTTACCTAGATAAAAGTTGAAACGTGTAACCGCGGCTATTAGCTGTCCGGAAAAGTCGAAACGACGTCTTTAACGGTTTTTATTGCAGCTCATTAGTCAGGGTTAGGCTTGGAAAATTCAGCTACAATCTTGGCAAATTGGTTTGGGACATTTGCCACTTTTTTGGACAAAAATATGATTTTTACAAAAACTCCCCTCCCTCCTGAGCAGTGTTGATATCCAAAAGTGAGATAACATCCTACAATTTATGGGCCCTGACTTCAACAATGTATAAGGGGGGACGAGCTTTTAATTTAGATTTTAGTGACATTAATTATCGGCGATTTTCAAATTGTCCACTATCCTCTGAGACCCAGGAGCAGTTAGTCGGAACGGGACGAATTAAGAAATTTGCGCGCGCTCCTGCCTGGGTCCCCGAGGATGAGTGTCCACCAAAAATGTCAAAAAAAGTGGTGTCCCTAAACCAATTGGCCAGGATTGTAGATTGTAGAAATGGGCCGTTTCTGCGTGCCGACATTGCTCGTAAAATTGGAACATAGTTTTTCATCGCTGAGAGCGACTGACATTTCCGTTGATCTTAATTTGGTTCATACATAAACAATCATAAAAAACAGGCGATGTCCAGGCTAAGTATAATTCAGGATCATTTGCGTCAATATCAGTAGTCTTTCATTTGGATTATATTTCTTTCGCATTTTTTTGTCATTACCATATGTTTGGATTTATAATTATCGTTGTTAGATTTAATTTAAAACCAATTGTTTTAGGTTTAATTATTCTGCTTGGCTGAATTCTGTTTCAAAATGCCTGGTCTGCCGGCCGCAAACGATAAAGCATATTCTGCTCGAGATGCTGTTGGCAGATCTAGCTGTTGCAAGTGTTGTCAAGGTTGGTGGAACAAAATACTTATGGAAATATCCCGGGGGAGACATCGCATGTAGTTTGTATCGTTATCATTAAGTTATTGACTTCCAAAAATTTCAAATGTTCCATCTCCTTCTATTAACACTGCTAACAAAAGTATTTTCAAAGAAACGAAGGAACTAATTATCGGAGTATAGGACAAGTGATATTAGAGTGCGACGCGCCCTACTGTGAGCGACACCTAACAAACGTCTTTACAAGTTTTGTTTGCAAGTTTTGTAACTAACTTTACACTTCTGTGATAAATAAAAAGCGACAAATGATCAAGTGTAATTTTGATGCTTTGTGTTTATCACCTGACAGGAGTGCAAAGTTAGTTACAAAACTTGTAAAAAAAAAACTTGTCAGTAAAATAGTTTGCTGGGTGGTCATACGATAAGGCACGTCGTACTGTAAAATATAAACAACCAAAATGTTGATATAGAATAGTAAAATTGCTAGGCTAGATTGAAGGCCATTTTGATGTTTGAACTGAAACTAGAGAGAGGCCCGGGTGGTTTGATTGATATAAAGCTTGCGGAATTGCCTACGAATAGCATTAAATCAGTAGAAAATCTTACTACACGTGTCGCGAAAAGTGTGTCGCGTCGAGAACACAAATTAATCATGGCATGTTCAATAGCGCACCTCGTGAAGGTTGTCTAGAATTCAATACGTCCTCGCTCTTCAAGACAAATTCTGCACGATCTTCAACTTATTGCACAGTACGTTCTGAGAGCCTCTGTCATCCAGAATTCTACATCTTCCGCGACTTCTTCAAACACCCTGTGAACCTCAGCAGCGCTTGGTCGGTCATCTTTGTCGTACTGCAAGGCAGCAAGTGTTATCCCTTGCTGAGCGTTGGAACCTTGTGCGCGGTCTGAGAATTCAACAGTGATGTCTGGATCGTAGTGTGCCATTGCATACCCAAGGCCAACTTTGCCTTCACCAGGAATACGCATGAATGCGCCGTAAAACTTTTTCCTGTTAATCTTGATAAAATCCCGCTGTAGGATTGCAAAACTGAAAACAGGACGCCAAGCGAAAACACGTCAGCTTTTTCATTGTAGTGACCATCGAAAACTTCTGGAGACATCCAGTGTATCGGGCCAACCTCTGAGTTCATGTAGTACTGTACATAGCTGTTCAACTATGAGCCATCGTCCAGTCGAGCGTCGGTCTTGATTGAGATGAACTCTCTCGCCAAACCAAAGTCAGCCAACTTTACATCCTCACTTGCAGTTAATAGCACGTTATCCGCCTTCAAGTCACGGTGAACTACTCCGCGTGAATGGAGGTAGGCAAGGGCTTCGGCAATTTCTCTCATCCACTTGAAATTCATTTCTTCACCACTATGTTGAGCAAGGCGCTCATTCAAGTTTCCGCCAGCGCAAAACTCGGTCAATATGAACATGTGCAAGCCTTGGGCATCGCGGATTTCGTCGGCATCTATCACAGAAATTACGTTGTCATGAGAGATTTGGTTCATTGTTTGAACCTCGCGAATAGCATAGAGATTTTGCGAAACATTCAAGCATAGAACATCCTTCAACGCGTAAACTCTGGAAGAGATGCTTCATCCTTGACTTTGTACACGACATCAAAAGCCCTATTACCAAGTCTTGGCTGGGTTCTCAGCACTTTTCTTCCAACTTGAACTCTTGAATTGATTCGAAGACTTACAGAGACTTGCTGCCTTGTGTCCGCCATTCGTTAATCGGTAGTCACTTGCTCGTTCTAAGAATAAGGGTGCGTTCGATTGACCTTATTCCGGAATTAGAATAAACGGAATGACCCCGCGAATACCCGTTCGATTGAGTCGCAAAGTCCAGAATAATGACGTCACTTTGTCCTCGCCTCGCGGCCGTTTTCAAAACAACAAACAAAATGGCTACCGCCGGCGACCATGTGCGAAGAAAATGAGTTGTTACTCAAAAAAGGATACTCCTAGAGTCGGGAAGAGACGCTTCTCCTCATTTCCTTGTAGGAAGAAATGAAAGGATGTTTCAAAACGTGTTATATCGCGGGCATTATTCCAGAAATGGAATAATCGTTTTATACACCTTATTCCAAAATGGTGGTCAATTTATTATTCTTTTATATGTATGTTAATTAGCCCTTGTTGCCTCTTCAGCATGTGGAAAATACAACAGAATTTGCACGCGAAAATGAGGCAAAGAGGGCTAATTGAAATGCATACAAAAGAATAATAAATTGCCCGCCATTTTGGAATAAGATGTTTTGACCTGCGGACGGAATGGCTATTCTGGAATAATCCGGAATATTTTCTTATTCCGGAATAGGGTCAATCGAACGCAACCTAGCGATAGGATGTTAATCAATTTCCTAGAAAACACTAGGTGTGCCTCATTTACATATTAACGATTGGCTTTCAAGACTTCTGACTTGTCAACAAGAGGGTATACGCATGCGTACATCCGCTGCGCGATATTTTTATTTGTGGTGAGTGATTCTGGGTCAAATCATTTAAGTATTTACATTTAATTTCTTTTTCTGTGTCACGTACAATCCTAGCCTGCGAATACAAACGTTTCTAGCGGCCGGGAGCGACGAGAGAGGCGGCTGTATTCGTACGCTAGTACAATCCGTGTCGCAAAATTTCTTGTAATTTAGATGGCAGAACAAGTTATGGTCATCGTCATGTCGTAACAGGTTACGATAGTAACAGTATAACCTGTTAAAGACATCCTTTATTTTATCTTTAAGTGCGTATAACTATAAAACGAGCTCGGTTACCTCCATTTTTATTATCGAATTGTAATTAGCATGTTAAAATACAACTTTTTGCAAAGTTTTAAGAAATTCTTGGGAAAGGGTCAGAGCCACCTTAAATTTTCGAATTATTGTAGCACTAACTGGAAAAAAGTAGTGGTATTGATCCATCAAAGTATAAGTGATGGAAAATGCTGGGAACTATTGCAAGCAACCTGAAATGTTCAGATAGCATTGATTTCTAGCTTTCATTTACACCTTTTATCAACTGACGATTGGTCCATGCATGCTGCATGGTTGAGCCTGACATGTAGAAGTTTTCATATTTAGTGTGTTATCTTTATTTCAGTCTATTTTTTTCCTCTCTCTTTCTCTATAGGATCCAGATTCCCATTAGCCTGCGTGCAGACGTGTAAATTTCTCATTCCATCCAGCTGTTGCTGAACTGGGCATCTCTCGTGAAATATTGTAAATAAATGAATTTGCACAGAAGTACAACTATTCGCAAGCTAGAAAGTCATTTATTATAAAAGTGATAAGCTATTAAAGTGATATTTAATATAAAAGTGATATTTACTATAAAAGTTATAAGCTATAAAAGTGATATTTAGCAACAACATTACATCTCATTTTCACATAAAATACAGTAACTTATTCTCGTGCATACAGTATCAAGATTAGCTCTGTATACTAATACACCTACTAACTATGCAAATATGCAGGCGAAATACACTTGAAGTGCTTATTTTGTCAGTCAACCGTACACTGAGTCAACTGTCCACTCGCAAATTACAAGTGGGTTTCTGTAAACCACGACTTAATTTCTAAATAACAAACAGAAAACAGATCATCACAAAAAAAGATTTCTTGCTTACAAAATTTTTGTGGTTTCTTGTCAAAATTCATGCATCAAGAAAGAGGAAAATTAGAATAAGCAATTTTATTTATTTTGTTCGTTTTGTCATCCTTTTGTCTTGTTATGCAGAATGTTTTGAACTTCTGTGCTTGGACTCCATGGCACCAAAATTCCAACTTAACTCCAGGAAGCTAACTGGGAAAAACCCATTCTTAATTAAATCATATCAGTTAAACACTTTCTACAGTATCTGGCCACTCTCAGGTTTTCTAATTATGTATTTTTATCATTTTTTAACATTAGTTATTATGAAATGTGTAAAGATTGGTGGGGGCCACATACTAAAAGCAGTATACTGGAAAGCTGGAGTGGGGACAGCATACTGTGGAGTTGGGGCCCCATACTAACTGTTGGGGGGCACCATACTGGCTGGTAGGGGCACCATACTGGCTGGTGGGGGCACCATACTGGCTGGTGGAGGCACCATACTGGCTGGTAGGGGCACCATACTGGCTGGTGGGGGCACCATACTGGCTGGTGGGGGCACCATACTGGCTGGTGGGAGCACCATACTGGCTGGTAGGGGCACCATACTGGCTGGTGGGGGCACCATACTGGCTGGTGGGGGAACCATACTGGCTGGTGGGGGCACCATACTGGCTGGTGGGGGCACCATACTGGCTGGTGGCAGCACCATACTGGCTGGTAGGGGCACCATACGGGCTGGTGGGGGCACCATACTGGTTGGTGGGAGCACCATACTGGCTGGTGGGGGCACCATACTGGCTGGTGGGGGCACCATACTGGCTGGTGGGAGCACCATACTGGCTGGTGGGGGCACCATACTGGCTGGTGGGGGCATCATACTGGCTGGCGGGGGCACCATACTGGCTGGCGGGGGCACCATACTGGCTGGTGGGGGCACCATACTGGCTGGTGGGGGCATCATACTGGCTGGCGGGGGCACCATACTGGCTGGCGGGGGCACCATACTGGCTGGTGGGGGCACCATACTGGCTGGTGGGGGCACCATACTGGCTGGTGGGGGCACCATACTCGTGACTCGGTTATGAATCCCCGCAGCACTCGGTCGATGATTTGTGTTGTACTTCAAGGCGTCAAGAGCTATCCCTTGTAGAATTGGTCCCCCTTGCGCTTGGCCTGAGAACTGAATGGTGATGTTTGGATCATGCTTTGCCATTGCATACCCAAGGCCAACTTTGCCTTCAGAAACCCAAGTAAAAGCACCGTAAAACTTTTTCCCATTTCCCACGATAAAATCTCGCTGCAAAATCGCGAAAAAGAGAACACCAAGCGAAAACACGTCGGCCTTTTTAGTGTAATGGCCATAGAAAACTTCAGGAGCCATCCAAAATGGCGTGCCACAATTTGTGTTCATGTAGTATTGTGCGTAGTTGGTAACCCATGATCCACTATCGCTCTGTGCTTTGGTTTGTTTAAGTGCGGTGAACTCTCGAGCCAAACCAAAGTCGGCCAACTTCACATCCTCCGCCGCGGTCAACAACACATTCTCAGGCTTCAAATCGCGGTGTACCACGTCCTTTGAATGTAGGTAGGCAAGTCCTGCGGCGATTTGTCGCATCCATTTGGTGTTCTCGAAGTCAACGCTCGATCGATGAAGGCGCTCGTTCAAGTTTCCGCCGGCGCAGTACTCAGTCAAAATCAACATGTGCACGAAGCGTTGGGCATCAAGGCGCTGGTCTACTCCAAAGATTGCAAGCACGTTCTCGTGAGAAAAGTTAATCATTAATTGAACTTCGTAGAGTGCTTTTTGAATTTCCAAAACATTCTCGCATGGTACATCTTTTAACGCGTACAGCCTGAAGAAACCAAGTCCGTCCTCTGTGACTTTGTACACGACACCAAAAGCCCCTCTTCCAAGTTCTTCATGAATTGTCACCAGTTTTTCTCCAACTTTAACTTTAGACTGATATGAATTGGTTTGAATCATTGCATCGCTGTTCTTAACTCGTAATAAGATAATCTAGCTAGAATAATTTCGCCAGTCGATCGGTCGCTTCAAAGCGGAAGAACGATTTCCGAGAA
Organism: Cladopsammia gracilis; assembly: GCA_022457155.1. Lineage (NCBI taxonomy): Eukaryota > Metazoa > Cnidaria > Anthozoa > Scleractinia > Dendrophylliidae > Cladopsammia > Cladopsammia gracilis. The sequence continues at coordinate 421,418 of JAJGOT010000454.1, read as the reverse complement.
AATGACCTGAGAAAACTGAGAGCCGAGGGGGTGGGTAGGGGGGTCGAAGATGAGGTGGGGGTAGCCGGGGTCCAATTTACAGACCCTGACTTCAACGATGTATAAGGGGGGACGAGCTTTTTAATTTAGATTTTAGTGACATTAATTATGGCGATTTTCAAATTGTCCACCATTCTCGGAGAACCAGGAGCAGTTAGTCGGAGCGGGACGAAGTATAACCCCTGCCTGGGTCCCCGAGGATGATTGTCCACCGAAAATGTAAAACAAGTGGTGTCCCTAAACCAATTGGCCAGGATTGTAGATTCTCCGCGAAAATGGTCCTTTTCTGCGTGCCGACATTGCTCGTAAAAATTACCTGTAAAACTGGAACACAGTTATTCATCGTTGAGAGCGACTGATATTCCGTTAGTCTTAATTTGGTTCTTACAAAAGCAATCATAAAAAACAGGTCACGTCCAGGCTAAGTTTTATTCAGGATCTTTTGCGTCAATATCAACAGCCTTTCATTTGGATTATATAGGCCTTATCAGGAGCTAAGCCGCCATGCTGGTTTTTATATTATTATGCAAATTTACCACGTGTTTTCTGAGCGGGCAAACAACTCAAATTCGGGAGATTTCAAACCAGTCGTTTATTATGCTGATATTTTTTCGGAGCTAATGCATTTTTACAGTGTTACAGTAGTTAATATACGTAAATTTAAGTTATTTTCGTCGCTTTAGTAACAAGTAAACAGTTTGCGATCTTCCGAAAATTGTTCTTTTATCCATTGTTTGCCCCCTGGCAGAGCACATGTCTAATTTGCATTATAATGTTGCCACCAACACGGCGGCTATCGTGAATAAGGCCTATTTCTTTCGCATTTTTTTTTTTTTTTTTTTTTTTGCTATTACCATATTGTTAGGTTTATAATTATAATTTATTACAATTTAATGGCATAGCTTACAAAATAAGGGAAGAAGAAAAAAAAAATAATAATAAATAATTAAAAAAGAATAGTAAAGTAAGGCCATAAGGATGGTCTGCAAAAGAGTCTAAGACACCATACGAGGCAGACCACCTTATACAATAAATATAGGTATAAATTACTCAATTAATAAAGTGTAAAATTATATAAAATCTATGTAAAATTTAAATATTGCATGAGATAACAATTTATCTTAATATCCAACTTAATAGCATGCATTCACATGCTGAAAAATTCAAGAATTGAAAAGCTGGAAATTGAAACCAATTAAATAAATAAATCACTTCTGTCTTGTGGATAAAAAATCCCTCACTCCCTTCTTAAAGCTGGAAATTCTTACTGACTGACGTACTGATAATGGTAATACATTCCACATGTCGACAATTCTATTGAAAAAGCTAAACTTAAAACTATCAATCCTAGCATAATTCTTCTTAAGGGTGAATTCATCTCTTCCCCTTAAATGGTACCTTTCAGAATCCGAGTAAAATTGAATATATGAAGATATGTCTAGAGGGGAAAAGCACACCCGTCACGAACAAGGAGCAAATGTAGCATTGCCTAGACTTAGCTAGAGGACGTTCACATCTCTTTAAGGTATAGCTGCCTGACTTTTCAAGACGGGCTCGTCGTTTGAATTCGGACCAATCGTTCTGTCCCTTCATAGTATATTGTTGCCTCCTTGGCAATCTTTAATTCCGTGTCAGTGTCCGTCGATTTGACGAAAATGGTGATAGTTTAAATCAAATTATGAAGGAGAACTCTTAACAGCTAGCCGATATACGGCCTTAAAAAAGGAAACAGGCGAACATTTGTGAGGGTGCCGGCTTTATTCCTAGCTTCATGCACTTAAGACTGAGAAATTTTCACGGATCAGATAACTCTGATTAATTGCATGTTATTCGGGAGCTTGTGGATCACCTTTTTAGTCTAGATTTTCTCCGTCGCTCTCTCAATAGATTTGAGCATAAGGCGTTTTTGTCTTTGTTGTAATAAACATGTCAAATTGTTGTCAGATCAAAGGAAACATCGAAATGTATATGGGTTTATGTTATACCTAGCGATAAAAGCAATAACAATATCGAAAGCCATGGAGACGGAATTAAAGTTCAAAACACAAAATAGAGTTTTCAGGGCAACAAAACTTTTTATGTAGAAAATGTTTGAATTGAGGACTTTTTGTTTAAAACTGATGCAATCCATTGGTTACAATGTGGTAACTTTGCATAATAATATAAATACAAAAAATGGCTTATCGCCAAAAGACACTAAGCTTATTTTAAAACTGATATCAACAACAGGAATATATTTTCATTAACATTGGCTTGGAAGACCTTGGAAAAGCCTTAGATGCAGCGATAAAGGACAATCAAAACAACCTCGATAATACTTAAAGAAGTTCACTGAGCTGAAGGTTTAGTGAAAAGCTCAAAAATGGATCCCAAAGAGCAAACAATGGCTCTCAAACTGAGGAAATTTTCGATTGAAATTCAACTGAAGTTTATAAATGTAAGCTTACCTACAAATCCTAAGATAACTTCTACATAAGACGGATTTGCACAGCAGAAATAAAAAGTATAGCTTTGTTGTTTAGGAGAATTATTTTACGCCGATTCCATTTATACGCTTTATCGTGTTTTGTTTTTTAGAGCGCTTCATGCTTTCTATGGAATACTTTTGTACCGGATGCAGTTTAAATTCTGATTTACTATGTGTCCAAGCAAGGATGATCAATTAGCAAGAAGAAAATGAAACTAACAAAAATTATAGGTTTATGGTTAAACAAATTATTTGCATGAAATGATCAGTCTTTTCCATCAAACCAAGCAAACTCTCAGAACTGTAGGCTTAAAAACAATGAGCTTAGGCCCGGTTCAAACGTCGAACTTGACATGTGCCGAACCTAATGCAAATGAGCAAAATCTATTGTTCTTGCTTATTTGCATTAGGTTCGGCACATGTGAAGTTCGACGTTTGAACTGGGCCTAATTAGTTTTCATTCAGCACTTAAAATGTTGAGAAGTACGGGCTTCACTGTACCTTCAAAGTAAATAGATAAAGTCGAAAACAGTTTCAGAAGCTGAGTTTCTGGAACTAACCTTTATTCCAATTAAAAAATTCTTGACAAGAAGGCAATCTTTGAATCCAAAATACGCCATAAAAATTGTAGGTTTCCAAACTTTCCTTGTTTGCGGCGGCAGATTCCGGACAAAATTCAGTCTGGATTTCCCATTCAAAGAACTTTTGAATCATTGAATATATTTTCTTTTTTCAGCTGATAAATTTCAACTGATGAATTTCAAAGCGTTAAAACTTTTCATCACTTTCGTTGAACCCGTGAATTTGTCAGTGCAACGCTTTGTCAGTGGCATCGAGTAAAGTTCATTCTTTCAGCCGCTTTGATTGGTTTTCCCGCGTCATCCGATGAATGTTATGAGAATAAGCTACTTGATCGGCACAAAACTACAACAAAGTTCTCTCTTTCCAAACGCTTTTCATAATTATTTCATAAAAGCAATAGAACACATTTTCTATGAGTTTACCGGCGTGATAAACCCACTTGGGATGTTGGGAGAACACTCGGAAAGCTTGTAAATCACTCGCCTGCGGCTCGTGATTTACAAGCTTTTCTCGTGTTCTCCCAACATCCCGCGTGGGTTTATCACGCCGGTAAACTCATAGAAAATGTGTTCTATTGCTTAAGTATCCAATATGCGGCTACAGTGACATTCAAATACGGGCGAGTGGTTGCTAACCAAAGGTTAAAAAAAAAACAATAAAAAATTCAAGCCTTGAAAGTGGTTGCGGTTGCGTACGAGGGGTGGTCGCTTACAAACATTTTCAACCTTTATTTTATCTTTAAGTGATAGATACAATATGAGCGGGAGATCGGACGCGAATAATGGCTGTGTTTTCACAAGGCGGTTTTTCTCGCTTAACATTCCTGTAGGTGATTTGTTTACTGACCACGTTAAGCAGCTTAAAAAATTTATGCGTTTTCACGGACAGAACTTTATTCATTTTTCTTACACCATGCGCGATATATTTTCTTTTGTTAAAACAATAGAAAATTAGAACACAAAAGAACGACAATACAATGGCCGTGTTTTCACGAGCGAGTTTTCAATTCGCTGAGCGAGTGACAGTCGGAAATCTCGTGAAAACAGTTGCTTGTCCAACTCGCTTAAAGTTAAGCGAGTCAGCGAACTACAATAGAATTCTCATTAAATTTAAGCCACCAAACCAGGTCGCTTAAGCTTGTCGGCAATTAATTTCGGCCAATCACATTACGCCAGCGTTCAAACAACAAAGAAGGGCATTGTATTGTCGTTCTTTTGTGTTCTAATTTTCTATTGTTTTAACAAAAGAAAATATATCGCGCATGGTATAAGAAAAATGAATAAAGTTCTGTCCGTGAAAACGCATAAATTTTTTAAGCTGCTTAACGCGGTCAGTAAACAAATCACCTACAGGAACAGATACCACGCAGCTCTTTACAACCTCTAATTTCATTGGACCTGTATATCATGCAGCTCTATTGTTTTTAGGTCTAGGGTCTATTGTTAGCCATTGTTGTGTTGTTTGTTCTATTGTTTTCTCAGCAAATTAGAGAAGACCTTGTAAGAGCTGCGTACTGCCCCTACAGGAATGTTAAGCGAGAAAAACCGCCTCGTGAAAACACAGCCAATGCCCTTCTTTGTTGTTTAATTGCCGACAAGCTTAAGCGACCTGGTTTGGTGGCTTAAATTTAATGAGAATTCTATTGTAGTTCGCCAACTCGCTTAACTTTAAGCGAGTTGGACAAGCAACTGTTTTCACGAGATTTCCGACTGTCACTCGCTCAGCGACTTGAAAAATCGCTCGTGAAAACACGGCCATTGTATCTGACTTGTGAAATGAATGTCATACAAAGTGTGAAGAATGTTGTTTACATTCAATTTGATTGGCTGTTATATGAATGAACTAATCCGATGAACGCAAAGGGATTAGCATAACATTTATTTCATTTTAGAAGAGCGAAATGGTGTCCACGCGCTTTCGTCCTCCGGAAAGTTTATCGGAAGAAAGTTCTCTGCTCAAGGATGTGACTCCCCAAAACACTAAAAACAGCACGAAGTGGGCCGTTAAAATATTTGAACAGTGGCAGCAGGCAAGGGCTAACAAAAAACCCCAAAATGAAACTGTAGCCTTGGAGGCGAGAAACTGCAGGGTGGAAAACGTTCAAGAATTAAGCTGCAAGCTGGAGGTTATGACAGCGGAAACAGTAAACTTCTGGCTTGTCAATTTATTGGCGAAGTAACAAATCAATGCGGCGGTCGATATCCCCCGAAAACGCTCTATTTACTGGCCACGTGGCATAAATCGTTATTTAGTTATATAGTGAAAAGTAAATAAATGGAAGGGGGCTGTTGTTGGTTGCTTTCCAAGGAAGCTAGTGGCTGAGTTACATATACATAATTAGTATTCTGTATCAGTTACAGAATACTAATTAGCTTCATTAGTATTCTGTATCTAGATACAGAACACTAATGAAGCTAATTAATATTCTGTATTCATTCATCAACCCCAACATTTCCCTGCTACCTATTCAAACCCTCCCCGTGCTTTCAGACAGTTTATTTATGTATTGGGATTTACAAAGGTATACAGTCATGTGACTTGAATACTGTTGTTGGATTGGTCATCACCCTCATGAATTATTAATGAATTTTACAAGTGCTTATAACTACAAAACGAGCTCGTTTACCGCAATTTTTTTTATTATCGAATTGTAATTAGCATGTTAAAATAAAACTTTTTGCAAAGTTTAAAAAAATTCAGAGCCACCTTAAATTTTCGAATTATTGTAGCACTAACTGAAAAAAAGTAGTGGTATTGATCCATCAAAGTATAAGTGATGGAAAATGCTGAGAACTATTGCTAGCCACCTTAACTGTGCACAACAACAACAACAATTATACTGTTTCTATGGTAACCCGTTATGTCGTGACAATGACTGGCATTTTCTTTAGTACCAATATTGTACCTTCAAGTGATAAAGGATTGTAGTATTGATCCATCAAAGTATAAGTGATGGAAAATGCTGGGAACTGTTGTGAGCCACCTTAAATGTTCAGATAGCATTGATTTCTAGCATTCATTTACAACTTTTATTACATTTACAACTTTTTTACAACTGACTATTGGTCCATGCTGCATGGTTGAGCCTGACATGTAAAAGTTATCAAATGTAGTGTGTTATCTTTATTTCAGTCTATTTTTTCTCTCTCCTTCTCCATAGGATCTATATTCCCATTAACCTGCACACAGACGTGTAAATTTCCCATTCGATCCAGCTTTCGCTGAACTGGGCATCTCTCGTGAAATATTGTAAATAAATAAGTAAATGTGTACAGAAGTACAACAATTCGCAAGCTGGAAAGTCATTTATTATAAAAGTGATAACTAAGCTATTAAAGTGATATTTAATATAAAAGTGATATTAACTATAAAAGTGATAAGCTATAAAAGTGATATTTAGCAACATTACATCTCATTTTCACATCAAATACAGTAACTTATCCTCGTGCATACAGTATAAACATTAGCTCAGTATACTCAATACACCTACTAAATATGCAAATACGCAGGCAAAATACACTTGCAGTGTTTATTTCGTCAGTCAACTGTTGACTGAGTCAACTGTCCACTCGCAAATTACAAGTGGGTCTCTGTAAACCACGACTTAATTTCTAAACAACAAACAGAAAACAGATCATCACAAAAATGAGATTTCTTACTTACAAAATTTTTGTGGTTTCTTGTCAAAATTCATGCATCAAGAAAAAGGAAAATTAGAAATTTAAGCATTTTTTTTATTTTGTTCGTTTTGTCATCCTTTTGTCTTGTTCTGCGGAATGTTTTGAACTTCTGCACTTAGACTCCATGGCACCAAAATTCCAAGTTAAACTGAAGGAAGCTATGTATATACACTGGGAAAACCCATTCTTAAAAATTAAATTATTTCAATTAAACACTTTCTACGGTATCTAGCCACTCTCAGGTTTTCTAATTATGTATTTTTAGCATTTTTTAAGTATAGTTTAAAAAACGAGCAGTAGTGTATTATCAGGTTTAAAAACTCGAGGCGAAGCCGAGAGTTTTTACACCTGATAATACACGTGCTGCGAGTTTTTTGAACGGCTTCAAAAACATTCTTTCAAAAGCGTGTCCCTTCGGAATTAAAACAATTGCGCTTTTGTGCAAAGAGGAAATTAGCATACGAGAAAAACAAGTAGACTAGACTGATTAGCATACAACACATGTGCCACGTCTTCGACGAAGTGACCATTGCTTCCCGGCTCCTGTCGAAAGTTTTGGGATTTAATAGTTCTGAGGAAAAATATCTACTGAAAAATGCTATATTAAAGTTGTCAGGTATACGGTTTTTTAAGGTAGAGAACGAGAAGAAATAAGCAGCTTGCATCTGCGAACCAGTCGCTTACCTGGCAATTTACAGGAGGGCGCTAGTGTCATTCAAATAACGGCTCAGTTGTTAAACCTATGGTTGTGTATTTTGTTTATTTTTGTTAAAGTCACCATTTGTTGCCCTAAGAATCCTGAACAATTACTACCCATATCAGTAATCTTTATATAAAGATTACGTGTGATCTTAATATAAATATCACGGTCATTTGAAAATCATTCTCATTAAAAATTCAGCGATAATTGCATTGTTTGCCCATTCAGCCCCGAACTCCCCTGTGACTGAAATCAAAGCCGCCACCAGGCTTTTCATAATGACCGTAGATTACCAGGTATAAAGGCTCATACACGTGATCGATTTGCGTCGTGTGATTGGCTGATATGCTCATGAATTATTAATGAGTTTTTGAACTTACATTAGTTATTTTAAAATGTGTAAAGATTAATGGCGGCCACATACTAAAAGCAGTATACTGGGAAGCTGGAGTGGGGACAGCATACTGTGGAGTTGGGGCCCAATACTGGCTAGTGGGGGCACCATACTGGCTGGGGCCCCCATACTGGCTGGGGCCCCAATACTGGCTGTTGGGGGCACCATACTGGCTGGGGCCCGAATATTGGCTGTTGGGGGCACCATACTGGCTGGTGGGGGTACCATACTGGCTGGTGGGGCACCATACTGGCTGGTGGGGGCACCATACTGGCTGGTGGGGGCACCATACTAGCTAGCATAAGCATGACTCGGTTATGAATCTCCGCAGCACTCGGTCGATGATTTGAGGTGTACTTCAAGGCGTCAAGAGCTATCCCTTGTAGAATTGGTCCCCCTTGCGCTTGGCCTGAGAACTGAATGGTGATGTATGGACCATATTTTGCCATTGCCTTTCCAAGGCCAACTTTTCCTTCAACAACATCAGGCATAAACGCGCCGTAAAACTTTTTGCCTTTTCTCTTGATAAAATCTCGCTGCAAGATCGCGAAAAAGAGAACACCAAGCGAAAACACGTCAGCCTTTTCAGTGTAATGGTCATTGAAAACTTCAGGAGCCATCCAGTGTGTCGTACCACAACATGAGTTCATGTAGTATTGTGCGTAAGTGGTCATCCATGATCCACCATTGCTCTGTGCTGTGGTTTGTTTAAGTGCGATGAACTCTCGAACCAAACCAAAGTCGGCCAACTTCACATCCTCCGTCGCGGTCAACAACACATTCTCAGGCTTCAAATCGCGATGTACCACTTTCTGTGAATGTAGGTAGGCAAGTCCTGCGGCAATTTGTCCCATCCATTTGCAGTTCTCGAAGTCACTGCTCGGTTGATGTAGGCGCTCGTTCAAGTTTCCGCCGGCGCAGTACTCAGTCAAAATCAACATGTGCACGAAGCCTTGGGCATCAAGGCACTGGTCTGCTCCATAGATTGCAAGCACGTTCTCGTGAGAAACGGCTGCCATTAATTGAACTTCGTAGAATGCTTTTTGATCTTCCGAAGCATTCTCACGTAGTACATCTTTTAACGCGTACTCGATGTCTGAACCGTACTCTTTGACTTTGTACACGACACCAAAAGCCCCGCTTCCAAGTACTTGCTGAATTGTCATCAGTTTTTTTCCAACTTTGATCATTGTGTCGCTGTTCTTTACTCCGTTTTTAATAAGATAATCTAGCTAGAATAATTTCGCCAGTCGCTCGCTCGCTTCAAAGCGGAAGAACGATTTCCGAGAAATCAACGACCTAGAAAACAGAGCAACAAACCAATCACAGCAGTTTTTCTAATATAAGCTTGACCTTTGATTGGTGAATTTGAATCCTGTGATTAGCGCGCGCACATCACAAGTCATTTTTAACAGACAGTAGAATTGTTCGTAGGTGGTCAACCATGATCCACTATCGCTCTGTGCTGTGGTTTGTTTAAGTGCGGTGAACTCTCGAGCCATGACCAAAGTCGGCTAACTTCACATTCTTCGCCGCGGTCAACAACACATTCTCGGGCTTCAAATCGCGATATACCACGTTCTGTGAATGTTGGTAGGCAAGTCCTGCGGCTATTTGTCGTATCCATTTGGAGTTCTCGAAGTCACTGCTCGGTCAATGAAGGCGCTCGTTCAAGTTTCCGACGGCGCACTACTCAGTCAAAATCAATATGTGCAAGCCTTGGGCATCACGACGCTGGTCTGCTTTTACCACAGCGATTACATTCTCGAGAGAGATTAGGCAGCTTTAGCAACCACGACGGCAACGACAAAGAAAACGTCATTGGAAAAAAGAATTCGCGCCCTTTAAAACCACTTTGCAATTGTTCCAATTTGTTGAATTTGTCTGATTTGACTGAATAGTTTAGGAGCTTATGCTTGTGCTTATGCTTATGTCGCGGTGATTCCTAGTGAGGACAACATAAGAAAAACAAGTGGTTTGTTCTTCTTATGCTTATGCTTATGTTGCTGCTGTTCTCACTAGCGTTATGCTTATGCTTATGCTTATGCTTATGCTTATGCTTATGCTTATGCTTATGCTTATGCTTATGCTTATGCTTATGCGCTAGTGAGAACCGGCCTTTATAAGAAGTATACAAAAATGTAAAACGCACATGCAGAGGCATTGTGTTGTGTCGTTCTCGCTACCGTTGTCGTGGTGGTTGCTTAACCTCCCTAGTCAATGTTTCAACCTCGCGAGAAGCATTAAGAGTTGCTGAATCATCCGAACAAAGGATATCTTTTAACGCGTATTCGATTCTCTGACTTTGTACACAACACCGAAAGCCCCTTTACCAAGTTCTTCACAAATTGTCACCAGTTTTTTCTTCAACTTTAACTTTAGACTGATATAAATTGGTATGAAACATTGTATCGCTGTTCCTTATTCGTAATAAGATAATCTAGCTACAACAGAATAATTTCGCCAGTCGCTCGCTCGCTTCAAACACGTATTCTGTATTGTTTTATAAGAAAACTGAGAGCCCAAATTGGTTTGGGACATTTGGCACTTTTTTGGACAAAAACACGACTTTTACATAAACTACCCTCCCTCTCCCCCTGAGCAATGTTGATATTCAACAATAAGACAAGCATCCTACAATTTATGGACCCAGACTTCAACAATGTATAAGGGTGGACGAGCTTTTTAATTTAGATTTTAGTGACATTGTCAGCAATTTTCAAATTGTCCACTAACCTCGGAGACCCAGGAGCAGTTAGTCGGAGCGGGACGAAGTAAAACATCGGCGCGCGCCCCTACCTGGGTCCCCGAGGATGATTGTCCACCAAACTTTGGTGGACAATCATCAGCGGTGTCCCTAAACCAATTGGCCAGGATTGTAGATTCTCCGCGAAAATAGGTTTTTTTTCTGCGTGCCGACATTGCTCGTAAAAATTATCTGTAAAACTGGAACATAATTCACCACTGAGAGCGACTGATATTTCCATTAATCTTAATTTGGTTCATACATAAACTATCATAAAAAACAGGTGACGTCCAGGCTAAGTATAATAGACCAATTTCGATATATTAAAATTCGTACTTGGCTCCGAGGCTTGGGGGAATAAAACAAAAGAAATCACATTGAGGTTCAGCGTTGAATTATTCATTTCTTTTGTTTTATTCCCCTAAGCCTCTGAGCCAAGTATGAATTTTAATATATCGAAATTGGTCTAGTCAGGATCATTTGCGTCAATATCAGTAGTCTTTCATTTGGATTATATTTCTTTCGCATTTTTTTTTTCATTACCATATTTTTTGATTTATAATTATCGTTGTTAGATTTTTTTTAAACCAATTGTTTTTGGTTTAATTGTTCTGCTTGGCTGAAGTCTGTTACAAAATGCCTGGTCTGCCGGCCGCAAACGATAAAGCATATTCTGCTCGAGATTCTGTTTGAAGATTAAGCTATTGCAAGCTTGGTCAAGGTGGGCGGAACAAAATACTTATGGAAATACCCCGGGGAGACATCGCATGTAGTTTGTATCGTTATCATTAAGTTATTGACTTCCAAGAATTTCAAAATGTTCCATCGCCTTTTATTAACACTGCTAACAAAAGTATTTTCTAAGAAACGAAGGAACTAATTATCGGTATATAGGACAAGTAATATTAGAGTGCGAGGCGCCTTACAGTGAACAACTAACAAACTCTTTTACAAGATGTGTTTGCAAGTTTTGTAACTAATTAACTCTACACTTCCGTGATAAACACAAAGCGACAAATGATCAAGTGTAATTTTGATGCTTCGTGTTTGTCACAGGAGTGCTAAGTTAGTTACAAAACTTGAAAACAAAACGTGTAAAAACGTTTGTTGGGTGCTCGTGACAGTAAGTTTGAACAGAAACTAGAGAGAGGCCCGGGTGGTTTGATTGATATTAAGCTTGCGCAATTGCCTACAAATAGCATTATTAAAATCAGTGGAAAATCTTACTACACCAGTCGCGAAAAGTGTGTCGCGTCGAAAACACAGATTAATCATGGCATGTTCAACAGCGTACCTTGTGAAGGCTGTCTAGAATTCAATACGTCCTCGCTCTTCAAGAAAAATTCTGCACGATCTTCAACTTATTGCACAGTACGTTCTGAGAGTTTCTGTCATCCAGAATTGTCGATCTTCCTCGACTTCTTCAAACACCCTGTGAACCTCAGCAGCGCTTGGTCTATCATCTTTGTCATTCTGCATGAATACGCATGAATGCGCCGTTAAATAGGATGCCGAGCGAAAACACGTCAGCTTTTACATTGTAGTGACCATCGGAAACTTCTGGAACCATTCCGTGTATCGGGCCAACCTGTGAGTTCATGTAGTACTGTACATTCATAGCTATTCAACTATGAGCCACCGTCTAGTCGAATGTCGGTCTTGAGTGAGATGAACTCTCTCGCCAAACCAAAGTCAGCCAACTTTACATCCTCACTTGCAGTTAATAGCACATTATCCGCCTTCAGGTCGCGGTGAACTATTCCGCGCGAATGGAGGTAGGCAAGGGCTTCGGCAATTTCTCTCATCCACTTGAAATTCAATTCTTCACTACTTTGTCGAGCAAGGCGCTCATTCAAGTTTTCGCCAGCGCAAAACACAGTCAATATGAACATGTGCAGGCCTTGGGCGTCGCCGACTTGGTCGGCATCTATCACAGAAATTACGTTGTCGTGAGAGATTTGGTTCATTGTTTGAACCTCGCGAATAGCATTGAGAACTTGCGAAACATTCAAGCATAGAACATTTTTAACGCGTAAACTCTGGAAGATGCTTCATCCTTGACACGACACCAAAAGCGCCATTACCAAGTCTTCGCAGGATTCTTAGCACTTTTCTTTCCAACTTGAACTCTTGAATTGATTCGAAGACTTGCATAGACTTGCTGCATTGTGTCCGCCATTTGAATCCTTTTTTTGCTTATACCAGTGAAGGGTAAACAAGGTGGCCACTTACTTGTTCTAAGAATAAGATGTCAAAACAATTTCCTAGAAAACACAAGGTGTGCCTCGTTTACATATCGTTAACGATAGGCTTCCAAGAATTCCGACCTGTAAATGGGAGGGCATGCGCACGCGTACATCCGCTAAGCGATATTTTTATTTTTGCTGAGCGGTTCCGGGTCAAATCATTTTAAGTATTAACATTTTAATTTCTTTTTCTGTGTCAATTGCAATGCTAGCCTGCGAATACGAACGTCCCTAGCGGCTGAGGACGATGAGGGGCGAGCGGGGCCGTAGCTGTCCAAATGATGTTTGTGATTGGCGAACGATACAATTGATATATCACTTGAACAATGCCCCTATCCCTAATCCCTATCCCTAATCCCTATCCTAGCGGGACAAATCTGTTGTTTTCTTAGCGAATCACAGACATCGTTTGGACAAGTGCGGGACTATCCTGAGGGCTGCATTTGTTCGTGGGCTAGTATAATCCGTGTCGCGAAATTTCTTGTAATATTAATTGTCAGATTTCGTTCAAAATTGATTTAATGACTTGTTTTGGAATCAGTGTTGAGTATGCAGGGAATTTGCATAGGAAAAGTAACGAAAATATCGATGACTGACTTTCAAAACACCTTATAATCTTCCACAATCAGTTTGTGGCTTACGTAGTATATGGAATGTGCTCATGTCATTCATTTGTCATTAACTTTAATCGGAATCTGTGAGATCTTGGGGTACATTCTACCAAACACAGCGCATTTTACTTACAATCAGGTTAAAAATGTGACCACATATTGATAGATTTTTGAACTTTGAATCAGTTATTATTTTACATGTGATGCTTATCTTTTTAATCGTGTCAACAAAATTCTCGATTGTGATTGGTCTTCCGCCTGCCTATTTCGTACGTAATCGGCACGCGGTCACATGGGCTTCCAATTACAGCGAAATTTTGTCAGAATTGGATAGCTGTAATTGGACACCAGCGTTGCGCGCGCGTCAATCGGGTGCACTTAGATGGGTTCTTTTTTTTTTTGCCGTTTCTCTACTGTTTCTTCAGCTGATAGAAAATATCCCTGACATTTTTAGTAGAAAAAAGTGCACATGATTTTTTAAGCTCGATTTATTAGTAATTGAACTTCGTGTCGTACAATTCAGGGATAATCGTGCTCGTAATTTTAAATCATCTTCGAGAAACTTGCTCGGCCGATTTGAAATTACTCGCCCGATTTCTCCCTGAATTATACCCCAGTTGTAGTCCGGTTACTATTAATAATCGTTTTTTTTCACCAGATCTGTAAATCTACACACTTACAATATTTTTTACTACTGTAAATAATTTCTTAGGCTGAATTTACTTTGAAATTCTTTCTCGGAGTTAACGTTTTGCAGCTGCTGAAATTCCTTGAAGAGTAAAAATAACTCAGTATCAAGATTTGAAATTAATTTTTTTTCGGAGTCAGTAAAAACAAATCCTTAATTAAAGGCTCCTATGAGGCAACTTGTGAAAAAGAAACGTTAGATAAATAAAAGGTTCTTCATCCAAAAGTTCATAATATATTGAGGTATACACTTGAGGAACAGATCCATATTGAAATTGGCAATTGGCAGCGTCACCGCGGTAAAAAGATACATAAATACACTTAAAGATATAACATTTATTCATTGCTAACGTTAACTGCAATAGCAAACATCTGATTCACTGTACTTTGCTGGCTAAACTGAGCTTATGTATTAACTTTGCCCTCTCCCAGTAAAATGACTCTTCGTGGTTTTCAGCGTTTTATTCCGCCTCGAGATCAGTCCGGATAACTGTTATTGGGACTTACTAGTCAGATTTACATACGATAAACATAAAGTAAGTAATTATTTTTATTTCTCTCTTCAGAAATGAAGAAAGAAGAAATTTCAAGATTACCCTACCCTAGTCGGGACTTTTCCCTACCACGCCCTAGTAAGTACTTTTGGTCCAAAAGAAGGTTCAAACCAACGAAAACCGACTGCAGCGTAGCGTAGAAGATATTTGCATAAATTATGCGCTCACTCGCTACATGCGTTTGGTTCTTGCTACAAGACCGTGACATAACTGACTATAAACATTCGGTAGAACTATTAACCATCAAAAAACAATATAAGAAAGAATGTCCTGTTTTGAAAATTCGATAATCAAGAACTAACGATTTTTAAATATAAAAATTACATTTAAATGAAGGTGTCTTGAATACAATTTATGCTTCGTTTCAGTTGTCTCATTTTCATACTTAGAAGATAGCGCAACCTTAAGATTGAATGACTCTGTCATAGATCTCTTGAGCGTTTGGTCGATTATTTCTGTTGTACTTCAAGGCATCAAGAGCTATCGCTTGAATAGTGGCCCCCCCTTGCGCTTGGACTGAGAACTGAATGGTGATGTTTGGATCATGCTTTGCCATTGCATACCCAAGGCCAACATTGCCTACAGAATGAGAAACCCAAACAAAGGCACCGTAAAACTTTTTCCTATTTCCCTCGATAAAATCTCGCTGCAAGATCGCGAAAAAGATAACACCAAGCGAAAACACGTCGGCCTTTTCAGTGTAATGGCCATTGAAAACCTCAGGAGCCATCCAGTATGGCGTGCCACAATATGAGTTCATATAGTATTGTGCGTAAGTGGTCATCCATGAGCCATCATCGCGCTGTGTTTTGGTTTGTGTAAGTGCAATGAACTCTCGAGCCAAACCAAAGTCGGCCAACTTTACATCCTCCGCCGCGGTCAGCAACACATTCTCAGGCTTCAAATCGCGATGTACCACTTTCTGTGAATGTAGGTAGGCAAGTCCTGCGGCGATTTGTCGCATCCATTTGGAGTTCTCGGAGTCACTGCTCGGTTCATGAAGGCGCTCGTTCAAGTTTCCGCCAGGGCAGAACTCAGTCAATATCAACATGTGCAAGCCTTGGGCATCACTGAACTGGTCTGCTCCTACCACAGCGATTACGTTCTCGTGAGAGAGTTTCTTCAATGTTTCAACCTCGTGCGAAGCATCAAGAATTGCTGAATCATTCGAACAAAGGATATCTTTTAACGCGTATTCGACTGAAGTTTTCTTGTCTCTGACTTTGTACACAACACCGAAAGCCCCTCTACCAAGTTCTTCATGAATTGTCACCAGTTTTTCCCCAACTTTACAATATGAATTGGTTTGAAACATTGTGTCGCTGTTCTTTACTCGTAATAAGATAATCTAGCTAGAATAATTTCGCCAGTCGATCGGTCGCCCGTTTTCTAAGAACTGAAATACCAGCTGTTTTCTAAGAAAACTGGGAGCCGTGAGGGGTGGGGGGGGGGGGGGGGGGGGGAGATCGAAGATGAGGTGGGATGGCCATGGTCCTTGTTAGAGTCTCTTGAGCATAATAGCTGCGGTTACACGTTGCAACTTTTACCTAGGTAAATGCGAAATGACAATAGCCAAGGCCATAAAAAGCGTGCAGCGGCTATAATATTGTTATTTCAAATTAATCGTGCAGCGGCTATTACCTAGGTAAAAGTTGAAACGTTTAACCGCGGCTATTAGCTGTCTGGAAAAGTCGAAACAACGTCTTTAACGGTTTTTATTGCAGCTCATTAGTCAGGGTTAGGCTTGGAAAATTCAGCTACAATCTTGGCAAATTGGTTTGGGACATTTGGCATTTTTTTGGACAAAAACATGATTTTTACAAAAACTCCCCTCCCTCCTGAGCAGTTTTGATATCCAAAAGTAAGATAAGCATCCTACAATTTATGGGCCCTGACTTCAACAATGTATAAGGGGGCACGAGCTTTTAATTTAGATTTTAGTGACATTAATTATCGGCGATTTTCAAATTGTCCACTATCCTCGGAGACCCAGGAGCAGTTAGTCGGAGCGGGACGAATTAAAAAATTTGCGCGCGCTCCTACCTGGGTCCCCGAGGATGATTGTCCACCAAAAATGTCAAAAAAGTGGTGTCCCTAAACCAATTGGCCAGGATTGTAGATTCTTCTTGAAAATGGGCCGTTTCTGCGTGCCGACATTGCTCGGAAAACTGGAACATAGTTTTTCATCGCTGAGAGCGACTGACATTTCCGTTAATCTTAATTTGGGTCATACATAAACAATCATAAAAAACAGGTGATGTCCAGGCTGAGTATAATTCAGGATCATTTGTGTCAATATCAGTAGTCTTTCATTTGGATTATATTTCTTTCGCATTTTTTTCCCATTACCATATGTTTGGATTTATAATTATCGTTGTTAGATTTAATTTAAAACCAATTGTTTTAGGTTTAATTATTCTGCTTGGCTGAATTCTGTTACAAAATGCCTGGTCTTCCGGCCGCAAACGATAAAGCATATTCTGCTCGATATTCTGTTTGCAGATCCAGCTGTTGCAAGCGTTGTCAAGGTTGGCGGAACAAAATACCTATGGAAATACCCCGGGGAGACATCGCATGAAGTTTGTATCGTTATCATTAAGTTATTGACTTCCAAGAATTTCAAAATGTTCCATCGCCTTTTATTAACACTGCTAACAAAAGTATTTTCTAAGAAACGAAGGAACTAATTATCGGAGTATAGGACAAGTGATATTAGAGTGCGAGGCGCCTTACAGTGAACAACTAACCAACTCTTTTACAAGATTTGTTTGCAAGTTTTGTAACTAATTAACTCTACACTTCCGTGATAAACACAAAGCGACAAATGATCAAGTGTAATTTTGATGCTTCGTGTTTATCACAGGAGTGCTAAGTTAGTTACAAAACTTGAAAACAAAACGTGTAAAAACGTTTGTTGGGTGCTCGTGACGGTAAGTTGGAACTGAAACTAGAGAGAGGCCGGGGGGGTTGATCGATATTAAGCTTGCGCAATTGCCTACGAATAGCATTATTAAAATCAGTGGAAAATCTTACTACACCAGTCGCTAAAAGTGTGTCGCGTCGAGAACACAAATTAATCATGGCATGTTCAACAGCGCACCTCGTGAAGGTTGTCTAGAATTCAATACGTCCTCGCTCTTCAAGAAAAATTCTGCACGATCTTCAACTTATTGCACAGTACGTTCTGAGAGCCTCTGTCATCCAGAATTCTACATCTTCCGCGACTTCTTCAAACACCCTGTGAACCTCAGCAGCGCTTGGTCGGTCATCTTTGTCATTCTGCAAGGCAGCAAGTGTTATCCCGTGCTGAGTGTTGGAACCTCGTGCGCGGTCTGAGAATTCAACCGTGATGTCTGGATCGTAGCGTGCCATTGCATACCCAAGGCCAACTTTACCTTCACCAGGAATACGCATGAATGCGCCGTAAAACTTTTCCTGTTAATCCTGATAAAATCCCGCTGTAGGATTGCAAAAAACAGGACGCCAAGCGAAAACACGTCAGCTTTTTCATTGTAGTGACCATCGAAAACTTCTGGAGCCATCCAGTGTATCGGGCCAACCTCTGAGTTCATGTAGTGCTGTACATAGCTGTTCAGCCATGAACCATCGTCTAGTCGAGCGTCGGTTTTGAGTGAGATGAACTCTCTCGCCAAACCAAAGTCAGCCAACTTTACATCTTCAGTTGCAGTTAATAGCACGTTATCCGCTTTCAAGTCACGGTGAACAACTCCGCGTGAATGGAGGTAGGCAAGGGCTTCGGCAATTTCTCTCATCCACTTGAAATTCATTTCTTCACTACTTTGTCGAGCGAGGCGCTCATTCAAGTTTCCGCCAGCGCAAAACTCGGTCAATATGAACATGTGCAAGCCGTGGCATCGCGGACTTGGTCGGCATCTATCACAGAAATTACGTTGTCATGAGAGATTTGGTTCATTGTTTGAACCTCGCGAATACCATTGCGAATTTCCGAAACATTCAAACATAGAACTTCTTTCAAAGCGTAAACTCTGGAAGATGCTTCATCCTTGACTTTGTACACGACACCAAAAGCTCCATTGCCAAGTCTTCGCTGGATTCTTAACACTTTTCTTCCAACTTGAACTCTTGAATTGGTTCGAAGACTTGCAGAGACTTGCTGCATTGTGTCCGCCATTTGAATCCTTTTTTCACGTACACCAGGCTAAGGGAAACAAGTTCGTTAATCGGCAGTCACTTGCCCATTTCTAAGAATAAGATGTAAAAATAATTTCCTAGAAAACACTAGGTGTGCCTTCATTTACATATTAACGATAGGCTTCCAAGAATTCCGACTTGTCAATAAGAGGGCGAGCGCATGCATACATCCACTGAGCGACATTATTTTGATCGCGGGAATCCAGATGGCGCGAAAAGTAAAAATTCGCGCGAAATCGTGATGCTTATAGATTTTAAAAGCAGGAGACTTAATTTTCTCGATTCCGGGTCAAATCATTTAAATATTAACATTTTAATTTATTTTTCTGTGTCACGTTTAATGCAAGCCTGCGAATACAAAAGCCCCTAGCGGCCGATGATAGGCGGCTGTATTCGTGGGCTAGTACAATCCGTGTTGCGAAATTTCTTGTTATTTCTGGCAGATTTCGTTCAAGCCAACAGTGATTTAATGACTTGTTTTGGAGTCAGTGTTGAGTTTGCAGGGAAAATGCATAGGAAAAGTAACAAAGCCATCGATGACTGACTTTAAAAACACCGAACAATCTTCCACAATCAGTTTGTAGCTTACGTAGTATATTGAATGTGCTCATGTTATTCACTGCATGAACTTTAATCGGAATCTGTGAGATCTTGGGGGACATTCTACCAAACACAGCGCATTTTACTTACAGTCCGGTTAAAAATGTGACTACATATTGACAGATTTTTGAACTTTGAACCAGTTATTATTTTACATGCATGCTTATCTTTTTAATCGTATTAATAGCAAAATTCTCGATTGTGATTGGTCTTCCGCCTGCCTATTTCTTACGTAATCGGCGCGCGGTAACGTGGGTGACCAATTACAGCGAAATTTTGTCAGAATTGGATAGCTGTAATTGGACACCAACGTTGCGCGCGCGTCAATCAGGTGCACTTAGATGGGTTGTTTTTTTTGCCGTTTCTTTACTGTTTCTTCAGCTGATGGAAAATATCCCTGACGTTTTAAGTAGAATAAAGTGCACATGGATTTTTTAATCTCGATTTATTAGTAATTGAACGTCGTATCGTTCAATTCAGGAATAATCGTGCTCGTAATTTGAAATCATCTTCGAGAAACTTTCTCGGCCGATTTGAAATTACTCGCTCGATTACTCCCTGAATTGTACCCCAATTGTAGTCCGGTTACTATTACTAAATAAATCTTTTTTTCATCAGATCTCTATATCGTATACACACTTAGGCAGAAGTAACTTTGGAATTATTTCTCGGAGTTTCGTTTTGCAGTTGCTGTTATTCCCTGAAGTGTAAAAATGACTTTATCTCAATATTTAATTATTTTTATTCGCAGTGAAAGCAAATCCTTAATCAAAGGCTCCCAAGAGCCAACTTGTGAACACGAAACGCTCGACTATAAATAAAAGATTCTTCACCTAAAAATTCATAATATATTGAAGTATATACTTGAGGAACAGATCCCTATTGAAGTTGGCAATAGACCGTTTTCATAATTACGTCACATACTTCAACTTCCAGCATTCCTTGCGCATAGGCGTGGGAGTCTCGCGCGAACCTTCGCGCAAAATATGCGACCTTTAGCGGAATGTCTCTCAGACTTTCTGAAGAAGACGTGCCTGGGGCGTCATTTAAAGCAAAAGAACCAGAAGAAAAGTACTTTGTTGTTTTTTAGTAATATTCACTCATACAATACTTTAGTATTTTTAGTAATATTCACTCATACAATACACGATCGTCTACATCTGGAAAATTCTATGTTAAATGTTCCAGACTAGAAATATTAAACAATTCTTTCTCTCGGCTCGGAGTAAAGCTGTGGAATAAGATACCACGCTATATAACGGATCTTCCTAAGAATGCTTTCAAAAGAGCTCTCCGCAAATTGCTATTCAATATTTTAGAAAAGGAGGATGACTATATTCAAATCTCCATGATTATTAATAAAGTATAAGTACATAGATACACTTACTATAGTCAGAGAATCCTTGTCTTAATTCAATTAGATCACTTAACTTCTGTGTTTTTATTCATTATTATGTGCAATCTGCAAGGCTTTTCAATAGTATAAGGTTTTTGATTTTGTAGATATTTGTATTTTTCATGTACTTGTTTTGCCCCGCCCCGATTAGCTTTCCAGCTATTTGCAGGGCAAACAAATCAGTCAACTCTTTCATTATTATACTAAGAATACATTGTTGTTGGTGTTTCTTGTTGAATAAATTGTTGTTGTTGTTGTTGTGGTTGTTAAGCTAAGTTGATTGAAAAGCCAAGTTTTCAACATGTTTTACGTCTTTCTCGCTTTCCTTGCAGTGCTGTAAGGAAGAAAAAAAATGTTACAAAGCTATTTTATTATTTAGACTGAGAGCTGTACAAAATCACCAGCGAAACTGTAACTATTCTTCTCTTGCTTCCTTTTAAACTCTGGATTTGGTGGTATCTTTAATAGACCCATAGATATCCAGACAAGTGATGCTGACCCAGGTGTGTCATCTCATGAGAGGCTTGTTCAAATTAGGATGGCCGAATATTTCCAAGTTTTCAATTTAGATTTACAGGCTCGCATTCATTATGCACCTAATGACTCAAGGTCACACATTGCTGAACAGGTGACGAGAAGCTTGAATGAAGTAACTGGTGACGGCCGTTCCATTTCTGTTCCAAAGGTGCCTCTATTTGGGGGCCTTAATCAAGATCAGGTCTTATCACTTACTCAAGATGAGTTTAATGCCCTTGAATCCAAGCGCCAAGAGGAAATATCAAAGCTGTGAGCAGAGGAAGTAGAAAGGCGGAGGGAAGAGGTGCTTGGGAACCTCTATACATTCTCGGTGCCCAAGCTATTCTCAGTCTGCCAATTTCTTCTTCGACGATGTATTCATGAAGAAAGTACATGATTCCTCACAAGCTAAACAGAGGTCTTGTGCAGGTAGTGCCTGAAAAGGTGGATTAACGACAGTAAAGAAAAGCACAAAGATGTGTGTGATGAGAATAGACCTTATAATAATTTAGGTATATATATTGTGTAGGCCTTATAGAATAACTCAGGCCGGAATGATGTCAAAATGCTGGAAATGGCACTTGAGAGACCCTAAATTTGCAAAATTTCCCGGGGGGGCATGCCCTCAGACCCCCCTACAAACTCGCGCCTTCGGCGCTCGGAATAGCGCCTATGCTGCTAAGAATTACTCCCTATTTTCCATCAGATGGGGTTGGAATCTCTGTTACATTTGCTTGATGTGCATCACTTTATGATATGACAATATTATAATGACTTCATATGACATGAGTGTAAAGAATGACTACATACAAAAGCATAGCAGTGGAAACCTAAGGCTTGTGGGATGTGGCTAAAAGTGTAATGCACAGAATACTACACACTAAAGTGCACAATGTAAACTGTAGCCACAAATAGGGCACAAAGTCCACATAGGTAGCAAGTATTACCCCTTAGCTACCAATAAAAGGAACTGAACCCAAGCATTAGCAGCCATGGACAGCTGTTTCAGCCTAAGCCCTTGTTAGGCCTCATCATCAAGGCATAGCTGATACTAATGGCCTCAAGTATCCCACAATACATAAAGATAACAAGCAGTGAAAATGTAGGGCTTGTGGGATATGACTAAAAGTGTGATACACAGAACACGAATGGTATTCTGTACAGCAAAGAAGAAAGATTTTGTAAAGCTTACAAAATCTTAAGGCTCCATATCAGGACTATTGCTGCAATAGCCACAATGTAAATGTAAATCAATTTTTGGAAAACTTGGACTGACCCTTCTTCAGGAAAAAAAATGCTGCAGAGAACTGAGAAGGGAAAAAAAATATCCTGCAAAGCATTGAGAAGGGAAAAAAAAAATCCTGCACACCGGATCTCTAGAAAAAAAATTCTTGCTGACCAGAAATCACCCACCCACCCCTCCCCCCCCCCCCCTCAGAAGTTAAATGGTCGGCCCCTAAGCTTATAATAAGCTTTTATATACCTTATTTAAGTTTCTTATCTTTCCGGCGCAAATGTGTTTACAATTTCACAATTTCCTAAATAATGACTAACATTATTATAAACAGTATTTCACAAACCGAGGTTTCCTACGAAAAGTCTACCTATTATAAAACAGCGACAGACTAATAAATAAAATACAGCTATAAAATGGCAGAGAATCACGCGTGGAGTTCAATTCAGAATTGAAAAACTGAACAAGTATGCGGCTGAACAGAGCGAAAAGCTGTCCGATTTGAAAGAACTACCATCAATGCAGTTACAAAAATTAATACATTTGGACACAAATAAACATTAAAGAAATCGTTACCTGCACTTGATGTGGCTTTTCACATGTTTTCAGTCTACTTTAGCACCAACCTTTCCAAAAACCATGTTTTTTAAACGTTGAATTGTTCTTGTTGTTGTTCTGATCTTTTGACATCGACCGATTGCATCCCGCATCTTTAGACCAAACATAAGCTGTTCATTCCTGAACTAACAACGGCTTTTGAGCCGCAGAGAGAGTCTCTGTTCCAATCCATAAATAATTTCTCCACTGAGTTCCACAAAACTCGCACTGATAACAGCCCACGGGCCACGATGCGAAAAGATAAGCTTACAAAATTGTTCATTTTAGCTCCTACAGCCGTAATGGTGAGATCTTTCAGATCTTCGGGTTCAATCCGCTTCAAACAATGTTTAGTAACAATTTCGAGGAAGTATAAAGCATCTGATACCATATTTCAAAGCCAATTATAAGAAGGCATTTTCACAAATTAAAAATGTGCTCGTTCGTCTTCTCCAGATCGAGCGGGTTTCACTGTGCGTTTGAACAGCTTTGCCAGGGTTTGCCAAGGTGAACAGCGACAAACTGCAACATTTTTCGCGCCTTTTTTCGTTCAAGTCGTGTGATCAAGTATATTTTTCTTTTCTTCTCTTACTCTTTCTTTTATTCTTAGTGGTTCGTGGTTTGGCTTTAAATTTTAAATTTTTATTTTCAATTTCTACTTTCGTATCGGAAGTGGCCGCCATGTTTATTTTGCCAGTGTTCGCGTTTTGCGCGAAGGTTCGCGCAAAGGTTCCCGCGAGACTCCCACGCTATACACCGATTCAGGCTATTACCGGAAGTTACATGAAAGCGAGGCCTAAGGGCCAATCGTAAACAAACATGGCGTACACGAGTCACAAGTGTTGCGCTGCAGCGCTATGTAACAATCGTTCTGACAATCGAAAAGATCTTATTTTTCACGCTTTTCCGCTAGACGAAAGTCGAAAGAAAATATGGGAGCTAAGAATGAAACGTGGTGACGAAAAATTTGTTTCAAACACATCACTCTTCTGCTGTTCGGAACATTTTACTGCGAAAGATTATAAAAAATCTTTAACTGGCAGAAGGCATGATCTTGTAAACAACGCTGTTCCTTCCGTTTTTGCATGGTCAGTGGATCATGATAAAAAGAGTGGGAGGTCCGAAAGAGCTAAAGTACGTGAAGGCAATAAGCTTGGAATAATAGTATCAGTTGCGGGCCCATCGGAAGTAACATATGAGAATACATGCGAATCATTGAACCCTGCAGACAACTACCCAGAGAAAGAATCAGAAGAGAAACCACAAGAAAAAGACCTAGTGTCCGAGATTTGTGATCTCAGACAAAAGGTCTTCCTGTCAAAATTTGGCCTGGAACGGTTTAGATCCAATGATGACGACATATTCTTTTACACAGGGTTTCCGAATTACCAAGCTTTGATAGCATTTTGGAACTTTGTCAAACCGTGTGCCGAGTCGCTTCTCAGTTGTAACCAGGCACGTTCTAAAGTGATTGGAGACCTCGCAGACACTGCTTTTCCTTATTTGCAAGGCCAGAAGAAAGAAAAACAACGAAAGCGAGAAATAGAGCCAATTGATCAGTTGTGGATGTTTCTGAGAAGGGTGCGACTTGGATTATTTGAGCGTGACTTGGCGCATAGATTTGATGTGTCTGTAAGTACTGTCTCTGATGTTGTTGTCACCTGGGCAAACTATCTTTACATCTTGTTGGGTAGTTTGCCTGTGTGGCCTTCCAAAGAGAATATAAAGCAGCACTTGCCAGAATCATTTAAGGGAAGATATGAAAATGTACGAGGGATTTTAGATTGTACCGAGCTGAAATGTGAACTACCCAAAGATTATCAAAAGCATTCAGAAATGTACTCAGATTATAAGTCTCAGATTATAAGTCTGCATTTCACCTAGTGGCTGGATTACCTTTGTTAGTCATCTATATCCTGGAAGAATCAGTGACAAAGAAATCATTGAAAAGAGTAATTTTTGTCAGCTAATTGAAACAGGGGATCAGTACCTTGCAGACAAAGGCTTTGAAATTCATGACCTAATCGCCCTTAGAGGAGGGAGCTTATATATTCCTCCAAAGAGATTTTCTGCATCTGACCAGTTTACGGAAAGCCAATGTTTTGAGACCATGAGTATAGCCAATGTACGAATTCATATTGAAAGAGCAATTAAGCGAATTAAAGCTTGGCATATATTTAATCAAGTTCTGCCTCTTTCTAGCTATGGATCTATAAATCAGATCTGGGCTGTGTGTGCATTGTTAGTCAACTTTCAAAATCCAATCATTTCTGTCTAGAGAAAGTCATTTTTAGTTTGTATAGATATTTACATTTAAAGAACACTGGAACAATATCAAACTGAATGCTCCTTTCTCCCCAGATAAGGTGCAAGTTTTAAATGTTACCTTTAGACAGCAGTTAATACAACACGTGTTTAAAGAGACCCCTTTGGGCCTGCTAGGTTAGGATATGTACATCAAGGTTTCCTTCAAGTGAAGTTTAAAAATAATGTTCTGTTCTAGAGTCGTTGAGTGTTCTTGTTTTTGATATATTTCTCATGAAAAGCAAGTAAACTTGGTTTAATTTCATGTTGCCATCTTGCTGATAATGCGACCTTCAGAACCAAAATGGGATATTTGTAGTTAGTTAAAATGACAAAATCAGTCCTTTGAAGTGTAGTGATTCCCATCTGCATTTGACATTGAAACCAGTATTTGTGCTTTTCTTTCACTTCATAGAAAGAGTTTGTTTCCATAAATGCAAAACTTGTTTCCTTTTGATGATCTTTGATCGCAACAGTGGGCGAGGCATCCTGCTTTAACTCGAGACATTTTATTTCTACATTTCTATGCTCAATTTTACCGTTTTGATATTCAATGGTTGCAATTCTATCAGGACTTGCTGCAAGAACTATATTATCTTTGTCTACAATTAGGCCAACCTCTTGAAGTATGACTTCCTTCACATCTGGTAATGACAAAAGGTACTGTTTGTACAAATTGGCTGCAACTGGCTCATTTTCAATACCATAAAGCATACTCTTTTATAATTTAGTTGCTTAGCTTGTAAATAACTCACTTGCTTGTAAGGTTTCCCTTTTGTTGTAATTTTTTTTAATTAGACTTTCTGGTATCTTTGACCTTTGGTTATGCATATGGGAAAATACATCTTTACAGATACTGGCAGTTATCCTGTTCTGCTTTTGTTCAAACCAAACAGGGTTGACCGATTGCCCTCTTGTTGCCATTTCAATGTGCTTTTGCTCATCTGTAAGTGTTTCAATAAATGTTTTTGATTGTATTGGTGGTGGTTGTTCTTGAGTAAGGGGGGGGGGGGGATCAGCTGTCCTATAAGAAGACGTTGACTGTAACCCTTCCTGCACTTGGGTGTGGTTCTGGGGAATTGATATTCTCTGCACATGTGGCTCACCAGTAGACTGAGCATTAAGAGATAGTTGTAGATCAGAAATATCTGGCACATCTGATTCCCTTTGCACAAGAGAGAAGGGATCAGGAGTCCCATCATTTAAATTGAGCTGTGACTGTTCTTGCCTTTGGGTATTTAGTGTGGGATGGGTACTACTGCAGACAGGGCTCCAATTTGCTTGAACAGCACAAGGGTTGTTATTCTGAGTACAAGATGCTACTAAGTTAGGAGTAGTAAATTCGTGGAGTTGCTTGTGAATTATTGAACCTTTAGCAACTGTTCCAACTATAGTCATTACTGTTGGGACCGGCGTTTCGTCTGGTAGCATTGCTGCAAAGGGTATGACGGGATTTACGCTCTGAAGATCATGCTTCAGCTTTATCTCCCCCTCCCACATTGCTTAAAATTGTGCAGTGCATCCTCCCCTGAGCTTCGCGAGGTTCTGCGAGACACTTTTTTCTAGTTATATAAGTTGTACTGTTAGTAGCACATTACAATGTACCCAATTTGCGTCTACAGTGACATCAAAATATGGGCAAGTGGTTGCTTACCAGAGGTTAAAAACAATAAAATCATAAGCTTAAATCCGTAAATAACACTAACTATTAATTTGCCTTTGATATGATTTGTCGAAGCAAAACCAACAAAGCATATCGGCTGAGATTGCTGGTTGACTGAAACAGCTCGCTTGGAAGTAAACATTTGCAATGCGACAATTCTAGCAATTTCCAGTACTTATGCTTTGATGGATCATTTATACAATCACTCTTTATCAGTTAGTGCGACAATAATGGTATCAGTCATTGATGAACAAGTTATGGTCATCGTCATGTGGTAACAGGTTACCATAGTAACAGTATAACCTGTTAAAGACAACCTTTATTTTATCTTTAAGTGCTTATAACTACAAAACGAGCTCGTTTACCCCATTTTTGTATTATCGAATTGTAATTAGCATGTTAAAATAAAACGTTTTGCAAAGGTTGAAAAAAATTCAGAGCCACCTTAAATTTTCGAATTATTGTAGCACTAACTGGAAAAAAGTAGTGGTATTGATCCATCAAAGTATAAGTGATGGAAAATGTTGAGAACTATTACGAGCCACCTCAAATGTTCAGATAGCATTGATTTCCAACTTTCATTTACAACTTATCAACTGAGGATTGGTCCATGCTGCATGGTTGAGCCTGACATGTAAAAGTTTTCAAATTTATTGTGTTATCTTTATTTCAGTCTATTTTTTCTCTCCCTTTCTCCATAGGATCTATATTCCCATTAACCTGCGCACAGACGTGTAAATTTCCCATTCGATCCAGCTTTTGCTGAACTGGGCATCTCATGAAATATTGTAAATAAATAAGTAAATGTGTACAGAAGTACAACTATTCGCAAGCTGGAAAGTCATTTATTATAAAAGTGATAACTAAGCTATTAAAGTGATATTTAATATAAAAGTGATAAGCCATAAAGTGATATTTACTATAAAAGTGATAAGCTATAAAAGTGATATTTAGCAACATTACATCTCATTTTCACATCAAATACAGTAACTTATCCTCGTGCATACAGTATCAAGATTAGCTCAGTATACTCAATACACCTACTAAATATGCAAATACGCAGGCAAAATACACTTGCAGTGTTTATTTCGTCAGTCAACTGTTTACTGAGTCAACTGTCCACTCGCAAATTACAAGTGGGTCTCTGTAAACCACGACTTAATTTCTAAACAACAAACAGAAAACAGATCATCACAAAAATGAGATTTCTTATTTACAAAATTTTTGTGGTTTCTAGTCAAAAATCATGCATCAAGGAAGAGGAAAATTAGAATAAGCAATTTTATTTATTTTGTTCGTTTTGTCATCCTCTTGTCTTGTTATGCAGAATGTTTTGAACTTCTGTGCTTGGACTCCATGGCACCAAAATTCCAACTTAAACTCAAGGAAGCTAACTGGGAAAAACCCATTCTTAATTAAATCATATCAATTAAACACTTTCTACAGAATCTGGCCACTCTCAGGTTTTCTAATTATGTATTTTTATCATTTTTTAACATTAGTTATTATGAAATGTGTAAAGATTGGTGGGGGCCACATACTAAAAGCAGTATACTGGAAAGCTGGAGTGGGGACAGCATACTGTGGAGTTGGGGCCCCATACTAACTGTTGGGGGGGCACCATACTGGCTGGTGGGGCACCATACTGGCTGGTAGGGGCACCATACTGGCTGGTAGGGGCACCATACTGGCTGGTGGGGGCACCATACTGGCTGGTGGGGGCACCATACTGGCTGGTGGGAGCACCATACCGGCTGGTGGGGGCACCATACTGGCTGGCGGGGGCACCATACTGGCTAGCGGGGGCACCATACTGGCTGGCGGGGGCACCATAGTCGTGACTCGGCAATGAATCTCCGCAGCACTCGGTCGAAGATTTGTGGTGTACTTCAAGGCATCAAGAGCTATCCCTTGTAGAATTGGTCCCCCTTGCGCTTGGCCTGAGAACTGAATGGTGATGTTTGGATCATACTTTGCCATTGCATACCCAAGGCCAACTTTGCCTACAGAAACCCAAGTAAAAGCACCGTAAAACTTTTTCCCATTTCCCACGATAAAATCTCGCTGCAAGATCGCGAAAAAGAGAACACCAAGCGAAAACACGTCGGCCTTATCAGTGTAATGGCCATTGAAAACTTCAGGAGCCATCCAAAATGGCGTGCCACAATTTGTGTTCATGTAGTATTGTGCGTAGGTGGTAACCCATGATCCACTATTGCTCTGTGCTGTGGTTTGTTTAAGTGCGGTGAACTCTCGAGCCAAACCAAAGTCGGCCAACTTCACATCCTCCGCCGCGGTTAACAACACATTCTCAGGCTTTAAATCGCGATGTACCACGTTCTGTGAATGTAGGTAGGCAAGTCCTGCGGCGCTTTGTCGCATCCATTTGGAGTTCTCGAAGTCACTGCTCGGTCGATGAAGGCGCTCATTCAAGTTTCTGCGAGGGCAGTACTCAGTCAAAATCAACATGTGCAAGCCTTGGGCATCAAGGCGCTGGTCTGCTCCAACGATTGCAAGCACGTTCTCGTGAGAAACGTAAGTCATTAATTGAACTTCGTAGAGTGCTTTTTGAATTTCCGAAACATTCACGCATAGTACATCTTTTAACGCGTACAACCTGAAGAAACCAGGTCCGTCCTCTGTGACTTTGTACACGACACCAAAAGCCCCTCTTCCAAGTTCTTCATGAATTGTCACCAGTTTTTCTCCAACTTTAACTTTAGACTGATATGAATTGGTTTGAATCATTGTATCGCTGTTCTTAACTCGTAATAAGATAATCTAGCTAGAATAATTTCGCCGGTCGATCGGTCGCTTCAAAGCGGAAGAACGATTTCCGAGAAAATGACCTGAGAAAACTGAGAACCGAGGGGGTGGGTAGGGGAGTCAAAGATGAGGTGGGGGTAGCCGGGGTCCAATTTATAGACCCTGACTTCAACGATGTATAAGGGGGGACGAGCTTTTTAATTTAGATTTTAGTGACATTAATTACGGCGATTTTCAAATTGTCCACCATTCTCGGAGAACCAGGAGCAGTTAGTCGGAGCGGGACGAAGTATAACCCCTGCCTGGGTCCCCGAGGATGATTGTCCACCGAAAATGTAAAACAAGTGGTGTCCCTAAACCAACTGGACAGGATTGTAGATTCTCCTCGAAAATGGTCCTTTTTTGCGTGCCGACATTACTCGTAAAAATTACCTGTAAAACTGGAACACAGTTATTCATCGTTGAGAGCGACTGATATTCCATTAGTCTTAATTTGGTTCTTACAAAAGCAATCATAAAAAACAGGTCACGTCCAGGCTAAGTTTTATTCAGGATCTTTTGCGTCAATATCAACAGCCTTTCATTTGGATTATATAGGCTTTATCAGGAGCTTAGCCGCCATGCTGGTTTTTATATTATTATGCAAATTTACCACGTGTTTTCTGAGGGGGCAAACAACTCAAATTCGGGAGATTTCAAACCAGTCGTTTATTATGCTGATATTTTTTCGGAGCTAATGCATTTTTACAGTGTTACAGTAGTTAATATACGTAAATTTAAGTTATTTTCGTCGCTTTAGTAACAAGTAAACAGTTTGCGATCTTCCGAAAATTGTTCTTTTATCCATTGTTTGCCCCCTGGCGGAGCACATGTCTAATTTGCATCATAATGTCGCCACCAACATGGCGGCTATCGTGAATAAGGCCTATTTCTTTCGCATTTTTTTGCTATTACCATATTGTTAGGTTTATAATTATAATTTATTACAATTTAATGGTATAACTTATACAAAATAAGAGAAGAAGAAAATAATAATGATAACAATAATAATAAATAATTAAAAAAGAATGGTAAGGCCATAAGGATGGTCTGCAAAAGAGTCTAAGACACCATACGAGGCAGACCACCTTATACAATAAATATAGGTATAAATTACTCAATAAAGTGTAAAATTATATAAAATCTATGTAAAATTTAAATATTGCATGAGATAACAATTTATCTTAATATCCAACTTAATAGCATGCATTCACATGCTGAAAAATTCAAGAATTGAAAAGCTGGAAATTGAAACCAATTAAATAAATAAATCACTTCTGTCTTGTGGATAAAAAATCCCTCACTCCCTTCTTAAAGCTGGAAATACTTACTGACTGACGTACTGATGATGGTAATACATTCCACATGTCGACAATTCTATTGAAAAAGCTAAACTTAAAACTATCAATCCTAGCATAATTCTTCTTAAGGGTGAATTCATCTCTTCCCCTTAAATGGTACCTTTCAGAATCCGAGTAAAATTGAATATATGAAGATATGTCTATATTAATGTACCCATTAAGAACTTTACAGAAAAAAAATACATCAAACAAAAAACGTCTGTTCTCTAAAGATAACAGGTTCAGTCTTTCTCTGCGAGTATCGTAATCATCATCTGTCTTCAGGATAAACTTGGTGGCTCTTCGCTGAATTCTTTCCAACTTGTTGATATTCCTAGCTGTGTGTGGTGACCAGACAACAGTACGATACTCCAGTTGGGACCTTACCAATGCACAATACAAGGTTCTTAGGGTGGTAACATCTTTCAGTCCTTTACATGTCCTTTTGATCAGGCCAAGAATCTTGTTTGCCTTACTTGATATTTTATCAACATGGGCATTCCAGGACAACTTGTCATTTGTAAGTAAGCCAAGATCACTGAACTCGGCTGTTTCTTCCAGGATGTTGTTGTTTAACTGAAGGTCAGAGTGCAGAGGCATCCTTTTCTTGGTCAGGATACGCATCAATTTGCATTTCTTTACATTGAAGTCCATTAGATTTTGTTGACTCCAATCCAAGAGTATAGGTTATCTACATCTGATTGAAACACATGGTAGTCAGATGGGCAGTTTATCACTCTGGATGTTTTGCAATCATCTGCATACAATGCAATTGTGTTCCCAGGTGTAACTACGTCAGGTAAGTCACTAATGAAGATCACGAAGAACAATGACCCCAGCTAGAAACCCTGAGGTACACCACATGGGATGGCAGACCAGGTAGAACTCAGTCCCTCGATAACAACCCTTTGCTCTCTGTTGGACAGGTAATCCTTACACCAATTGAGCAGTGTACCAGAAATGCCAAAATTACACAGTTTCTGCAAAAGTATATCCTGTGACACTCGGTCGAAAGCCTTAGCAAAGTCTAAGAACACAACATCCACCTGTAATCCATCATCTAATGCCTTTGTCCATTGATGGTGTGATAATACCAGCTGGGTGACGCATGAGCGACCTTTTACAAACCCATGTTGCCAGTCTGTTAGATATGGAGCCACATGGGAGTATATGGCATTATGTACGATCCTCTCATGACATTTACTTGGGATGGATAGCTGGGAGATAGATCGATAATTCTCAACCACATCCTTGGCATCAGCTTTAAACACAGGAGTGACATTAGCCATTTTCCACAATGAGGGAACTCTACCACTTCTGAAGGACAAGTTAAATAACAAGAGTCAATGGATACGATAACTCCTCCGCACATAATTATCGTTGTTTAATAGATTTAATTTAAAACCAATTGTTTTTGGTTTAATTGTTCTGCTTGGCTGAATTATGTTACAAAAGCCTTGTCTGTCGGCCGCAAACGATAAAGTATATTCTGCTCGAGATTCCGGCTGTTGGCAGATCCAGCTGTTGCAAGCGTTGACAGGGTTGGCGGAACAAAATACTTACGGAAATATCCCGGGGAGACATCGCATGTAGTTTGTATCGTTATGATTGAGCAATTGACTTCCAAGAATTTCAAAATGTTCCATCTCCTTTTATTAACACCGCTAACAAAAGTATTTTCTAAGAAACGAAGGAACTAATTATCGGAATATAGGACAAGTGATATAAGGGTGCGACGCGCGCGCTTTACAGTGAGCACCTAACAAACTTTTTTTCAAGTTTTGTTTGCAAGTTTTGGAACTAACTCTACACTTCTGTGATAAACACAAAGCGACAAATGATCAAGTGTAATTTTGACGCTTTGTGTTTATCACAGGAGTGTAGTTACTCACAAAACTTGAAAACAAAACTTGTAAAATAGTTTGCTGGGTGCTCATGACCGTAAGGCACGTCGCACTGTAAAATATAAACAACCAAAATTTTAATATAGAATAATAAAATTGCTAGGCTAGATTGAAGGCCATTTTGATGTTTGAACTGAAACTAGAGTGAGGCCCGAGTGGTTTGATTGATATTAAGCTTGCGGAATTGCCTACGAATAGCATTAAATCAGTGGAAAATCTTACCACACGAGTCGCGAAAAGTGTGTCGCGTCGAGAACACAAATTAATCATGACATGTTCAACAGCGCACCTCGTCAAGGCTGTCTAAAATTAAATACGTCCTCGAACTTTTCAAGAAAAATTCTGCACGATCTTCAACTTATTGCACAGTACGTTCTGAGAGCCTCTTTCATCCAGAATTCTACATCTTCCGCGACTTCTTCAAACACCCTGTGAACCTCAGTAGCGCTTGGTCGGTCATCTTTGTCGTACTGCAAGGCAGCAAGTATTATCCCTTGCTGAGCGTTGGAACCTTGTGCGCGGCTTGATAATTCAACAGTGATGTATGGATAGTAGTTTGCCATTGCATACCCAAGGCCAACTTTACCTTCACCAGGAATATGCACGAATGCGCCGTAAAAGTTTTTCCCGTTAATCTTGAAGACTCTTGATAAAATCCCGCTGTAGGATTGCAAAAAATAGGACGCCGAGCGAAAACGCGTCAGCTTTTTCATTGTAGTGACCATCGAAAACTTCTGGAGCCATCCAGTGTATCGGGCCAACCTGTGAGTTCATGTAGTACTGTACATATAGCTGTTCAACTATGAGCCACCGTCTAGTCGAATGTCGGTCTTGAGTGAGATGAACCCTCTCGCCAAACCAAAGTCAGCCAACTTTACATCCTCACTTGCAGTTAATAGCACGTTATCCGCCTTCAGGTCACGGTGAACTATTCCGCGTGAATGGAGGTAGGCAACGGTTTCGGCAATTTCTCTCATCCACTTGAAATTCAATTCTTCACTACTTTGTCGAGCAAGGCGCTCATTCAAGTTTCCGCCAGCGCAAAACACGGTCAATATGAACATGTGCAAGCCTTAGGCATCGCGGACTCGGCATCTATCACAGAAATTACGTTGTCGTGAGACTGAGATTTGGTTCATTGTATGAACCTCGCGAATAGCATTGAGAACTTGCGAAACATTCAAGCATAGAACACCTTTAACGAGGGCCTAACATAGGGTTGGCGGGATGCGGGATGAGCCTTTTTTCGCTGCCAGGATGCGGGATGAAAGAAAATTTGAAGGCGGGATGCGGGATGGTTAGAGGTGGGCGGGAAGCGGGAAGTTCGTCATTTTCATAGCGGGAGGCAGGAATTCTTGATTTTTTCGGGTGGGAAACGGGATGGATGACGACAATGCACTCGCCGGATATTTCACGATTCCGTGAAGGAAGACAAATCTGGATGTTACTAGGTGATTTTCTCAACCGTTGTTTCTATCGTGTCTTTAGCAATCCGATCTTTAGCAATCCGAATAATAAGCACCTGTCACGGTGTCGCATTTTTGTCTCAAGGAACCCATTAAAATGCTAAAACAGGAAGTAGCAAGGGGTGTCAGGCCACACAAACTTATTTGACACCTTTTATATTTTTCCTCCAAAGAGTGTATCTTTAAAGGATTTGCCTTTTTTACAAGATATCATGGGTGGTTCTTTGTAGTTTTGTCGTAGCAGTGGTTGGTTCTGCTTTATGTGCCATTTTGACATTAAAATTTGTTTGAGATTTGGCACTGATGGTGGTATTGCGTCACAAAGGGCAGAATTTCGTTTTGGTTTTCTCCTCCTGTTTAAACGCACTTTTCCTTTCTTCGAATTCTATTTTTGACAGATAAGAGTTTTCTCTATCGGTTGTATGGAATGTGCGGTGTGTAGAGTGCGGAGTGCGGAATGTGGAAAACGAGGAGTGTTAGGGGTTAGGAGAAAATGAGGATTACGTATTTTTGTGGAAAAACAAAAAATGTAAGCTAAAACTGAACTAAAGAAATTTTTTTCTACATGGCAACTTTTACAAGTTTTCAGTAAAATTCACAATCTCTATATAAATGCCGGAATTAGTGTTGTTATCTCAAAAGAGTTGGTATTTTCATACATGCATACAGAAAACAGCCTGATCCTCTTAACTGCAGATATTTATTGCGTCGACGAAGGAGACGCTTCCTAATCTTGTCGGCTAGGCGGAACGAATCGAGAAAAGTGTCGGTACCAAATCTGCGCCATCTTGAAACGTCACAACAGTATCCAGCATGCTTAGCGCGTCGTCTAGGCGGAACGAATCGAGAAAAGTGTCGGTACCAAATCTGCGCCATCTTGAAACGTCACAATAGTATCCAGCATGCTTAGCGCGTCGTCTCCAAATCTACGCCATCTTGAAACGTCACAATAGTATCCAGCATTCCCAGCACGTGGAAATCATGCATCCTCGGGAGCTGGGGTTCCAAAATGTCACATGTGAATAATCTATTTGTCTTGATTTCGACTTCACAAATAATTTTACATTTGATAATGGTGACATGTCGTCGCCGAAACGTCATGTTTTTATATCGCTGATATTTATTCTTAAATGTATGTCTTGATTTAGTTTCGGATATTTTCCCGATTTTGGAATCGTACGGCTCAATATTTCAATGCCTACTAAAAGTACGCAGTGGAAAAATTGGACGAAGGTTCTTCTCCGGACCAAGTAAGTTGTTGGGTCTCTTTGGAATCAAGCAAGAAGTTATCGGATTTTCCTCGCTACCGTTCTGGTATGTTTTTAATTTTCTATCTTGATTTTGCTGTGGTTCTCTGCCTGATTTGGGAAGCTTTCACCTAAATACCGACGTCGTTCTTCGCAATGTTATACGGTACGGTGCAATTCGCTGTATGTCTTGTAGCAATAATTCACTGACCGGCCGCGCCAGGCGAACGCAGATTAACTTTAAAAGCAGTGCTCGAAATTGCGCCTGTATCGGGAGCATTTGCGACTAAAGATTTCGCAGTTTTGTGACTAAAATTCGTCTATCTAATAAAGGAATTATATTCAACAGTCTTGTGTCTTACTTGCAACTGGTAGTTGTAATTTTATCCGAAAAATCCTGCGAAATTCACGTTGAATGCTGCGTGACTAAATCGTCGATTTCATGCTCCATTAACGCAGTGTCCAAGAAGTTTATCACGGGAGCACTTTTTCAGGCTTTCTCAGAAATTTCTCATTTCCGGTTCCGGTATTAGTACATCGGAGAAATAACCGAAATGAAATCAAGACAAATAGACTATTTATATGTCGGAAAAATCTGAGACCTTTCGGAGTACACAGCACGGCAGGATTTTACCCGAACTCACGGCGATAGCGTGAATTTGTTTGATGTCAGCCCAACGTTTTTGCCTGCGTGACATATCTCGCGACATAGCCCTTTTAAACAGTGGCTGAATTAATTCATGAAACTGAGGTACAAGGTCAAGACGAGGTGCCACGGGATAAGGAGACGCACTATAATCTATGATTACTACTAGTATTTAAATCATATAATTGTTATAGCATTTTAGATTGGTGAAAATCCAGCCCTCTGTAAATGGACTGCTCAATAAAAACAAGGCCGGCGTTTAACATTGTGTTTTTGCGCTGAGTATACAAGAAGTTAGGATGATAATAGTTGTTCGTGAAGTCAGCGCTGTAAACCAATGCCCCAGTCCTTTGATCTCCCTTTTATAACAGTCACCTTGGAGATCACTATTTGATTTGTGATCGGAAACAGTTCGGTAATAGCGAGAGTCACCTTCAGTAATTCCTCCAAACACACAGATTTTCCATAATCCACTTTTAAGTATTATATTAAATTTTCATGAAAATGCAAATTCTCCCTAGTAACATTTTCCAGACAGCCCAAATTGAAGCAGTGGTAATTGAGTAATGCACATTGCCCAGACGCTATGCTAACAATGTCGTTGCAGATTTCGTAACGAAAGAATGCCGGCGCGGCTTCAAAACGTGCTCTAGCACATGTTCCGTTATCATGCAAAAAAGTATTTTGGAAGCGGGATCGGGATGACATGTTCGAAGCAAGCGGGATGGCGGGATGAAAGAAAGAATTCTGGCGGGAAGCGGGATTGCGAAACCCTATTTTAGACCCTCTTTAACGCGTTAGAGTGATTTTACTTCATCTGTGAAATAGTTAGTAGAATAGTACGCAATTTTAGACTATAATTCCTTTGTTTTCTTTTGTTTAATTTTGACTATCACACACTAATTGTTAGATAGTGTTTCACAGATGAAGTAAAATCACTCTAACTCTGGAAGATGCTTCATTCTTGACACGACACCAAAAAATTTAAGTAAATCAAATCATAACATTTTTATTTCTTTTTCTGTGTCACGTGCAATGCTAGCCTGCGAATACGAACGTCCCTAGCGGCTGAGAACGATGAGGGGCGAGCGGGGCCGTAGCTGTCCAAATGATGTCTGTGATTGGCGAACGATACAATTGATATATCACTTGAACAATGCCCCTATCCCTACTCCCTATCCCTAATCCCTATCCCAGCGGGACAAATCTGTTGTTTTCTTAGCGAATCACAGACATCGTTTGGACAAGTGCGGGACTATCCTAAGGGGCGGCTGTATTTGTTCGTGGGCTAGTATAATCCGTGTCGCGAAATTTCTTGTAATATTAATTGTCAGATTTCGTTCAAAATTGATTTAATGACTTGTTTTGGAGTCAGTGTTGAGTATGCGGGGAATTTGCATAGGAAAAGTAACGAAAATATCGATGACTGACTTTCAAAACACCTTACAATCTTCCACAATCAGTTTGTGGCTTACGTAGTATATGGAATGTGCTCATGTTATTCATTTGTCATCAACTTTAATCGGAATCTGTGAGATCTTGGGGGACATTCTACCAAACACGGCGCATTTTACTTACAATCACGTTAAAAATGTGACCACATATTGATAGATTTTTTAACTTTGAATCAGTTATTATTTTACATGTGATGCTTATCTTTTTAATCGTGTCAACAAAATTCTCGATTGAGATTGGTCTTCCGCCTGCCTATTTCGGCGCGCGGTCACATGGGTTTCCAATTACAGCGAAATTTTGTCAGAATTGGATAGCTGTAATTGGACACCAACGTTGCGCGCGCGTCAATCGGGTGCACTTTGATGGGTTCTTTTTTTGCCGTTTTTTTTACGGTTTCTTCAGCTGATAGAAAACATCCCTGACGTTTTTAGTAGAAAAAAGTGCACATGATTTTTTAAGCTCGATTTATTAGTAATTGAACTTCGTGTCGTACAATTCAGAGAAAATCGTGCTCGTAATTTTAAATCATCTTCGAGAAACTTGCTCGGCCGATTTGAAATTACTCGCCCGATTTCTCCCTGAACTATACCCCAATTGTAGCCCGGTTACTATTAATAATCTTTTTTTTTTTCACCAGATCTGTATATCTACACACTTACAATATTTTTTACTACTGTAAATAATTTCTTAGGCTGAATTTACTTTGAAATTCTTTCTCGGAGTTAACGTTTTGCAGCTGCTGAAATTCCTTGAAGAGTAAAAATAACTCAGTCTCAAGATTTGAAATTATTTTTTTTTCGGAGTCAGTAAAAACAAATCCTTAATCAACGGCTCCTATGAGGCAACTTGTGAAAAAGAAACGTTCGATAAATAAAAGGTTCTTCACCCAAAAGTTCATAATATATTGAGGTATACGATTGAGGAACAGATCCATATTGAAGTTGGCAATTGGCGGCGTCACCGCGGTAAATAGATACATAAATACAATTAAATACACTAAAAGATATAACATTTATTCATTGCTAACATTAACTGCATTAGCAAACATCTGATTCACTGTACTTTGCTGGCTAAACTGAGCTTATGTATTAACTTTGCCCTCTCCCAGTAAAATGACTCTTCTTGGTTTTCAGCGTTTCATTCCGCTTCGAGATCAGTCCGGATAACTGTTATCGGGACTTACTAGTCAGATTTGCATACGGTAAACATAAAGTAAATGATTATTTTTATTTCTCTCTTCAGAAATGAAGAAAGAAGAAATTTCAAGATTACCCTACCCTAGTCGGGACTTTTCCCTACCACGCCCTAGTAAGTACGTTTGGTCCAAAAGATGGTTCAACCAATAACCGACTGCAGCGTAGCATAGAAGATATTTGCATAAATTATGCGTTCGCTCGCTACATGCGTTTGGTTCTTGCTACAAGAACGTAACAAAACTGACTATAAACATTCGGTAGAACTATTGACCATCAAAAAACAATATAAGAAAGAATGTCCTGTTTTGGAGATTTGATAATCAAAACCTAACGATTTTTAAACATAAAAATTACATTTAAATGAAGGTGTCACAAGCCAAGAATATAATTTATGCTTCGTTTCAGTTGTCTCATTTTAACACTTATAAGATAGCGCAACCTTAAGATTGTACGACTCTGTCGTAGATCTCTCGAGCTTTTGGTCGTTCATTTGTGTTGTACTTTAAGGCATCAAGAGTTATCCCATGTAGAATTGGCCCCCCTTGCGCTTGGCCTGAGAACTGAATGGTGATGTTTGGATCATGATTTGCCATTGCATCTCCAAGGCCAACTTTGCTTTCAGAAACCCAAGTAAAAGCACCGTAAAACTTTTTCCCATTTACCTCGATAAAATCTCGCTGCAAGATCGCGAAAAAGAGAACACCAAGCGAAAACACCTCGGCCTTTTCAGTGTAGTGGCCATTGAAAACTTCAGGAGCCATCCAGTATCGCGTGCCACATTTTGTGCCCATGTATTGTGTGTAGGTGGTCACCCATGATCCACTATCGCGTTGTGCTTTGGTTTGTTTAAGTGCAATGAACTCTCTAGCCAAACCAAAGTCAACCAACTTCACATCCTCCGCCGCGGTCAACAACACATTCTCAGGCTTCAGATCGCGATGTACCACGTTCTGGGAATGTAGGTAGGCAAGTCCTGCGGCGATTTGTCGCATCCATT
Organism: Cladopsammia gracilis; assembly: GCA_022457155.1. Taxonomy (NCBI): domain Eukaryota; kingdom Metazoa; phylum Cnidaria; class Anthozoa; order Scleractinia; family Dendrophylliidae; genus Cladopsammia; species Cladopsammia gracilis. The sequence continues at coordinate 381,173 of JAJGOT010000454.1, read as the reverse complement.
TGGAGTTCTCGAAGTCACTGCTCCGTCGATGGAGGCGCTCGTTCAAGTTTCCGCCGGCGCAGTACTCAGTCAAAATCAACATGTGCAAGCCTCCTTGGGCATCACTGAACTGGTCTGCTTTTACCACAGCGATTACGTTCTCGTGAGAGATTTTCTTCAATGTTTCAACCTCGTGAGAAGCATTAAAAATTGCTGAATCATTCAAACAAAGGATATCTTTTAACGCGTATTCGATTGAAGTGTTCTTGTCTCTGACTTTGTACACAACACCGAAAGCCCCTCTACCAAGTTCTTCATGAACTGTCACCAGTTTTTCTCCAACTTTAACTGTAGACATTGTGTCGTTCTTTACTCGTAATAAGATAGTCTAGCTAGAATAATTTCGCCAGTCGATCGATCGCCCGTTTTCTAAGAACTGAAATACCAGCTGTTTTCTAAGAAAACTGGGAGCCGTGAGGTCTGGCGGGGTGGGTGTGTGGTGTGTGTGTGTGTGTGTGTGTGTGTGTGTGTGTGTGTGTGTGTGTGTGTGTGTGTGTGTGTTGGGGGGGAGGTCGAAGATGAGGTGGGGTGGCCGTCTTTAACGGTTATTATTGCAGCTCATTAGTCTGGGTTAGGCTTGGAAAATTCAACTATAATCTTGGCAAATTGGTTTGGAACATTTGGCACTTTTTTGGACAAAAACATGATTTTTACATAAACTCCCCTCTCTCCTGAGCAGTGTTGATATCCAAGAGTGAGATAAGCATCCTACAATTTATGGACCCTGACTTCAACAATGTATAAGGGGGGACGAGCTTTTTAATTTAGATTTTATTGACATTAATTATCGGCGATTTTCAAATTGTCCAATATCCTCGGAGACCCAGGAGCAGTTAGTTGGAGCGGGAGGAATTTAAAAATTTGCGCGCGCTCCTGCATGGGTCCCCGAGGATGATAGCCCACCAAAAATGTCAAAAAAGTGTTGTACCTAAACCAATTGGCCAGGATTGTAGATTCTCCGCGAAAATGGGTCTTTTCTGCGTGCCGACATTGATCATAAAAATTACCTGTAAAACTGGTACATAGTTATTCACCGCTGAGAGCGACTGATATTTCCGTTTATCTTAATTTGGTTCCCACATAAACAATTATAAAAAACAGGTGTCGTCCAGGCTAAGTTTAATTCAGGATCATTTGCGCCAATATCAACAGCCTTTCATTTGGATTATATAGGCCTTATCAGGAGCTTAGCCGCCATGTTGGTATTTATATTATTATGCAAAGTTGCCACGTGATTTCTGAGGGGGCAAACAACTCAAACTCGGGAGATTTCAAACCAGTTGTTTATTATGCTGATATTTTTTCGGAGCTAATGCATTTTTACAGTGTTGCAGTAGTTAATATACGTAATTTAAGTTATTTTCGTCGCTTTAGTAACAAGTAAACAGTTTGCGAACAAAACTAACTGACAAGTCAGATATAGAGCAACTATTCCAAACTTCTAACAAAAAAATCACTACAGCCAACTATCTAGCTCTCAAATATGATTTTTACAAGATACTTTATTGTTAGAAAAAATCGATCTTCCGAAAATTGTTTTTATCCATTGTTTGCCCGCTGGCAGAGCACATGTCTAATTTGCATCATAATGTTGCCACCAACATGGCGGCTATCGTGAATAAGGCCAATTTCTTTCTCATTTTTTGTTATTACCATAGATTGTTGGATTTATAATTATCGTTGTTAGATTAAAACCAATTGTTTTTCGTTTATTTGCTCATATTCAGCTCAAGATTCTGTTGGCAGATCTAGCTGTTGCAAGCGCTGTTAAGGTTGGCGGAACAAAATACTTATGGAAATATCCGGGGGAGACATCGCATGAAGTTTGTATCGTTATCAGTCATTAAGTAATTGACTTCCAAGAATTTCAAAGTGTTCCATCTCCTTTTATTAATACTGCTAACAAAAGTTTTATTTTCTAAGAAACAAAGGAACTATCGGAGTATAGGACAAGTGCGACGTGCCTTACCGTGAGCACCTAACAAACTTTTTTATAAGTTAATTTTGTTTGCAAGTTTTGTAACTAACTCTACGCTTCTGTGATAAACACAAAGCGACAAATGATCAAGTGTAATTTTGACGCTTCGTGTTTATCACAGGAGTACAAAGTTAGTTACAAAACTTGCAATCAAAACTTGTAAAAAAGTTTGTTGGGTGCTCGTGACGGTAAGCGATGGCGCCGCGGCACTGTAAAATATAAACAACCAAAGTGGTGATATAGAATAATAAAATTGCTAGGCTAGATTGAAGGCCATTTTGATGTTTGAACTGAAACTAGAGAGAGGCCCGGGTGGTTTGATTGATATTAAGCTTGCGGAATTGCCTACGAATAGCATTAAATCAGTGGAAAATCTTACTACACGAGTCGCGAAAAGTGTATCGCGTCGCGAACACAAATTAATCATGGCATGTTCAACAGCACACCTCGTGAAGGTTGTCTAGAGTTCAATACGTCCTCTCTCTTCAAGAAAAATTCTGCACGATCTTCAACTTATTGCACAATACGTTCTGAGAGCCTCTGTCATCCAGAGTTCTACATCTTCCGCGACTTCTTCAAACACCCCGTGTGAACCTCGGCAGCGCTTGGTCGGTCATCTTTGTCGTACTGCAAGGCAGCAAGTGTTATCCCTTGCTGAGCGTCCGATTCCGGATCAAATCATTTAAATATTAACATTTTAATTTATTTTTCTGTGTCACGTTTAATGCTAGCCTGCGAATACGAACGCCCCTAGCGGCCGGAAGCGATGATAGGCGGCTGTATTCGTGGGCTAGTACAATCCATGTTGCGAAATTTCTTGTAATATTTCTGGCAGATTTCGTTCGAGGCAACATTGAATTAATGGCTTGTTTTGGAGTCAGTGTTGAGTTTGCAGGGAAAATGCATAGGAAAAGTAACAAAACCATCGATGACTGACTTTCAAAACACCGAACAATCTTCCACAATCAGTTTGTAGCTTACGTAGTATATTGAATGTGCTCATGTTATTCATTTGTCATTAACTTTAATCGGAATCTGTGAGATCTTGGGGGACATGCATCTACTAAGCACAGCGCATTTTACTTACAGTGCGGTTAAAAATGTGCCTACATATTGACAGATTTTTAAACTTTGAACCAGTTATTATTTTACATGGTTATCTTTTTAATCGTATTAATAGCAAAATTCTCGATTGTGATTGGTCTTCCGCATGCCTATTTCTTACGTAATCGGCGTGCGGTCACGTGGGTGACCAATTACAGCAAAATTTTGTCAGAATTCTCTATTTTCGAATTGCCCATAATACACTTTGTTTGCCCCCCAAATTTTACATAAACTATTGTTTTGAAATGCTCTTGGGAATATGTAGTCCTCCCAAGAGCATTTACAAACAATAGTTTATGCAAAATTTGGGGGGCAAACAAAGTGTATTATGGGCAATTCGAAAATAGAGAATTGGATAGCTGTAATTGGACACCAACGTTGCGCGCGCGTCAATCAGGTGCACTTAGATGGGTTCTTTTTTGGCCGTTTCTCTACTGTTTCTTCAGCTGATAGAAAATATCTCAGACGTTTTTAGCAGAATAAAGTGCACATGGATTTTTTAATTTCGATTTATTAGTAATTGAGCGTCGTATCGTTCAATTCAGAGTTAATTGTGCTCGTAATTTGATATCATCTTCGAGAAAATTGCTCGGCCGATTTGAAATTAGTCGCTCGATTTCTTCCTGAATTGTACCTCAATTGTAGTCCGGTTACTATTACTAAATAGATCTTTTTTTCATCAGATCTGTATATCAACACACTTCAATAATTTTTACTTTTACTGTAAATAATTTCTTAGGCAGAAGTAACTTTGGAATTTTTTCTCGGAGTTACGTTTTGCAGTTGCTGTAATTCCTTAAAGAGTAAAAATAACTCGATCTCAAGATTTGAATTTTTTTCTTTTTGAGTAAAAACAAATCCTTAATCAAAGAATCCTATGAGCCAACTTGTGAACACGAAACGCTCGACTCTAAATAAAAGATTCTTCACCCAAGAATTCATAATATATTGAGGTATACACTTGAGGAACAGATCCATATTGAAGTTGGCAATTGGCGGCGTCACCGTGGTAAATAGATTTAATGACAAAATTCGCCACCGATTTAATTTTAGAGCCGAATGTTTTGGGTCGCAATTTTAGAAATAAAGAACTTAAAGGGGCTATATCACCATTTTTGGTGTTACTTTTAAAAGCCAAAAGGAATATTCAGATCACTTGAAACCCAAAAATAATGGTCCCGTTTTGTTTTAAATTATTACTGGTGCTCTGAGAGTGAAAATTAGTATTTTGAGCTGTAGTTTCAGTGCAGTTGGCCAGGATACAAATGGATTGTAACTTCCCAACTTTTTTTCAAGTTTATCGCTTCTGTCTTGGAAAACGAGCTAAAACTGTGATTATAGTTTATTCTGTCTTTGAAAATTCACTTGATATATTCCAGGCTTAATGTTTTATAAGCATCGATAAGCATGTTGTCTATGACAAAGGTACTTAGTTTTAAATTGGCGCAATTTTGACCCCAAAACGTCAAAATCACCATGACAAACAGTAAACACCCGCTTATAAGAACCTACATTTTTACAAGTCAGCTTGAATAGGTTCTTATTTCCGACGATTCTTAATTAATTCCGACACGGCATTCATGTAAAACAGGCTTTTTTTAGTTTTCTTTTCTTTAATAGTTAGCTATATTTTTAAATTATAGAAGATTAATTCATACATAGTTTCGTATTAAGTTGTAGTTTTATATTAAATTGTTAATGCCTGATGTATTTACCGTGTTTTTAAATATAGATGATAATGATGATGATGATGATGATGATGATGACTTATATATAGGGGAGGGGGTACTTCAGGGGTTTAAACTGTTTGCTACTGTTCAGAATAGTACTTTAATCCCATTATTTCAGTCATGTCACTTAAACTACTAAATCATCCAAAATCCACTGCAAGGAAATATAATACATTTTCCACAGTTTATTTCCGATGTTGAAAGTTCTACTTGTCCTTCAATGCTCAGCGCTGCTACAGTTTACAGTGGATCTCTGTGAGCCTGGCTTGAATTACTAGAACTACGTACAGTACACACTCAACAGCACATCTTATACTGAATCTGCATGAGAGCTGGATTTTTAGATACAATGCCTGCTTTTTGAATTAACTAATTAGACTGATCTTACAAATAAGAACCTATTTCAAATGTCAGGCTGAATGGGTTCTTATATAATGGCGGTCTAATTTCCAAATTTCAGCCTGTAGGTTCTTCATCCACTAGGTTCTTATAAGGCCGTCCCCTTTTTTTTCTCCGTTTACCGTCGAATGCGTTTCCTAATTTGGGGTCGGTCGGTCGCATTAAAAAGATCTTAAAAAAAAATTCAGGAGCAATCTGGAACTAGAAGGCCCGGTACCCAAGCACCACTGCCGTGGAGCCTAGAAACAACGAGACGTGGTTCCAAAATCAACTTGGCGGCAATGGAGGAAGAAAAGATCGATGTCGTCGTGAAACTCAGCAGAGAAAAGCGAAAACAATGTTGATATTTCAGATTAAAAGTGAAAAAATGTTTCACTAGGTCATTTATACCTTCCTCGTAACTTTTTTTTTTGAAAACGCAATAATATCGGTCGGTCGGACGACGGTAAACGGAGAAAAAAAAGGGGACGCCCTAAGCGGGTGTTTACTGTAGCTCGTTTAAATTAAGACATTAGATAAAGGTTGCCAACTTCTTCAAATTTCCGTTTAAAAATAAAAGAAAGGGAAAAAAAAACCAATTTCCTTGTCTTTATCCAGATTCGAACTTCTCTACTTTCGTTTATTTGTTTTCTTCCCGTTCACTCATTCCCTTAAGAGTATCGGACTATTCAAAGCCGTAGTTATTTGTTACGTTTTTGTACATGTTATTTAAAACTAAAACTCCGGGTATTTTCGGTTTCGTAGTTTTCTTAGTTTTGTACTCGACTGATCGAATATCACCAAAATTTTAGCCGGCCAATTTTGCACCATTTTCGCACATTTTAACCCCGCGAATTCAAAATAAAAGGCATTAATGTACTCACTGTCGATATCTAAATATATTAAGTAACAATCCGTGTAAGAAGTAGGCAACCCAAATGCACGGAATGCAGAAAGGTGTGAATTGTGCTATTGTTGAAACCGTCCACCTCATTGGCTAAAACATGAAAATCGACCATAACTTCATCAGGCAGCGCATTTATTTATTTCTAGTTTACTAATTGATTCCCTTTTAGTGAAAAATATTGTGATTTGTAATGCAACAAAAATTCTATGTGGGGAACATGGAAAATTAGAAGTCTTTCTTGGCCATTGTTTTGGAGTCTCACGATTGGATGAAATCTTGTAACAAAAGAAACATCGCTTTAAAATAAAGTTTCAGTAAATTTTATTTCAAAACCATGTTGTCCATAGGTTGACGTATTCTCAGTACGAAAATCTAAACATTCTTATGTGGGGAAAGCGAAATGCAGCGGAACAATAGAGAATTGCCTACTTCTTACACGGATTGTTACTTAACAATTTGACTCTATTTACAGAATGGTTCGTAATTTTACGGTTTTGGTAACTTTTCTAACAACATCGAAACAAATTTTTTGTATGTATATTTTAATAAGAATAACCTGTTAAATCAAGCTCTTCTTGTAGTCAAAAAGGAAGAAATATTTCCGTGAAGAAATCTCATAATGGCACTCCAATTCACCTTGCTCAGCATGGACAGACTTTTTTTTAAACTCAGTTAGCAAACAAAATTGCGAGGATAAAGATGCATTAACTACTGCAATTCACTCAGTATACCCTCCAGGATGATCTTAAAGTAAGCTTTCAAGAACTCTTCTATATAAATTATTATTGCCTCAAATACTCCGAGATACGCTTCAGCACTCGGTCGATCATCTTTGTTGTACTTCATGGCAGTGCGAGCTAAACTTTGAAGGGTGGTGCTCCCTTGCGCCTGGCTTGAAAATTGAATGCTGATGTCTGGGTTGTACATTGCCATTGCATATCCAAGGCCTACTTTGCCAACACCAGAAACACTAATGAACGCGCCGTAATACGCTTTCCTATCAATTACGACAAAGTCCCGCTCCAAGATCGCGAAAAAGATTACACCAAGGGAAAATACATCGGCTTTCTCTGTGTAGTGGCCGTTGAAAACTTCAGGGGCCATCCAGTATGGCGCGCCACCCACTGAGGTCATGTAGTATTGTGTGTGGCTTTTGATCCACGAGTTATCTGCTCGTCGAGCATCGCTTCGTTTGAATGCCATGTATTCACGAGCCAAACCAAAATCGGCCAACTTCACATTTTCCGTCGCGGTCAGGAGTACGTTATCCGGCTTTAAATCGCAGTGAACCACTCCGCGTGAATGAAGGAAAGAGAGAGCGGTGGTAATTTGTTTCATCCACTTAAAATTCTCGAAGTCATTGCTCGGTCGAGCAAGGCGCTCGTTCAAGTTTCCGCCTGCGCAATATTCCGTCAAAATCAACATGTGCAAGCCTTGAGAATCGCGTAAAAGAGCCGCTTCGATTACAGTAATCACCTTCTCGTGAGAAATTTGTTTCATTGTTTGAATCTCGCTAATAGCACTAAGAATTTGGGAAGAATTCAAACATAGAACATCTTTTAACGCGTATTCCGTGGAGGTCGTCCCGTCCGTGACTTTGTACACAGTACCGAAAGCTCCATTACCAAGTTTTCGCTGAACAGTCAGTAGTTTTTCTCCAACCTGAATCCGCAGTGGATGATTTACAGTGGTTTTCTGCATTGTGTTACAGTTTTGCTCCCTTATAAGATATTATTGGAATGAAATGCAACATCTGTCGCTCCTTTCAGCTTCATATGAAAAGAATGATTTCCTTGAATCGTTCCAACTTTCTTAGAAAACAGCTCGTGACGGAGTAGGGGTAGTGGCGGGGTGGTGTAAAAGGGTTGATGGTTGTCTCATTAAGTGTCTGGCTAATGCGAGTTTCTCTGGACATTTTTCTACCAGCTAATGAACGGTTTTCTGTTTGATATTTAAAATGGAGAGTCGTTGGATTCTTGAGCGGACGTGATAAGTTCGTTTATTACACTGACTGACTTTGTGTCTGAAATTGTATCGATCCGGAAGTCACCTCTGAAAACGTAACGAGGCGATAATGTATTGTGTGGCAGGCGGGGGTTTCAAATTTCGCCCTATACTGAAATGGCGCAATTTCGAGGATGGGCGCATGCGTCGTTGAAATTGGGTGTTGCGAATGCCAAGATGCAGGCCAGTACTTCGCAAACTTCAAAATTTATTCTTCACAGATTACAGTATTATCGTCTCTCTCTCGTAGCTTGTCTCTTCGCACACGTTTCGATCTAAGTGAATTTTTGCACCCACGCGCGGCACTCTCTAAAACCTAGACAACGCTGCTGGATATGATTGTCTGAAAATGACTACTATTGTCTACTCTTATGTACATTTGTTTGAAAACAGGAAATGGCATCCTGTGTTGCTAATCAGCTGGCAATCAAACTAATCGGAACTGTCAATCCTATACCGAAAATCACGAACGAGAAAATTACAATCTTAATGTCACACAATACAACTGAAACTATCACGACATGGGCCCTATAAATAAACCAGCGCCTGCTACGCAAGCTTCAATAACGGATGGATGTTAGATGTCTGGCATTTTTGTTAGCATTGGAGTATGTGTTTGAGACCTTAAATGAAAATGTAATTATCGCAGTTTAAAAAACCCCACTGTATGGAAATGCTGACCTGAAAGGAAAAAAATATTCGCAATTTGATACGAGTCATACGAATCAGTCTCAGACTGTTACTTAAAGTAAATAGCCGAACGCAGTTTCATTTGCACTGCAAACGGCGCAACTGTTTATACGGCACCGTTACTGACCGTTACTAGGTTTTGTCGTTTTCAAAATGCTCTCGAAAGTGAACCCTTCTTTAAACGATACGGTTTAATTTATTTTGTCTTCTAAACGCTAGAATTCGTGTCATTTTTGGTACGGTTTTAAGTGCGCACCGCGTCCGCAGGTATTGATTTAAGAACGCGTCCGTGTTAGCCGATGATCCTATGAGGATACATGAACCATTGAACATTTCAGGGCGACGATATCGTCGCCGTCGATGCGAACTGATATATAGCTTTTTCAATTAACGTCGTCGGATGGAAGCTCAAAGCCAAGACCGCAAGGCAGTATGGGTAGTTGTAAATAGCTATTGTATAAAAATCCCATACTACCTTGCGGTCTTGGCTTTTCGCTTTTTCTTCCGACAACGTTAATTGAAATAGCTGGATGTGGCGCATAAATTAAAGAAACTTTATGCTGTTCAAAGGTACGGAAAGCTAGACAATTCACCGGTCTCTGTCATGCGGCAAGTTAAATAATGGTTGGCTACGATTTCTTGTCAGCGCCCTGGTTTGGATCCAACAGTCTTCCCCGTGACTTATGGCCGCCTGTTTTTGCTCACTGTTGATGCTGTTTTCAGCGATTAAAATATAGACGGCTGCATCACGGTGTTCCTTTGTCTGCTTTATCATTGCTAGACTTGCAAGGATCTCGTGACAGTGTTAGTTTATGTGTTATTTTACTAAAGAAATTCGATTTGTTTATGATTTTGTTCAGATTTATCGGATCGAGTAAGCTGATGTTTGAATCACATCATCTTTATAGCATCTGTGCTGCTGTTTGTCCTACATGTCAAATGTTCAATGTTATTCGCTTAATGTCCGGTAATACGGGCAACATTTTCTTTCAACTTGTCGCGCAACATTGTTGCATTGTTGCATTGAAAGTTGAAAAGCGTTGTTGCTCGGCCACCTGCGTGAGCAACTTGTCGTTTTAGACAGTTCGGCAACAAGTTAAATTTTTGCGAGAACTCCTCTAAAGCTTTTTCCTTTAGCTGCTTGTTTTTGTATTCAACAAAAGAGGTCTCCCCTAGACAGCGATAGCCTTGAAGGTCTTTGTAAAGGTCGAATTTCTGAACTTCAGACACTCAGTTTCTGATCGAGCAACTCAACTTCGTTCACTGTTTCAATTTCTTTGTCTCCGTCCGCTTTGTTTCTTTTTATGCTGCGCTGCAGACAGCCAATCATAAGCGTTCAATTCAAACTTGTTGCATGGCAAGTTGTAGCGTGAGTGGTAATACGAGCAAGAAAACTAAACTTTGTTGCAGAAAGTAGAACTCAGTAGAACTCAAGTCTATTTTGTGCAACATGTTGCGCTGAATTTTGTTGCGTGACAAGTTGCTCACGCAGGTGGTAATACGAGCAACAACGCCTTCATGACTTTCAATGCAACAATGTTGCGCGCCAAGGTGAAAGAATGAATTTAGTCGAATTTTCCTGATATATTAATTTGCATGTAGCAGATGTAGCTGAGCAAATGCGAACTGAAATGTAACGCAGATGCCACGCTGTTTCTTCCGTATCACAACAATACAAACACTACATGTAAATCAAAATGTTTGCGGGTTTATTCATTATTGCACTCTCAAGTGGCGGCTGAGGGTGAACAAACACACATCTATACTAGCCTATACTACTTCTTTCAGCTGTCAACAAACATGTCGAACGCACTACCGTTACGTTTCAGTGGTTAGCTGATTGTGTTGGAGTGGTCAAATCAATCCAATAAACTGAATAAATATCCATTAATTAAGTCAATCCATCACCCAGTATACTCCTTCAAAACTTCAGTATTTCAAAAGTGAAACGTCAAATGCACGTTTTTGGCCAGGTTATTGTTTGTGTTTATTTGTTTACCAACATATTGTAAATATAAAATTAAAAATACAAGAAAATTTGGTAAAAGATATGGCCTGATAAACACGAGTTGGGGCGTTCTGTGTCGTTATATATTTTTATTATATAAGTACTGAGATTTATTCATGGATTGGCAGTGATGAAAAAATCGTTCTGTTTCTAGTTACAGCCAATCAGCGACGCGAACGATAAAATTTCACCAGTGAAAAAACATCGTTCGCGGCGTCTGATTGGACGAACGATGTTTTTTCACTAGTGAAAAGTTAGCCTCTTCCAGGCGTTCAGTTAGTGGGGCGCGGAAGAAAAATCGGGCGCAGGAGAAAAAACCGAGGGGAGGCTGGAGAGAGGGGGCGAAAGAACGCCTGTGAAATTATTTTTAAAAAGCTCATGCCGCCCACTTTTGACCGCCGACAGCGGCAAAGAAACATGAATCCATTTTTCGCTAGTTGTGGTTTTCTGCTGTCAATCAAAATCGTTGTAGATTTCCCGGGAAATATGATCCCAGATAGTGTTATAAAAAAGGACAGGCTAAACACGACTCCCACTCGTCGCAGAAAGTATTTTAAAAGCCTAAAGTGTAAAGCTTTCCCAGTAAGACTTCAGAGAGGATCGCGCCTTTAGATCACAGTTAAGAACTTGTTCTCTTCGATGATATAAACCTTTTGATCTCGGCGGATTATCTCTCAGATTGATAGGAGGATTCATGCTGTCCAGAGCCGTTAGAATTATTCTATTTCTTTATGCCGTTATTCGGTGCTAGCTCCATTGGCATACATTGTGGTCTCTTTGGCTCACTTTTGTTGCAAGATAAATACTTATCGGCTAAAGTTTGTTATCGCTTTGAAAGTGCTAGGATCGTTAAATTTCTCAGGCCGTGATTAAATGTCTAAAGTCTGCGGCGTGCAAGACTTGAGAGAAAGTGTTTCCGGCATCACGGATATGGGCGTCTTATATCCCACTCTCAAAAAGCCGTAGTCTATAATTCCACTGCAGTGAAATCATGAATTCTTGCAATAATTTTTAGCTCCTAAGTTAGTTCTGTAATTGAGTAGTGTGTCTCAGTGGAGCTAGGATGAACCTCCGTTGCTTTGTAATAGCGTTTGATTTGGCATACAGCAGATAATCTGCAACATAGTTGCTGTTTTGTAAATCTCACGGATGCTAGTAAATTCTTCAGTCCTTTCCTTAAGTAAGGAATGAACATAACTTAATGCCTTGTCCACATGCGGGAAATCTTTAAGCGCTTGCTGTAACACAGATTCAGACCGTGCGTGACTCGATGGAGGATTACCTTCGCACGCCATATCGTATTCCGTGTCTGCGTCAACAACGCTGCAGTGTTGACAACAAGTGTCAAATTGGGCCAATCAGAGGGTATACCAGACTCTGGTATACCGACATGAGCCTTTTAAAAATAATTTCACAGGCGTTCTTTCGCCCCCCTCTCCCCAGCCTCCCCTCGGTTTTTTCTCCTGCGCCCGATTTTTCTTCCGCGCCCCACTAACTGAACGCCTGGAAGAGGCTAGTGAAAAGTTAGTCCAGGCATTTTGTAATCGGACCCGCTACTAATTGCAACAGAAGCTTTCTCATCATAAACCAGTTAGAAATAACCTATTTATGAATATACTAAAAGTCTCTAAAGATCCAAGCATGGGAACACCTCCAAATACGATCAACGTCAAACTCGCTCTCCGCTGCAATATAGAAACGAGGCTATAAATCGAAATTCGCTGTTAAGCGCTTTTTATTGCTATAAATCGAGCCATTTTCCTTCAAAACTAAAAACATACTCTTAATACAATGATTCCAGGCCCTAATCTGGAAAAAAGTTCCCATAATATAGTAACTTAGTAAAATGTTGAGTTATTCAAAAGTTTACATTGGCTGAGACATAGTTTATTAATAGTAACATTAACAAAACAAACCTATCTTCTTGCTAGAGAGTCATAATTGTATTCTAATATACACAGGCTATACAAGTTAGTCTTCCGAATCTTCACTTTCGTAGTCCAGAGCATTAGGATAATTAGTGCACGCACTGGCCGCAGGCTGGAGAACACTGCATACCATTCTTGCGACAGATGCACCTCATAGTGTTACAGTCGACAAACAGTTGCATCGGATTAACTGAAGAAGCGAGTCTGAGGCAGGCGGCAAGTCCGTCGCAACAGGAAATAATTGATCACCAGTGACTTTCCATCCCCAGTCCTCTAGCAACATTTCTGCATCCTCTCCCTGCCACTACGTCACTTGTAGATAGACGCGCAGGCTGTGAAATCGGGCCGCTGCTGCACAAGGACGGAGATTCTGTGGCCACTGATATATGAGATGTCTTCGTTGCACGTTTCTCGAAGTATCGCTGATACCTAACAGCGTGAAGACCAACCCCCGGCTTACCACCGAAAAGTGACACGAGTGCCCGTCAGATACAGCCGAATGACAGCTGAACACGTAAGCTTGCTCTCTGAAGTATGGTACATTCTTAAATTTCTTCAGCGTCGTTGCCTTGCCAACTCCACACAGGCGCGAAGTGGTGTCACATCAGGTTACGGCGTGAAGAAACGGGGGATTTCCGCAAACTTCCCTACCCAGCTGATCTTTGACTTTCTTCATATGCCAAACTCGTACACCTCTCGCGTTTGCCTTTGGCGCTGGTCTAAAATAGAGATTACAGCCATCTTCGGAAGCATACACTGTAATAGCACAAGAAGACTAGCAAATCTCGAAGCGACGCCGCCGGCCTGCAATATTATATTAAAATGTCTTATTGTATTTTCTCTATTAAACCACCAATTTTGGGGATAAAACTATTGACTTTTAATATTTACTGTTATGAGTGCTCTGTGCAATGGGGGAATGGATATCTGACTCGGAAATCTCATCAGCTAATACAGATCAGACGCTATAGTACTCTCATTACCTGAAATGACAAAATGAAGAAGAATCTGATGTAATTGTTGTCTGCTTTGGGTGACATGTAAAAGTTTATCGTATTAATTTTACAGAACTCAATACCTCTATGGTCAATCTCAGTCTCTCTGTTTGCTGCAACTTCCACGCTCACATCGCAAATTGTGGTGTTTTCCTCAGAAACTACGATATAAAAAGGTCAAAGCCAGATATGCTTTATCGACAAAATAAATGGTTATTACCTGGCTTCTGTAGATGCGGTACAGGTACTTCCAAAGCGTCTGAATATAGCACACTCATAGCAGCGTCCACAATGAGGTGCGAACGCACTGCCAGTGCAATAGCCTTTCTGGTCATTAGACGCATATATCAGTTCTAAGACTTCTTGTAAACCGAACCCCGCCATCAGAAGGCCAATACTTCCCAGAAAGCTGATCTCTGCGTGAAAAGCATCAAGACGCACGATCACATTGCGCAAAACGCTGTTAGCTGGTTCCGTCTGTATTATATTAAAGGCCTTTAACCACAGGGGCTGATCAAACGTGATGATTGGATTCGTAATTCCGTGTTGCTTAGCATGCTAAGAAACAAAGTTCATGGCGGAAGAGATAGACGTGATATCTATCGATCATAGGAAGAAACATAACAGAAAACTTGCCCTGCGGGGTGCCTTCCCTGCTGAACAGATTGTATCATGCTACTCCAAGATGGGCGCGGGGTGCCAAACAGTAGAGATACCTTCTACAGGACGTCGAGGTTAGCAGTGGGGTCTTCCGCTCGTACAAGAACAAGGGTCTTTATATTTGATCTCCATGTTCACCTGTCTGGGCCCACATGGATGTAGTTCTACCCTTCCAGTTGTCGAAATTTCTTCTGGAGTAACTTCGCGTCGCGGGACATCACGATTGTGTTTGGTGCCAGGTGTAAACGACTGCAATCATGCCCATACCGTGGAAGGTGTTATTGACGTCGACTGTCCTAGTGTTGTGGTCGACGTTGTAGGCCGCGTACTGGACAATCTCGCCATTAAAAGAAGGTATATTAGTTCCCTGGCCAAGCGCAGCATTCTGGTTGAACATTTGCACTTCTTGGTTAGGATGAACAAAATCCGTGGTGATGCAAGGTGCCAATAAGGAAGCGCGAGGCACACTTGTGGTGCAACTGAACTGCAAGCCCGATCTGTAAAGGTGCGACAACGACTCGTGGCCGCGCAGCTTAAACAATGGCCTGCCCGACTGACGCTACCTTCAACGAGTTGTTTGTTTCTGAGACAAGAACTCCCAGAAATGCTGAAAATGTAGCGGGAAGATAGTGGACATGTGATTTGGCATCGGTGGCTATCGCGGGGTAGTTGTCACTTGATGTCGCAATTGATTTGACGTCCTTTTTTATCAGCTTAGCTGCTGTTTTGATGTTCATTTTTGTTCTTCGATATCCACGTCATCCCGCTGCTCGTGAAACTCTTGTAAAATTGCAGCAGCAGTGGTTAAAAAAGTTACAACGCTCGGCTTACCGTTAATAACCGTTATTATGTTCTCATCTCCAAAATACTCAAGAAGTTTGGTTTTCATGTGCTGCCGCTTTTTGTATCACTCAAATATTCTTCCATTTTCTCCATTAGATCACTCACTGTTATCTGTTCGACGTCATTTTCTTCAAGAAAATTCGTGAATATCAAAAAAGCCTCGCGTTTTTCTTTATCCCGGGGACGACCTACTTTCCTCTTTTTGACAGCAGGTAGCTCATCCGCTTCATAAACTTTAGGTAATTGCCTCTTTGTGCAGACGTTTATACTGCAGGACTGGTGGTAAACCGCGTCAGCAGCAGGCAAATCGTGCACACTTAGAAGCCTAGCATTTCAGATCGTTTCAGACCACTCGCCCATTCTCTGTTCTCCGAACTCAACTTTGGTGCCACAAAAGATACAGTCAGTCTTGAATGAGAAACGTTGTTCTGCTTTGCATTTTAGAGAGCGACGATTACTAGTTGTTTTAGACGAAACAACAGTCCCACTATTTTAACTCGCTTGATGTTGCTGGGAAGGCAATACTCTAGATCTCGCTGACAGTTCTGATGCACCTGCTGCCCAGGAACCGTAGTGATGGTATCATTCCGCTCGGTGCTAGCCCGATTTATTTCCTCGCTTCCCTACGGCAAGATATATTTTTTTAAATAACACAGTTTACTGTTTCATCCATGATTCAAAATCTTTTTTCTGACATTATAGGCAAATAGGATAGTGTAAAAGACATTAAGACAACGATAGATTTGTTTCTGCCCAAAACAAATCTCAAATTCGTAATGCAATTTCTATATACAGCTATATGGTACTCGAGAACGTCTAGGTTGATTTCATAAATGTGACTTAAATTGGCTTTCTTGAACTTTTTTAAAAGTTTGGTTTTATTCTTGCCGAACTTATGTCTTCAGTAAGAATAAATTGCACACAAATTGTTTTGTGTTCAAAGCGCATTTATTGTTCGCATGATAAAATTCAATTTCAGAAAAGGTTTTCATTTAGTGATTTCTAAGTTATGAGAAAAAGATAACACACGAAGCGCGAAGCGATGAGTACAATATCGGTTATTTTCACTGAGATGAAATTCATTTTGGGATTCACAACTCGGGTCGCAATGAATTTTTCTTGAATTACCGATAACCTTAGCACATACCCGTACTGTTTCTTTTAGCATAAAAATTTCTTTTTCAACTTTTAACTTTGCTCGCGGAAGACAAAATTCTTCGCTAAATGCCTCAGCCAGATAGCTAACAGTGCAGACGCTTTCTGCAAGCTTTGTGTTTTTTTGCAGATTTAAGAATTTTAAGTGAGAAATTATTTGATGTAATCTGTACCCTTTTATGTAAATGGTCTTGCCTTAAGGAAGAAAACACGATAAACTCTTTCTCTCTCTGCTAGCGCATGCTGCACGTGGTAAAAACTCACGCGATACAGCAGACAGTACTTGCAGCTTCGTTTCCATGCTGTATTATATGAGGTTCTAATAAAACTCGTTTTTAGTCATCTTCCCCCACTCAGATTTTCAGAGACTTTTGCTATGTTATAGAGGACATGTTCCTGGACCAAAAGGCGTTAAAAAAACCTTCTGTTGCAATTAGTAACAGGTTGACCTATTTTTGGCGATAAAATGCCTGGACTAAGTGATCGCACGGGAAACTACGTCATCCTTGGCGCGAAAACTGGGAAGCTGCCTTTTTCAATATGTCGGAAAGATTTGCAAACGCTGGTTCGGTTGACAATTTTATTGCAGAACAAGAAAAAAAAGCCACGTTACTAAAACACACAACGTTTTTAGAAACCAAGAATGAACTTAGAAAAGTTGAAGAATTTCCAGCAGTGGAGCTGAACGAATACATCTGTGAGTTCATCATTTCGGTCAGAATCAAAGGTGGCAAAGACTATGAGCATTTTTCGCTCCGACGTTTATTGGCAAGCTTTGAGCGACATCTAAACAAAAACCTCTGCCAGTATCATGAATGACCTCGTATTTGAGAAGACAAGGAAAGTCCTTCTGTCTAAACAGAAAGAGTTGAAGAAAAAAGGAAATAAGCCAAACGCTTCGATAGCTTCAACTAATGACGAATTGAATACGCTCTACGAAAAAGGCCTCCTTGGTGCACGAAATCCTGAAGCGCTTTTAAACACACTGTGGTTAAAAAACAACATGCATTTTGGACTCAGAGGTTGCGAAAAGCAACGAGATATGTGCTGGGGTGATGTTAAGTTGAAGCTTTGCCACGATGGAAGAGACCGAGGCCGTCGGCGACGGTGATGTTGAGTAAGCTTGACTTTAAATAACATTGCTTTGAATAATTCAAAGTAAATAAAACTAGATTTTTATTTCCATTTTTTTCGATTTGTTGAAATTTTGAAAAGAAAATGTTGAATCTTTTATAAGCTTTTGTGTAAATAAAACTCATTTTCATCGCCTAGAAATTTTGAAAAGAAAATGTTGAACTCTCTTAAGCTTTTGAGTTCATAAAACTCATTTCAGCGTCTAATCGCTGTTGTCATTATTGTTTGAAAGAAATCTCAGTACTTATAAAATAAACAGATAACTTCATGGTTGGTTCGCTTGTACGATTTTTATTCACTCGTTGTGAAGAATCACAAACTCACTCGCTTGAAGACTCGCTCGTTCGTTTGTGATTCTTCCAACTCGTGAATAAAAATCGTACGTGCTCACCAACCATGAAGTAATCTTTATATATTAAAACTGTTACTTGGCTCGGAGGCTTAGGGGATACAACAAAAGAAATCAGGTGGAGGTTCAGCAATAATATATCGAAATTGGCCTATTGTTTACACACTTTACCAGAGTTTGCGGCAACATTTCTCTCTAAAAATGAAAGGCATTGCGAGCATTATTCGATACTGGTTCGAATTGTTCAATTATGAAACGAAATCGAACCCCAAACATTCGATTACAGTTTTAAATACTTTCGATTTTGTTTGATAAGATACTCCGGGAGTAGAGTCAGCAACGTGACTTCAACATGCTGGAGTTGAAAACTGGATTTGGTCCTCGCAAATTAAAGGCAAACACTAGTTATTTATTGTAGCATTTCCATCTTTTTACATTAACAAGATATATCCATTGACAATTCTAAGAGTATATGAATGTAAGCAATGTTACTTTATAATAGCAAGAAAGCAAAAACCGACATTTGATATAAATTAAGGGACTAATTATTCGGTTCCTGTAGACTTGAGGTATATCTCACTGTCCTCGCCGTGTGATGTGAACCGATCATGCTGCCATTTGGCGGTTAACACTGATTACAACCAGCGGCTGAAGGAGCCTCACACTTTGTGACTCGGTCATGAATCTCAGCAGCACTTGGTCGATCATTTTTGTTGTACTGCATGGCATCGAGAGCTATCCTTTGCAGAGCGTAGGACCCTTGTACACGGTACTAGTGTTTGGATCATTTGCCATTGCAATGCCAATACCAACTTTCTTACCGTCGGGAGTGCTCTTGTATGCACCGTAAAAGGATCTAAAAGGCTTTTCCATCAATCATGAGAAAATCTCGCTCCAGGATCGCGTAAAAGAGGAAAACACGTTGGCTTTCTCGGTGTAGCGACCACTAAGAAATTCAGGAGCCACCCAGTGTATTGGGCCAGTCCCCGAGTTCATGTAATACTGTATATAGCTCGTCATCCATGAGCCAAAGTCGATTCGTTTGAGTGCGATGTACTCTCGAGCCAAGCCAAAGTCGGCCAATTTTTCGCATCCTCCATTGCAGTCAACAGCACGTTGTCGGCTTTCAAGTCGCGGTGAACCAATCCGCGTGAATGGAGAAAGGCAAGAGCTGCCGCCATTTGACGAATCCACTTTAAGTTGAATTCTTCACCGCTCGGTCGAGTGAGGCGCTCGTTCAAGTTTCCGCCAGGGCAGTATTCGGTCAAAATCAGCATGTGCAAGTAGCCTTGGGCATCGCGAAACTGCGCAGCTCCTATCACAGAAATCACATTCTCGTGGGAGATTTGGTTCATTGTTTGAACCTCGCGAATAGCATTGCATACGATGCAATACGATGTCTTTCAACGCATAGACTCTCGAAGACGCTTCATCTATGACTTTGTAGACGACACCAAAAGCGCCTTTACCAAGTCTCTGTTGGATTTTTAGCTCTTTTTCACCAACTTGAACTCTTGTCGGAAGTGGACTCACAAGGGGTTGCTGCATTGTGGCAACCTTTTTCTCTCTATATACAGCAATATAATAACAGATGATAGTAAAATCGCCAGTTCCTGCTTATCACAGTCTCAAATTAAGGCGAAAGAAAGATTTCTTGGAAAACGTTTCTGTTCAACTGCCCTTTACGACTGGACGAGACGGTGTCACGTGCGTGTCACACTCTTCACAGCTCTGTGGTTTTTAGCGGAAGAAAGATTTTATGGGAAATATTAATGTTCAAATGTCCTACTCAATTGGGCGAGACGGTGTCAACTATGTGTCACGCTCGTCACAGCTTTATAGCGGAAGAATGATTTCTTGGAAAACATTACTGTTCAACTGCCATTTTCGATTAGGATTTCTTTACTGTTCAACTGCCCTTTTCAACAAGAGTCTACCCGTAGCCTATACTCGTACCGGTAATGTACGTTACTCGCGGGTAACACTTACGGAACACAACAACAGGCAAATAAAACCAAAATTAGTTTCGCCTCTGCTTGCATGCGTGCGTATTCTCGTACCCAGAACAAATGCGATGCACAAATAAGAGACGAAAACAAAAAGAATAAAAAGAAAAACGGAGGGCAAATTTTACCTTGTTACCATATCCGTCACGAGTAAACAGCAACAAACAATAAAACCCGAATTTGTTTCGCTTCAGGCTTGCAAAACGACGCCGATTACACCGAATCCCAAGTACCGTGGGCTCAAAATTTCTCGCAGTGCATGCGTGCGTATCCTCGTACCCCAGATCCAACGCAATGCACAAAAGTAGATACGAAAACACGGAGGAAAAGGAGAAAAACGCAGGCCAATCCTTGACTCGTTGCGTACGTTACGAGTAATTAGACGAGACGGTGTCATCTATGTGTCACGTTCGTCACAGCTTTATAGCGTAAGAATAATTTCTTACAAAACATTACTGTTAAACGGCCCTTTTCAATTGGACGATACGGTACACGTATATGTCACGCTCCTCACAGCTTTAAAGCGGAGGAATTATTTCTTGGAAAACATTACTGTTCAACTGCCCTTTGCAAATGGACGAGTATCACGTATGTGTTACGTCCATCAAACATTACGTAAAAAAACCTGAAAAACATGGTCGACAAAACCTCGCCCATTTAAAGTCTTCATTTAGAAAAGAGTGAGTCCAGTCGCCTCTGGAAAACCCTATTTTCGATTTGATCAAACAGCTTGTACGTGTATAAAAACATTGTCCAGCTTTATGCAACAATAACAACAACAACAAGTTTATTAGCATTCCCAATTTACATATGGCATAGCCTAAACAAAAATAAAGTAATATAAGTAATAAGTAATAGTAATATAACAAATAACAGGTCGGTTAAATTAATTAATATTTTTAACTGAACGCAGTGGGCCCTTGTCCAGTGGTACAAGTGACTCTTAATTCGAATGCTTGAAATATATAATATCCTAGTTTTCTGCAAATGAAAGGATCTACATTATTAAAAAGAAATATAATTTTGTTGTGATCAGTTAATACATCATAGTTGGAATAATTAAGTTTGATGTCATGCATCACTGTTTGTCTAATATCTTTGTATCGATTGCAGTACAATAGAAAATGTGTTTCGTTTTCAATTTCGCTAGATTGACAATACTGACATATTCTAAGGTGTTCAGGAAATTTTGGTGTGCAGTGTCTTCATGATTCAATTCTAAGATTGTGATTTCCAGATCTAAGTTTAGCTACAGCTTTTCTGTGTTTCGGATTTGTAATATGTTCTAAATATTCAGACTTGCTTACGTCAGTTTTAAAGATGGTGTAGAAATTTAACTTCCTATTAATTAGATCGTATTATTTCCATTTGATGTGTTTTCAAATCAATTGCAATTTGTTGCTTTATTTTCTGTACATTATTCTTGA
The DNA here is from genome assembly GCA_022457155.1 of Cladopsammia gracilis. Taxonomy (NCBI): domain Eukaryota; kingdom Metazoa; phylum Cnidaria; class Anthozoa; order Scleractinia; family Dendrophylliidae; genus Cladopsammia; species Cladopsammia gracilis. Next base: position 359,838 of record JAJGOT010000454.1, on the reverse strand, counting down.
TTATTTGTAAATCAGTATAATAATTAAGGGGTTTAATATTATTTTGAGGGCTGATGTTATATTTCTTGAGAAGTTCATTGATTGTAAATATGAAGAATGGTTTTTCATCAGTTGCCAATTGGTGTGACGCAACACTATTTTCTGGGAGTGTTTCAAGATGTAACCAAAATTTTATCATTCTTGAAAATATGTTTAGCTGTAAAGAAAGTCGTCCTGTTTCGTTGCGGGACACGACGTTAGGAGCCCTTTTGTTGAGGCCAAGGTAATTTTTGTAAAATTGAGTATGTAGTCTTTCAATTGGGTCTTTTTCCCATTTATTAGGATTGATACTGTCATATGCCCCCCAAACTTCTGAACTATATAGAAGCATGGGAAGAAATAAAGTCTCGAAAAGCTTATTACATATATTGATAGGAAGTTTGCAAAGTGATTGAAGCATATTTCTTATATTATATAGAAAGTACTGAAAGTAATCGATCTTTTTTCAATTAATGTATGGTGAATTGTGAACTGCCAAACAGAAAGCCGGTAATGTCTTGTTCTTGAACCAAATGGTGAAGTCTTCATGAGCCTAATGGCTCCCACTGCCGGAGCTTAACCCGGTTTCCGTAGCATGAAGTGACTTGAGAGTATAGGGGAATCTTTGTTTACCATTTTTGCCTCATTAGCATATACGCCTCATTCTCTTACCTGGCAACACTGAATATTGAAAGGGCATAGCACAATTAGCTTTCTACGGAAATTTGAGCCCGATATACTAGATACACTTCGTGCACTGCTGTTTTAAAACGCAAAATTTTACAAAGAATGTATGGGCTCATTAGCGCTTTTGCCACCCAACAATTTTGAATTTTTTTTTTTGAATTTTTTTTAATATTGCATGAAAAAGCTTTTTTAGCTTTTTTCATGCAATATTAAAAAAAATTGCATAGATTACTAAGTTTAACAAGCTCTTTCAACTTTTGAAATCAATTCGTATTAAGCACGGTGCCTTCCCTACGTAAATTCGTATGCTAATGAAGCAAAATGTAAACAATGACGTCAGCAAAGATCGCCCTATTACTACTCTCCCCCTGGATGAGATGCCAGTCCGTCGCAAGGTTACCCCCAGCATTTTGTCGCCGGTACCCATTTATATACCTGGGTGAAGCGAGATAAAGTAGAGCAAAGTTTCTTGTCTAAGGAAGCCAAAGGTGCTGATCGATGAGTAAACATGACTCGTGGGTGCCAACGTCGATCCATATTTTAGTATACAAACATTTGAATGTTGCATGACAAATCTTCGTGCTTGACAAATACAATAAAACGTTACAAATTGCATGGGTTTTATAATATGAATCAATAGGCCTTTATCACGCCCCGCCATTTACCGCCATCAACCCTGGCTATTTCCCGGCATGCAGTGCGGTGGTGATGTTGAAATCTAGGTAAGGCCAGTATGCACTAGAACGAGAGGCTGTAGCTCGGCCCGGGCAACGAATAAGGGCAAAAACGATCACTGCTACGCTAGGACTAGGACTGAATTTTGCTGGGAATGTTGACTTTTGGGTTTGTAACGAAGATTTGAAGAAGAAAACTGAAGACAAAAACGTGACTTTTGTTGTTGTCGAAATTCAAACGCTAATTTTTTGCAAAAATCGCTGACTTTTTTGTGTTTATTGGGTATCTCAATTGAAAGAACTTTCTAGTCAATGCTCACAACTGATAGTTAAGGCAATGTTCGCACGATTGAGGAAGTTGCAATTTTTTTAAAAAGCAGTGGGTCTTGTAGTGCCATTTGGCACTATTGGGGCTTAAAGGGTTAAAATGAATCTTCTTACGATCGACCGCGTGGTTTGATGATGGCAAAATTATCCTTTCCCTTCCCCTAGTTACAATTATTAGGCGGAAAATTTAACTTTGCCCTCTCTCAGTAAAATGACTCTTCGTGATTTTAAGCGTTTATTCCACCTCGAGATTAGTCGGGGAACTGTTATCGGGACTTACTAGTCAGATTTACATATGATAAACATGAAGTGAGTGATTATCTCTCTTCAGAAATGAAGAAAGAAGAAATTTCAAGATTAAACTATTCTAGTCGGGACTTTTCCCTACCACACCCTAGTAAATACTTTTGATCCAAAAGACGGTCCAACCAATTAAAGAACCAACGAAAACCGACTGCTGCGTAACATAGAAGATATTTGCATAAATTATGCGCTCGCTCGCAACATGCGTTTGGTTCTTGCTTCTAGACCGTGACAAAACTGACTATAAACATTCGGAAAACTTTTTACCGTCAATAAATAATAATGTCCTGTTTTGGAGGTTTGATAATCAGGAACTAGCGAAATACATAAAAATTACATTTCAATGAAGGTGTCACAAGCCAATAATACAACTTATGCTTCGTTTCAATTGTCTCATTTTTTTACACTTACAAGATAACACAACCGGCTTGAGATTGTACGACTCTGTCATAGATCTCTTGAGCTCTTGGTCGATCATTTGCGTTGTACTTCAAGACATCAAGAGCTATCCCTTGTAGAATTGGTCCCCCTTGCGCTTGGGCTGAGAATTCAATGGTGATGTTTGGATCATGCTTTGCCATTGCACACCCAAGGCCAACTTTGCGTGCAGAAACCCAGGTAAAAGCACCGTGAAACTTTTTCCCATTTCCCACGATAAAATCTCGCTGCAAGATCGCGAAAAAAAGAACACCAAGCGAAAACACGTCGGCCTTTTCAGTGTAATGGTCTTTAAAAACTTCAGGAGCCATCCAGTATGGCGTTCCACCATATGTGTTCATGTAGTATTGTGCGTAAGTGGTCATCCATGATCCACCACTGCTCTGTGCTGTGGCTTGTTTAAGTGCGGTGAACTCTCGAGCCCAACCAAAGTCGGCTAACTTCACATCCTCTGCCGCAGTCAACAACACATTCTCAGGCTTTAAATCGCGATGTACCACGTTCTGTGAATGTAGGTAGGCAAGTCCTGCGGCGATTTGTCGCATCCATTTGGAGTTCTCGAAGTCACTGGTCGGTCGATGAAGGCGCTCGTTAAAGTTTCCGCCGGCGCAGTACTCAGTCAAAATCAACACGTGCAAGCCTTGGGCATCAAGGCGCTGGTCTGCTTCATAGATTGCAAGCACGTTCTCGTGAGAAACGTTTGTCATTAATTGAACTTCGTAGAATGCTTTCGGAATTTCCGAAGCATCCTCACATAGTACATCTTTTAATGCGTATACGACCTGATGAAACCAAAAGGTCTGTCCTCTGTGACTTTGTACACGACACCAAAAGCCCCTCTACCAAGTTCTTCATGAATTGTCACCAGTTTTTCTCCAACTTTAACTGTAGACTGATATGGATTGGTTTGAAACATTGCGTCGCTGTTCTTTACTCGTAATAAGATCATCTAGCTAAAATAATTTCGCCAGTCGATCGGTCGCTTCAACTGTTCAAACACGTGTTCTCTATTGTTTTCTAAGAAAACTGAGAAAACTAAGAGCCGAGGGGGGTGGGGGGTCGAAGATGAGGTGCGGGTGGACGGGGTCCTTGTTAAGTCTCTTGAGCATACGACTATCCCGAGAAAAGTCGAAACGACGTCTTTAGCGGCTTTTATTGCAGCTCGTTAGTCAGGGTTAGGCTTGGAAAATTTCAGCTACAATCTTGGCAAATTGGTTTGGGACATTTGGCACTTTTTTGGACAAAAAATGACTTCTACATAAACTCCCTTCCCCCCTGAGCATTCCACAGTTTATGGACCCTGACTTCAACAATGTCTAAGGGGGGACGAGCTTTTTAATTTAGATTTTAGCGGCATTAATTATCCGCGATTTTTAATTTGTCGCGACCATCCTCGGAGACCCATGAGCGGTTAGTCGGAACGGAACGAAGTAAACAAACGGCGCGCGCCCCTGCCTGGGTCTCCGAGTATGATTGTCCACCAAAAATGTGAAAAAAGTGAAGTTTCCCTAAACCAACTGGCCAGGATTGTAGATTCTCCGCGAAAATGGGCCTTTTCTGCGTGCCGACATTGCTCGTAAAAATTACCTGTAAAACTGGAACATAGTTATTCATCGCTGAGAGCGACTGATATTCCGTTAATCTTAATTTGGTTCCTACATAAACAATCATAAAAAACAGGTGACCTCCACGCTAAGTTTAATTTAGGATCATTTGCGTCAATATCAGTAGCCTTTCATTTGGATTATATTTTTGTCATTTCCATATTTTTGGATTTATAATTATCGTTGTTAGAGTTAATTTAAAACCAATTGTTTTTGGTTTAATTGTTCTGCTTGGCTGAATTCTGTTACAAAATACCTGTAGTCTGCCGGCCGCAAACGGAAAAGCATATTCTGCTCGAGATTCTGTTTGCAGATCTGTTGCAAGCGTTGTCAAGGTTGGCGGAACAAAATACTTATGATCCTGATCCTAATCCTGATCTACACCAAGATCCGGCTTCACTTCGCCGTGCTGTTTGTCCAAGTGATCCTTGCTTTATTTGAGAGTTTATGGAAATACCCCGGGGAGACATCGCATGTTGTTTGTATCGTTATCATTAAGTAATTGACTTCCAAGAATTTCAAAATGTTCCATCTCCTTTTATTTTATTAACACTGCTAACAGAAGTATTTTCTAAGAAACGAAGGGACTAATTATCGGAGTATAGGACTAGTGATATTAGAGTGCGAGGCGCCTTACAGTGAGCACCTAACAAACTCTTTTACAAGTTTTATTTGCAAGTTTTGTAATCAACTCTACACTTCTGTGGTAAACATAAAGCGACAAATGATCAAGTGTAATTTTGACGCTTCGTGTTTATCACATGAGTGCAAAGTTAGTTACAAAACTTGAAAACAAAACTTGTAAAATAGTTTGCTGGGTGCTCATGACGGTAAGGCACGTCGCCCCTGTAAAATATAAACAACCAAAATGTTGATATAGAATAATAAAATTGCTAGGCTAGATTGAAGGCCATTTTGATGTTTGAACTGAAACTAGAGAGAGGCCCGGGTGGTTTGATTGATATTAAGCTTGCGGAATTGCCTACGAATAGCATTAAATCAGTGGAAAATCTTACTTCACGAGTCGCGAAAAGTATGTCGTCGCGTCGAGAACACAAATTAATCATGGCATGTTCAACAGCTCATCTCGTGAAGGTTGTCTAGAATTCAATACGTCCTCGCTCTTCTTCAAGAAAAATTCTGCACGATCTTCAACTTATTGCACAGTACGTTCTGAGAGCCTCTGTCATCCAGAATTCTACATCTTCCGCGACTTCTTCAAACACCCTGTGAACCTCGGCAGCGTTTGGTCGGTCATCTTTGTCATTCTGCAAGGCAGCAAGTGTTATCCCTTGCTGAGCGTTGGAACCTTGTGCGCGGCTTGAGAATTCAACAGTGATGTCTGGATCGTGGTGTGCCATTGCATACCCAAGGCCAACTTTGCCTTCACCGGGAATACGCACAAATGCGCCGTAAAACTTTTTCCTGTTAATCTTGATAAAATCCCGCTGTAGGATTGCAAAAAAACAGGACGCCAAGCGAAAACACATCAGCTTTTTCATTGTAGTGACCATCGAAAACTTCTGGAGCCATCCAGTGTATCGGGCCAACCTCTGAGTTCATGTAGTGCTGTACATAGCTGTTCAGCCATGAGCCATCCTCCAGTCGAGCGTCGGTCTTGAGTGAGATAAACTTTCTCGCCAAACCAAAGTCAGCCAACTTTACATCCTCACTTGCAGTCAAGAGCACGTTATCCGCCTTCAAGTCGCGGTGAACTACTCCGCGTGAATGGAGGTAGGCAAGGGCTTCGGCAATTTCTCTCATCCACTTGAAATTCATTTCTTCGCTACTTTGTCGAACAAGGCGCTCATTCAAGTTTCCCCCAGCGCAAAACTCGGTCAATATGAACATGTGCAAGCCTTGGGCATCGCGGACTTGGTCGGCATCTATCACAGAAATTACGTTGTCATGAGAGATTTGGTTCATTGTTTGAACCTCGCGAATAGCATTGCGAATTTCCGAAACATTCAAACATAGAACTTCTTTCAAAGCGTAGACTCTGGAAGATGCTTCATCCTTGACTTTGTACACGACACCAAAAGCCCCATTGCCAAGTCTTCGCTGGATTCTTAACACTTTTCTTCCAACTTGAACTCTTGAATTGGTTCGAAGAGTTGCAGAGACTTGCTGCATTGTGTCTTATACCAGGCAAAGGTAAACAAGTTCGTTAATCCGTAGTCACTTGCCCATTTCTAAGAATAAGATGTAAAAATAATTTCCTAGAAAACACTAGGTGTGCCCTCATTTACATATTAACGATAGGCTTCCAAGAATTCCGACTTGTCAATAAGAGGGCATGCGCATGCGTACATCCACTGAGCGACATTATTTTGATTGCGGGAATCCTATTGGCGCGAAAAGTAAAAATTCGCACGAAATCGTGATGCTTATAGATTTTGAAAGCAGGAGACTTAATTTTCTCGATTCCGGGTCAAATCATTTAAATATTAACATTTTCTGTGTCACGTTTAATGCTAGCCTGCGAATACGAACGCCCCTAGCGGACGGAAGCGATGATAGGCGGCTGTATTCGTGGGCTAGTACAATCCGTGTTGCGAAATTTCTTGCAATATTTCTGGCAGATTTCGTTCAAGGCAACATTGATTTAATGGCTTGTTTTAGAGTCAGTGTTGAGTTTGCAGGGAAAATGCACAGGAAAAGTAACAAGACCATCGATGACTGACTTTCAAAACACCGAACAATAGCCGTGGTTACACTAACCGTTTTACCCATGGGTAAATAGCATTTGCCCATGGGTAAGGACCTTTTTGTGTGTAACCGCTATTCCCAGACCGAAACTGCCTTAGGGTTATTTCCATGGATACATCAAAGAAAACAAAAGAACTTCCCATGACAGTTCCTGAACTGAAAAGTACGGTTTATCTGCTCCCTGAGGTGGCTTGGCCAATCATAATGCAGAACGCAGCGAATACAGGAAATCGCCACGCTTGGTTAATTGCACGCTTACTTGTAACTCTAAATTTTTCTTTCCACCAGTGATCGAGTGCATTGTTATTTAGTAGTTGCTGAAACCAATTCTGTGGTCGTGGAAATACCCAAGCCCTCCTTGGCGGCGAGCAAGTTCGTGGCGAGCTTCTAAATGTAAATAAAACGCCGACAAACCTTGAAGATAGCGTAGTTGAAGGCGCCTTCTTCGGTGTCTTCTCGCAAAAAAAAAAAAAAACTGCCGGATTGTTATATTTATCGAATGAAAAGCAGGAGAATCACTGAAATTAAGCTTACAAGATCTCGATTCGTGTCATCCATGTCTATCTGTACGTTTTCCGCCAAACTGCAGTGTCAGTGAACTCATATCTTATTTTATAATTCAACACATTGATACACTGCCCAAATATGGTAAAAAAGTTGTCGATAGACGTTATGTCTACATGACATATAACCAGCGATGGCGGTAAATTTCGCAATTTGAAGGAAAGTGAAAATGACTGCTGCCTGCAATTTCGTGTTTTTGGGCGAAAAAGTGCGTGAACTATTAGTTAAAAAAGGGAAAAGAAAGAAAAAAAGAGAAGAAAAGAAAAGAGAAAAATACTGTTCACATGATTGGACAAAAAAGGCGCGAAATTTTCGAGTTGTCGCGGTCGCAGTGTTTCTTGGCGTAGCTGAATGAAAACTGGTTCAAAGTTTAACCGCTCGACAAGAAGTGAATGTAGGAGCACAATTTTAGTGAAATTCCTTTGGTAATCACCTCTGGAATATGATATAGACTTGATGTTTCCTCAGAAAAGTTTCTGATCTCGTCATTACGGCTGTGGGAGCTAAAAAACGAGCATTCCAAGTTTGTAAACAACATTGATCGACACAGCTCGTACTTCGATGTTTGAAAATTTGGGGCTTATGGAAGGGACTAAAAAGCCAAATCAACTACAGGTACGATGTTTTAACCGTTTCTTGTATCCTTTAGCTGTGAATTTTTGTAAGCTTACTGTCCACGCTGTAGTTCTTTCCGACTTTTCGCCGCTATGTTTAGGTTCGTAGCCGTGTGTTTTTTCAATTTGTTTTGATTTTGAATTGAACTTTTTAAGATACGAAACACTTGTAACTAAGACATTCTATGCCATTTTACTGTGTTTTAATTCTTGTAGTCACTACTCTGTCCCGTTCTTTGAGCAGACGAAAGCTCTTCGTAGAAACTGTCAACTGATTGTGTATGCTAAATTAATTTTAGCTTGGCAAAAGTTTCGGCATTCACTGCTTGTTGTTTAAGAAATGGTGCGAGGTAAAATATTGTAGTTAGCCTTTTTACTTTATGAAAGGTTGTAAATCTCAATTATTTTTCTCTCGAAACTGTGATTTGTTATCAATGTGTTGAATTATAAAACAGTTATAGTGTTCAAGCTTGTACAATATTGACAAAGGCGCCACTTTCATTCATGAACTGAGTGATGTTGCAAGTTTCGCGCGGTAAAACATCTATAAGCTTTTTTTAATTAAAACGCTTGTCGGCGATATTTTTTCTTCAAACTGTGCTTTGTTATCAATGTGTTGAATTATAAAACTATTATAGCGCTCAAGCTTGCGTGATATCGCCTAATTTTAGCCGACTCGGCCTACGGCCTCGTCGGCTAAGTATTAGGCGATATCACGCGCGCTTTCGCGCTATAATAGTTAAATAGAGCAGTTTTCAATTGAGTGTCGTAAAACCAAAACCAAAGTAATTACTCTGACCAATCACAGCAATCGTAAACAATCCAATAAACCAATCAGAGCTGGAAGCAATTACATGTCGGTGGCGCCAAGCGCGGGAAAACGCGTGCGAGCAAGTCACGATTGGTTTTGGTTTTACTTCTGATTGGTCGAGAAAGTGGCGCGGGATTTTTTAGCCAATCACAAAGCGTAGCAATGCAAAACCAAAGCAATTGTGTAATTACTTTCGACACTCAATTGAAAACTGCTCTATTTTACCCTGAGGAGTCTTTTACTGTGTAACCGCATCCCCAAGGGTAAGATGAAACCTGAGATAAACCGAACCCAAGCCATTAACCCTTGGGAAGGCCCCAAACCCAAGGTGTGTGTAACCACAACTAATGTTCTACAATCAGTTAGAAAATAGAAAATATCCCTAACGTTTTTAGCAGAATAAAGTGCAGATGAATTTTTTAATTCCGATTTATTAGTAATTGAACTTTGTGTCGTACAATTCAGGAATAATCGTGCTCGTAATTTAAAGTCATCTTCGAGAAACTTTCTCGGCCGATTTGAAATTACTCGCCCGATTTCTCCCTGAATTATACCCCAGTTGTAGTTCGGTTACTATTACTAACAGTTTGTTTTTCACCAGATCTGTATATCTACACACTTACAATAATTTTTACTTTTACTGTAACTAATTTCTTAGGCTGAAGAAACTTTTGAATTATATCTCGGAGTTACGTTTTGCAGTTGCTGTTATTCCCTGAAGAGTAAAAATGACTTGATCTCAATAATTAATTTTTTTTTTTCGGAGTGAAACAAATCCTTAATCAAAGGCTCCCAAGAGCCAACTTGTGAAAACGAAACGCTTTAGAAAATAAAAGATTCTTCACCCAAAACTTCATAATATATTGAGGTATACACTTGAGGAACAGATCCATATTGAAGTTGGCAATTGGCGCCGTCACCGCGGTAAAAAGATTTAATAACAAAATTCGCCACCGATTTTCAGAGCCGAATGTTTTGGGTCGCAATTTTGGAAATAAAGAACTTAAAGGGGTTATATTATGTCACCATTTTTCGTGTTACTTTAAAAAGCCAAAAGGCATCCTCATATCACTTGAAACCCAAAAATTATGGTCCAGTTTTGGTTTAAAATTATTCTACTGGTGCTCTGAGAGTGAAAAATTATAGTATCTTGGGCTGCAGTTGGCCAGGATAGAGATGGATTGTAACTTACCAATTTTTTCAAGTTTATCGCTTCTGTCTTGGAAAACGAGCTAAAACTGTGATTATAGTTTATTTTCTCTTTGAAAATTCACTTGATTTCTTCCTCTTAATGTTTTATAAGCATGTTGCATAGGACAAAGGTACTTAGTTTTAATTTGGAGCAGTTTTGGCCCCAAAACCTCAAAATCCTCATGACATACAGGAAACACCCGCTTATAAGAACCTACATTTTTACAAGTCAGCTTGAATTGGTTCTTATATATTGGATGTTTAATGGGAAATCAGGCTGTTTAGGTTCTTAATCAGGTTCTTATTAATCCCAGGGGGAGGGGGTACTTCAAAAACTGTTTGCTACTGTTCAGAATAGTACTTTAATCTCTTATTTCAGTCGTGTCACAGAAAGTACTAAATCATTCAAAATCCACTGCAAGGAAATATAATGATACATTTTCCACAGTTTATTTCCGATGTTGAAAGTTCTACTTGTCCTACAATGCCCAGCGCTACTACAGTTTGCAGTGGACCTCTGTAAGCCTGGCTTGAATTACTAGAACTATGTACAGTACACACTCAACAGCACATCTTATACTGAATCTACATGGGAGCTGGATTTTTAGATACAATTCCCTATTTTTTGAATTAACTAATTGGACTGATCTTACAAATAAGAACCTATTTCAAATGTCAGGCTGAATGGGATCTTATATAATGGGGGTCTAATTTCCAAATTTCAGCCTGTAGGTTCTTCATCCACTAGGTTCTTATAAGGCCGTCCCCTTTTTTTTCTCCGTTTACCGTCGAATGCGTTTCCTAATTTGGGGTCGGTCGGTCGCATTAAAAAGATCTTAAAAAAAAAATTCAGGAGCAATCTGGAACTAGAAGGCCCGGTACCCAAGCACCATTGCCGTGGAGCCTAGAAACAACGAGACGTGGTTCCAAAATCAACATGGCGGCAATGGAGGAAGAAAAGATCGATGTCGTCGTGAAACTCAGCAGAGAAAAGCGAAAACAATGTTGATATTTCAGATTAAAAGTGAAAAAATGTTTCACTAGGTCATTTATACCTTCCTCGTAACTTTTTTTTTTGAAAACGCAATAATATCGGTCGGTCGGACGACGGTAAACGGAGAAAAAAAAGGGGACGCCCTAAGCGGGTGTTTACTGTAGCTCGTTTAAATTAAGACATTAGATAAAGGTTGCCAACTTCTTCAAATTTCCGTTTAAAAATAAAAGAAAGGGAAAAAAAAAACAATTTCCTTGTCTTTATCCAGATTCGAACTTCTCTACTTTCGTTTATTTGTTTTCTTCCCGTTCACTCATTCCCTTAAGAGTATCGGACTATTCAAAGCCGTAGTTATTTGTTACGTTTTTCTACATGTTATTTAAAACTAAAACTCCGGGTATTTTCGGTTTCGTAGTTTTCTCAGTTTTGTACTCGACTGATCGAATATCACCAAAATTTTAGCCGGCCAATTTTGCACCATTTTCGCACATTTTAACCCCGCAAATTCAAAATAAAAGGCATTAATGTACTCACTGTCGATATCTAAATATATTAAATAACAATCCGTGTAAGAAGTAGGCAACCCAAATGCACGGAATGCAGAAAGGTGTGAATTGTGCTATTGTTGAAACCGTCCACCTCATTGGCTAAAACATGAAAATCGACCATAACTTCATCAGGCAGCGCATTTATTTATTTCTAGTTTACTAATTGATTCCCTTTTAGTGAAAAATATTGTGATTTGTAATGCAACAAAAATTCTATGTGGGGAACATGGAAAATTAGAAGTCTTTCTTGGCCATTGTTTTGGAGTCTCACGATTGGATGAAATCTTGTAACAAAAGAAACATCGCTTTAAAATAAAGTTTCAGTAAATTTTATTTCAAAACCATGTTGTCCATAGGTTGACGTATTTTCAGTACGAAAATCTAAACATTCTTATGTGGGGAAAGCGAAATGCAGCGGAACAATAGAGAATTGCCTACTTCTTACACGGATTGTTACTTAACAATTTGACTCTATTTACAGAATGGTTCGTAATTTTACGGTTTTGGTAACTTTTCTAACAACATCGAAACAAATTTTTTGTATGTATATTTTAATAAGAATAACCTGTTAAATCAAGCTCTTCTTGTAGTCAAAAAGGAAGAAATTCTTCCGTGAAGAAATCTCATAATGGTACTCCAATTCACCCTGCTCAGCATGGACAGACTTTCTTCTAAACTCAGTTAGCAAACAAAATTGCGAGGATAAAGATGCATGAACTACTGCAATTCACTCAGTATACCCTGTTGAAGCCACAAATGTAATAATTGACCACAAATGTAATAAAGCCCTCAAATGTAATAAGGACTGACCACAAATGTAATAAAGCCCTCAAATGTAATACGAATTGACCACAAATGTAATAATGGATTTTACCGTGCATTCTTCAGTTTGCACAACAGAGTTACTAGCCTTAAGTTGTGAGGACCAGGATTTCGCCAGTCATGCGTAATAACCAAACTTGGACAAACTGAATTGTCTATGTAGTGTGTTGGACGTCATCTGTCATTCACGTGACCAAACCTGAAGTTGCTATTATCTCAACTAAACATTTTCGAGACTCCGAGACTCCGAAACAGAAAAAGCACCAGCCAAATGAGTCTTTGAGACTTAAAACAAAAACGGCCGAGATTTCGAGACCGGACCAAAATTTTCCGAGACCCACGATTTTGCGGGTACCATTCGCCACCCCTCAATCAGAAGCTTGAACTAACAATTTCAACAGCAAACATGGCATTCCTACAACAAAAACTTTCAACGTCTTCGTCAACAATAGGAGTGTGCACCGCCGAATTTAATATAAACTTTTGGTCCAAACAAGGTACGGTACTAGTCTGAGGCAGGGATACTGAAGACGGATGTGTGAGCTTGTCAAGTGCGCCAGGCAATACCGATTATCTCAAACCAGCCAAGCGGTGCTAGATTAAGTTTAAGCCACGCCATATGCCACTTCGGGGAATTAATAATTTCTTTAAGGCGAATCAGAGAAGGGCTTTATTACATTTGTGGTCAATCCTTATTACATTTGAGGGCTTTATTGCATTTGTGGTCAATTATTACATTTGTGGCTTCAACAATTGAAGCCACAAATGTAATAATTGACCACAAATGCAATAAAGCCCTCAAATGTAATAAGGATTGACCACAAATGTGAATGACAGATGACGTCCAACACACTACATAGATAAAATAAGGTTAGTCCAAGTTTGGTTGTCCGAGAAAGATAATGCATGACTGGCGAAATCCTGGTCCTCACAACTTAGGGCTGGTAACCCTGTTGTGCAAACTGAAGAACGCACGGTAACTGATCCGTTATTACATTTGTGGTCAATTCGTATTACATTTGAGGGATTTATTACATTTGTGGTCAGTCCTTATTACATTTGAGGGCTTTATTACATTTGTGGTCAATTATTACATTTGTGGCTTCAACATACCCTCTAGGATGATCTTAAAGTAAGCTTTCAAGAACTCTTCTATACAGATTATTATTGCCTCAAATACTCCGAGGCACGCTTCAGCACTCGGTCGATCATCTTTGTTGTACTTCATGGCAGTGCGAGCTAAACTTTGAAGGATGGTGCCCCCTTGCGCCTGGCTTGAAAATTGAATGTTGATGTCTGGGTTGTACATTGCCATTGCATATCCAAGGCCTACTTTGCCAACACCCGAAACACTAATGAACGCGCCGTAATACGCTTTCCCATCAATTACGACAAAGTCCCGCTCCAAGATCGCGAAACAGATTACACCAAGGGAGAATACATCGGCTTTCTCTGTGTAGTGACCATTGAAAACTTCAGGAGCCATCCAGTATGGCGTGCCACCCACTGAGGTCATGTAGTATTGTGTGTAGCTTTTGATCCACGAGTTATCTGCTCGTCGAGCATCGCTTCGTTTGAGTGCCATGTATTCACGAGCCAAACCAAAATCGGCCAACTTCACATTTTCCGTCGCGGTCAGGAGTACGTTATCCGGCTTTAAATCGCAGTGAACCACTCTGCGTGAATGAAGGAAAGAGAGAGCGGTGGTAATTTGTTTCATCCACTTAAAATTCTCGAAGTCATTGCTCGGTCGAGCAAGGCGCTCGTTCAAGTTTCCGCCTGCGCAATATTCCGTCAAAATCAACATGTGCAAGCCTTGAGAATCGCGTAAAAGAGCCGCTTCGATTACAGTAATCACCTTCTCGTGAGAAATTTGTTTCATTGTTTGAATCTCGCTAATAGCACTAAGAATTTGGGAAGAATTCAAACATAGAACATCTTTTAACGCGTATTCCGTGGAGGTCGTCCCGTCCGTGACTTTGTACACAGTACCGAAAGCCCCATTACCAAGTTTTCGCTGAACTGTCAGTAGTTTTTCTCCAACCTGAATCCGCAGTGGCTGATTTACAATGGTTTTCTGCATTGTATTACCGTTTTGCTCCCTTATAAGATAACACTGGAATGAAATGCAAGATCTGTCGCACCTTTCAGTTTCATATGAAAAGAATGATTTCCTTGAATCGTTCCAACTTTCTTAGAAAACAGCTCGTGACGGAGTGGCGGTAGGGGGTAGAGGGGGGGGGGGGATGTTGGTGTAAAAGGGGTGATGGTTGTCTCATTACGTGTCTGGCTAATGCGCGTTTCTCTGGACATTTTTCTACCAGCTAATGAACGGTTTTCTTTTGGATATTTGAAATGGAGAGTCGTTGGATTCTTGAGCGCACGTGATAAGTTCGTTTATTACACTGACTGACTTTGCGTCTGAAATTGCATCGACCCGGAAGTCGCCTCTGAAAAAGTAACGAGGCGATAGTCACAGTCCCATTGTAACGGTAGCTTGTGTAGCAGGCGCAGGTTTCAAATTTCGCCCTCTACTGAATGGCGCAATTTTGAGGATGGGCGCATGCGTCCTTGAAATTGGGCCCTATAAATAAACCTGCGCCTGCTACGCAAGCTTTAATAACGGATGGATGTTAGATGTCTGGCATTTTTGTTAGCATCGGAGTATGTGTTTGAGACCTTAAATGAAAATGTAATTATCGCAGTTTAAATTAACCCACTGTATGGAAATGCTGACCTGATAGGAAAAAATTATTCGCAATTTGATACAAGTCATACAAATGTCTCAGACTGTTACTTAAAGTAAATAGCCGAACGCAGTTTCATTTGTACTGCAAACGGCGCAACTGTTTATACGGCACCGTTACTGGCCGTTACTAGGTTTTGTCGCGGAGTAATACAAAATGCTCTCGAAAGTAAACCTTATGTCTAAACATTGCCTAAACGGTACGGTTTAATTTATCTTATAAACGCTAAAATGTGTCGTTTTGCTTTCGTTACACTATTTAATCTGTTCCATCTATAAAACACTTGGAATACGTGCCATTTTTGATACGATTTCAAGTACGCGCCGCGTCCGCTCATATTGATCTAAGAACGTGTCCTTGTTTGAAATGACCTTATGAGGATACATGAACCAGTGAACATTTCAGGGCGACGAAGTTGTTTACGAAGGCCGTCGATGCGAACGTTGTCGGATGAAAGCTCAAAGCCAAGACCGCAAGGTAGTATGGGTAATTGTAAATAGCCATTGCATAAAAATCAGATACTACCTTGCGGTCTTGGCTTTTCGCTTTTTCATTCGACAACGTTAATTGAAATAGCTGTATGTGGCGCATAAATTAAAGAAACTTCACGCTTTTCAAAGGTACGGAAAGCTAGACAATTTACCGGTCTCTGTCATACGGCAATTAAAATAATGGTTGGCTAAGATTTCTTTTCAGCGCCCTGGTTTGGATCCCACGGTCTTCCCCGTGACTTATACCCGCCTGTTAGACGGCTGCATCACGGTGTTCCTTTGTCTGCTTTATCATTGCTAGGATCTCATGACGGTATTAGTTTGTGTTATTTTACTAATTAATAAAATTCGATTTCTTTATGATTTTTTAAAGATTTTTTGAAGATCGAGTAAGCTGATGTTTGAATCACATCATGTTTATAGGATCTGTGTAGCCTGCGTGGCAGGCGTTCGAAGGGAAAGGGAAAGGGCCGGGGAAGGGGGAGAATTCACGCGCGCGAGAACGCGAAGGGCGTTCTCGCGTGCCTGAATTTTCCCCGTTCCCCTTCCCCTTCCCCTTAGAACGCCTGAATCTGTGCTGCTGCTTGTCCTGTATGTCAACTATCAGGCACCGCGCAGGGGGAGAGGCAGGGGGAGAGGCTGGGGGAGCTTTAGACCCCCCCCCCCCAACCCACTTTTAAGAAAAAAGATCTACTAATGCACATTTCGAAACGCTTTGTTAAAATCTGTTAAGTTCTAAATCTCAATGAAAAATATATAACCAAAACCAGATCGAGTGGACTCGATTAAACTTCTGAACAAACATTTGTTTGCCAATCTTAACCAAACTTACATGTCTTGATACTCAGTTGCTCAGGTCTGTAAACAGTTCGCAGGTCAGTGTTGAAAAACCTTCTGTTTGTGAAGTTGAGCTTGCGATGCACGGGTCGGTTGGGTTACTATTAAGATTTAGTATAAATCTACTATAGCGTTCTATCACGAATGCTGTTTTGTTCCTCTAAGCCTCGGAGTCAAGTAAGAATTGTAATATATCGAAATTGGCCTATTGTTTATACACGTTACCAGAGTTTGCGGTCACATTTCTCGCTAACGGAATGAAAGGCGGAGCTTTATTCGATTGTATTGGATTAATAGTTTGAATCGTTCAATTATGGAACCAAATCGAACTCCAATCGTTCGATTACTGTTTTTAATACTTTCGATTTTGTTCAATAAGATACACTGTAAATTCAAAAGAGCTGTTTCAGCCCCAAATGCTGAATCGGCTCTGAGTCATTAAAGCTAATTCAGCCCTTCATGGGGCCATTTTGGACATTAATGGGCCTGATTCAGCCCACATTGTTGCCCTGTTTTGGTGCAATTGGGCAAAAACAGCTTCATTTTAGGTCCAAAACAGCTCCCGGTTAGATCCAAACAGCTCCATTTTAGAAGGGCTAAATTAGCCCCAAAAATGGTACCATTCTGGACTCGCCCGAAACAGCCCTAATTTTGGGGCTAAAACAGCACTTTTGAATTTACAGTGTACCTCTGGATTAAAGTCAGCAACGTGACTTCAACATGCTGGAGTTGAAAACTGGATTTGGTCCACGCAAAAGCAAACACTAGTTATTTATTGAAGCATTTTCATCTTTTAACAATATATATCCATTGACGATTCTACTGAGAGTATATGAATATAAGCAATGTTACATTTATAATAGCAAGAAAGCAAAAATCAACATTTGATACAAATTTTCAACCTTCTGGTGTCACCATGCACTACTACAATAGCACATACAGAAAGGTTCGTCCAGTTTTGAAGTTTTTAGATCATCAAAAGCTACTTGTTGTATATTATTGCAAACGTTAACTTTGTCGCACACATAAACGATCTACCATTTAAACTAATACAGTTTTACTTTGGAATAAATAATTTAATGAAGGGGCTTATTATCGTTCCTGTAGACTTGAGGTATATACCTCCGACTGACCTTTCAATGTGGTGTGAGCCGACCATGCTGCCATTCAGGAGGTTAACAGCACCCTGATCCAGCCGCTGATGAAGACTGTTGATCTCCAGAGTCATGGAGCCTTATATTTTGTTGGATGCTCGTGACTCGGTCATGAATCTCAGCAGCACTTGGTCGATCATTTTTGTTGTACTGCATGGCATCGAGAGCCAACCTTTGCAGAGCGTTGGACCCTTGTGCAAGGAGCGAGAATTGAATGCTGGCGTTTGGATCATACATTGCCATTGCATACCCAATGCCAACTTTGCCACCTCCTGGGATGCTCTTGTATGCACCGTAAAAGGCTTTTCCATCAATCATGACAAAATCTCGCTCCAGGATCGCGTAAAAGAGGGTACCAAGGGAAAACACGTCGGCTTTCTCGGTGTAGCGGCCACTAAAAAATTCAGGAGCTACCCAGTGTATTGGGCCAACCCCCGAGTTCATGTAATACTGTGTATAGCTTGTCATCCATGAGCCATCGTCACGAAATGTCTCGATTCGTTTGAGTGCGATGTATTCTCGAGCCAAGCCAAAGTCGGCCAATTTTGCATCCTCCGTTGCAGTCAACAGCACGTTATCGGCTTTCAAGTCGCGGTGAACCACTCCGCGTGAATGGAGAAAGGAAAGAGCTGCCGCCATTTGACGAATCCACTTTAAGTTGAATTCATCACTGCTCGGTCGAGTAAGGCGCTCGTTTAAGTTTCCGCCAGGGCAGTATTCGGTCAAAATCAGCATGTGCAAGCCTTGGGCATCGCGAAACTGCTCAGCTCCTATCACAGAAATCACATTCTCATGGGAGATTTGGTTCATTGTTTCAACCTCGCGAATAGCATTGCGAATTTGCGAAGCATTTAAACATACGACATCTTTCAGCGCATAGACTCTGGAAGATGCTTCATCTATGACTTTGTAGACGACACCAAAAGCTCCATTACCAAGTCTCTGTTGGATTCTTAGAACTTTTTCCCCAACCTGAACTCTTGTTGGAAGACTCACAGAGGTTTGCTGCATTGTGGCAAACTTTTCCTCTCTATATACGACAATATAATAACAGAGGAAAGTGAAATCGCCAGTTCCTGTTTATCACAGTCTCAAAGCGAAAGAAAAATTTCTTAGAAAACGTTTCTGTTCAACTGTCCTTTTCGATTGGACGAGACGGTGTCACGTGCGTGTCACACTCTTTCACAGCTCAGGTTTTCAGCGGAAGAAAGATTTCTTGGAAAACTATTGTTCACCCCCCGCGTCACTCAGACAAGCATTGAAGCTCCCTGAAGGGAAATATATGTGGGAAAGCCATAGTGCACACACAAAGATACGTATAAATCAGAAATAACACAGTTTACGCTTCCCAAAAGAGTGAAAATAGTTAGTACTAAGCATTGCTGTTGGGATGAGTGTAAAACCGACTCAAGATATCCGGATAAATGGCCAAAATCGCTAAAGGAGGTGGAGAAATCTGGGAAGAAAGTGTTTATTCCCTTCCCGAAACCTTCACAAGGTATCGAAAAGTGCAAGTGGTGGAATGGCAGGATCGTGTCTTGCGTGTCGTGTTCTCGGCTGTTCTGCAAGATTCTTACCTCATGTTTTTAATGTCATTTGCTCCTTCTATATGTTGTCAACGACTATTCTACATTTAGCCGTTTGTTAAAGAGGATTTTTCAAAAGCCGCGTGCAACGGACTAGAGCGGGTCAAGTCAGTCGGTTGTGTTTTCCCGTGGTATTGCGCTTGTAGATTTTGACCTCATGTTAGCGTCCTCTTTTGCCTGGCTTTTGTGTTGTTTTCGCCATTAATATTGGCATGTAGATTTTTATGTAGGAAAGGTTTGAATTTCTCTAACTTTTCTCTCTGAAATACCGGACAGGATCTGAAATGATCTGTTGGCCGTGAATGTCTTTCCTGCTATTAATGTCACGCTGGGCCCAGCTATTTTAGTTTTGTCTTTGCAGGATTTTAATTTTCTGGATTCAAGCTTTATAGTAGAGAGAGTTGTAGCTTAATAAGAGAGTCGAAGTTTGTCTCAGTCAAGGTTGTAATTTTCTAAAGCTTCCATTCGCTACGCTTTATAGCTGCGTGGAGCTCGCTGTTTATGCTAAAACCTCCGTTTGCAATTTTGACAGTCTAGTGATTGCTTTGTTTATGCCACAGTTTCATTCAGGCAATCTAGCGAAGCGAAACCACACTGTTATTTCCTTTCAGTTCACTATTTTCTTTTATGGCTTTTAAGGCGAACCATTTTCCATCATCAATGCTCGAATCGAGAGTAAGATGACTCCCACTAAATATACAATCTTTCGTGCGCCTCAAACGTTCCTCGCGTTTTCCTCCCTGTTTCAATCCCCTGCACTTCAACCACCTTTTTAACTGATCCACAGTATAATATTCTGGTTCTCTCTCAAATTTCGAGCCCGGAATGCCGTCATCTTCGGTAAGCACCGTAAAAAAATCGAATTGAAGTGCTCGCGAAAGACATGATCTCACCTACCGCTCTACTATATATGGCTCATGGAACAGTTTGTTTGTCTGAGTCACGCAGGGGGTCTCTATTTTTGTGACGTCATTTGTGGGCAGCGCTCAGTATTGGACGAGACGGTGCCACATATGGCGTCAGATCGGGAACAAAATCGGCGCTCATATTTCGTGGCGTTTCGCATAACATACAACCCGCCTTAAGGGTACCCACCTCTCATGTAAACGTGATGAAGAAAAATAGAAAAATTGTATGGATCGGCGGGTTATCTCACCTACCAGTTTTCCCCACCTAACTGAGGTGCAAACATGCCCTTAGGACCGACATAGATAAGGCTAATAAGATATTTATTATATCGCTAAATCGAACCGATAAAGAAAAACATTACTTTGGTTTTGGTTTTATGGCAGACTTTCAAGTAAAAACCACTGTAAATTAAGTATTCATTAATAACTGCAGTTTGGATATTCAACCCCGCTTTCCCCCGGTATTGATATCAAATTCCTCTCCGGGCTTTTTAGAATGTCCGGCGATCACCTGATCGATTTGCCTCATGTGATGAGCTGATAACCTTATGAGTTTTTGAAGGAGAGGCACACTTTATATCAAGCACAGACAGGAAAAATCAATTATTTACGAAGGGCCCCAATGGATATCAGTCTAGAGCTGAATGGGCTACCCTGCATAAATAAAGGTTACTTTACTTTTTGTCTTTGCTTGCCATGATTTCTAATCTGTCTAATAGACCAGACATTGTCAACTATTGGTTTCAGGAGCTTAGGTATGGTAGGTAACCTGAACTCGCGTTCGTCTACTCATAAGTCGCATAACAGGGCTGGACTCCATGCCTCAGTTGAGTTTGCGTGTTTCTTGATTTCTTCATGATAGTCTTCGCTGACTTTACTGCCGCCTCCACTTTTCTATTGCTCGGCGTGTGAAGTTCTACTTACGGTTAAACTCTCCGCTGTGGACCGTTGTCGGATATACAAGTGTCTGGAACTCCATATCTTGCAAATTGATACTTGAGCTTGCAAATTACTGTTCCAGACCTTGAGTTCTCCAAGGCGTCAATCTCCCAGAATAGGACAATCACATGACTTTTGGAGGGCATATAGTTTATTTGTGGCCCGAGTAGCATCCTTCGCTCTGGCGCAAATGATGATACGAGGGACACAAATAAACTATATGCCCGACAAAAGTCATGTGATTATCATTATTATCAATACACAAGGCCAAATCGTACAAATTCATTTAATAAGAAAAAATGTTTAACAGAAACAGGGCCGTAAATGCGTTTGCAGCCCGTCAAATTCAATATCGCCCGCCACTCACGCGTGTTTTCTCGAAGGCAGTTTCTTATTTGGCCGCGTTTATTGATAATAATAAGGAGTAATAGTCTACGCAGATCCAGGTAGCCACGATCGACCTTAGAAGTCGAACAGATTCATCAGGAACGGTCTGGTACTTCGCGAGGAACACCCTCCCACCAACTTTTAAGAAAAAAGATCTACTAATGCACATTTCGAAACGCTTTGTTAATAAAATCTGTTTTGTTCTAATTCTCAATGAAAAATAACCAATACCAGATCGGGTGGACGCGATGAAACTTCTGAACAAACATTTGTTTGCCAGAGCAATGATACTCGAAAAAGAAATTTCGGCAGCTTTAAGGAAACTGACTTTAATCTTTAATCTTAACGAAACTTACATGTCTTGATACTCAGCCGTTAGTTCTATCGTTGTCATCAATAACTCCTTCAGCAGCGGTTATTTTTTTTTCGTTGTATGTTTAGAAAAGGCTCAGGTCTGTAAACAGTTAGCAGGTCAGTGTTGAAAAACCTGTTTGTGAAGAATCTGTTTGTGAAGTTGAGCTTGCGATGCACGGATCGGTTGGGTTACTATTAAGATTTAGTATAAATCTACTATAGCATTCTATCACGAATGCTGTTTTGTTCCTCTAAGCCTCGGAGTCAAGTAAGAATTGTAATATATTGAATATATTCGATTGTGTTGGATTAATAGTTCGAATCGTTCAATTATGGCACCAAATCGAACTCCAATCGTTCGATTACTGTTTTTAATACTTTCGATTTTGTTCAATAAGATACCTCGGGATTAAAGTTAGCAACGTGACTTCAACATGCTGGAGTTGAAAACTGGATTTGGTCCACGCAAAAGCAAACACTAGTTATTTATTGAAGCATTTTCATCTTTTAACAATATATATCCATTGACGATTCTACTGAGAGTATATGAATATAAGCAATGTTACATTTGTAATAGCAAGAAAGCAAAAACCAACATTTGATACAAATTTTCAAACTTCTGGTGTCACCATGCACTGCTACAATAGCACAAACAGAAAGGTTCGTCCAGTTTTGAAGTTTTTAGATCATCAAAAGCTACTTGTTGTATATTATTGCAAACGTTAACTTTGTCGCACACATAAACGATCTACCATTTAAACTAATACAGTTTTACTTTGGAATAAATAATTTAATGAAGGGGCTTATTATCGTTCCTGTAGACTTGAGGTATATACCTCCGACTGACCTCTCAATGTGGTGTGAGCCGACCATGCTGCCATTCAGGAGGTTAACAGCATCCTGATCCAGCCGCTGATGAAGACTGTTGATTTCCAGAGTCATGGAGCCTTACATTTTGTTGGATGCTCGTGACTCGGTCATGAATCTCAGCAGCACTTGGTCGATCATCTTTGTCGTACTGCATGGCATCGAGAGCCAACCTTTGCAGAGCGTTGGACCCTTGTGCACGGAGTGAGAATTGAATGCTGGTGTTTGGATCATTCGCCATTGCAATACCAATACCAACTTTCTCACCGTCGGGGGTGCTCTTGTATGCACCGTAAAAGTTTTTTCCATTAATCATGACAAAATCTCGCTCCAGGATCGCGTAAAAGAGGGTACCAAGGGAAAACACGTCGGCTTTCTCAGTGTAGCGGCCACTAAAAAATTCAGGAGCTACCCAGTGTATTGGGCCAGTCTTCGAGTTCATGTAATACTGTGTATAGCTTGTCATCCATGAGCCATCGTCGCGCAATGTTTCGATTCGTTTGAGTGCGATGTATTCTCGTGCCAAGCCAAAGTCGGCCAATTTTGCATCCTCCATTGCAGTCAACAGCACGTTGTCGGCTTTCAGGTCGCGGTGAACCACTTCGCGTGAATGGAGAAAGGCAAGAGCTTCCGCCATTTGACGAATCCACTTTAAGTTGAATTTTTCACTGCTCGGTCGAGTGAGGCGCTCGTTTAAGTTTCCGCCAGGGCAGTATTCGGTCAAAATCAGCATGTGCAAGCCTTGGGCATCGCGAAGCTGGTCAGCTCCTATCACAGAAATCACGTTCTCGTGGGAGATTTGGTTCATTGTTTGAACCTCGCGAATAGCATTACGAATTTCTGAATCATTTAAGCAAACGACATCTTTCAACGCATATACTCTGGAAGATGCTTCATCTATGACTTTGTAGACGACACCAAAAGCGCCATTACCAAGTCTCTGTTGGATTGTTAGCCTTTTTTTCCCAACTTGAACTCTTGTTGGAAGACTCACAGAGGTTTGCTGCATTGTGGCAACCTTTTACTCTCTCTATACGACAATATAATAACAGAAGAAAGTGAAATCGCCAGTTCCTGTTTATCACAGTGTCAAATCGAAAGAAAGATTTCTTAGAAAATGTTTCTGTTCAACTGCCCTTTTCGATTGGACGAGACGGTGTCACGTGCGTGTCACACTCTTCACAGCTCTGGTTTTCAACGGAAGAAAGATTTCTTGGAAAACATTGTTGTTCAACTGCCCTTTTCAATTGGACGAGACGGTGCCACATACGGCGCTAGATCGGGAACAAAATCGGCGCTCATATTTCCATATTTGAATTTCCAAGAGGAATGGATGATCTCTCTTTTGTTGTAGCTGGTGCCTTTTTTGTCTTTGCTTGCCATGATTTCTAATCTGTCTAATAGACCAGACATTGTCAACTATTGGTTTCAGGAGCTTAGGTATGGTAAGTTACCTGATCTCGCGTTCCTCTACTCATAAGTCGCATAACAGGGCTGGACTCCATTCCTCAGTTGAGTTCGCGTATTTCTTGATTTCTTCATGATAGTCCGCTGACTTTACTGCCGCCTTCACTTTTCTATTGCTCAGCGTGTGAAGTTCTACTTACGGTTAAACTCTCCGCTGTGGACCGTTGTCGGATATACAAGCGTCTGGAACTCCATATCTTGCAAATTGATACTTGAGCTTGCAAATCACTGTTCCAGACCTTGAGTTCTCCAAGGCGTCAATCTCCCAGAATAAGAGGTATGTCCAGAAATGCACGCTAATGAGATTCATGCTCTTTATGATAGACATCATGAAGTGTCCCCTAGACCCAATTCTCACCTAAACACAAGCAATTCTGTCAAACATGAAGTCATATGGAAATTACAAATAATTGTATGTAATATTAAGTGCCCAAGGTCCTAGTTACGTGCATTTCTGGACATAAGTGCAGAATAAGGAGTAATAGTCTACGCAGATCCAGGTAGTTACGATCGACCTTAGAAGTCGAACAGATTCATCAGGAACGGTCTGGTACTTCGCGAGGAACACTGAGACGTTTCCTTTGACTGTTGCTTGTGAAATGCACGGCAGACATCTCATATTTCAATAACTGAGTGGTTGTCTTGACTCGGTGCTCATTCCAGACTAGGCCAATACCTGCACTCTCTTACTCGAGACAGACTGCTTGCCACTCACTTGTGTGCATAATGAACTCGATTCACCATCTGTCGCTGAAGTGAGAATCAGCAGTAGTTTTCCTCGGATGACAATTCAAACTTAGGCCCCGTCCACACTAATGTGTTTTTGAAAACCTCCGTTTTTGGTTCCCCGAAAACGGATAAAAGATTTGCGTCCACACTAGGAGCTGAAAAGCGATGATCCAAAGATGCGTTTTCATCACCCAGCTCTGCTCGGACGTTTTTTTTTGGTTCAAGACGCATGCTCCAATAGCGTCAGCGATACTACGCCTTGCTAGTTGTGACGTAAGCGTTTTTGGAAAGCTCCGTTTCTGCCGTTCACACTAAAACGATAGACCTGCGTTTTCAAAAGTCTCCACTCTGAAAAGCGTTTTCGAAAACCTCCGTTTTCATAGATAAACATCTCCGTTTTTTATCGTTTTATTTAGTGTGGACGATCGGTAAAAAAGGATAAAAAAATTATGCGTGTTCAAACCAAAACGCATTAGTGTGGACGGGTCCTTAAACACTAAGCTCATCTCGTACAGTAAAAAACCCACGTATATAAAGAACTTAAAATTTAAGAACCTGTTAGGCTAAAATTTTCATTTCAAACCCCCTTTTCATAAAAACCTATTAAGCCTAAAATTTTTAATAGGTTCTTATTTCAAAAAAATGAAGGCACAGATGAAAATATAGAAAAAAGAAGTTTAGTGTAGGTTTTATGCAGTAAGATTCAAAGAATGAACTAAAATGAAAACCATGTCATGTCTGCGCCAATACTGGATTACACAATGCAATTGTATTAAGAATACAGTTCCATGTGTTTCGTTCATTTTCGAAGTCACAGTTTTTGAAGAACATTGAAACTTCCTTGCATCTATGTCATGCATCAATTGCTTTCCATATCACATATGCCCTGTACTAGTTATCTGTGCTGATCACTAGTGCCCCTATCAAATTAAGAACCTATTTAAGAACCTAAGTAGCCTAAAATCCCACTAAATACCATTTCTATAAGAACCTATTTAAGCTAAATTGGAAAAATCTAGGTTCTTATACGTGGGTTTTTACTGTATGCCAAAATAAGGTGTTTTAAAGCAGGCGAAACCTCCATGTTTGGTTTCTGCCTAGCCAGCATAAATCACTTTTGAGTCCTTAAACCCTCGAAGGTTTTCATCCTGTATGATCTGTGTGGACTTTACTTTCTTGTAGGGTTCTCCGTCACACGTTGACGCTTTCTAAATTTGCGGCTAGCTTCCATCATAGACCATCATACGCGCGGCTTAGGGTTAGTGCTCCATAAATATTTGCGATAACCAAGATTAATTTTGTACAGCTGTGTTCGCATGAGCATGCACTGCATGGGTTCTATGTGGAGATAGTTGTTAAGATCAATTCAAGTGGCTGGTAGTAAGACTGCACTGCCACACTTCTGCCGTAGGTATGGAACTTTTCCAAGCCGAAGGCAACTGCTAGGAATTCTTTCCCGATTTAAGCGTAGCGGGTTTCGGCGTCTGTTAGTGCACGGCTGACGTTTGAAGGTACCATTTACCACCCCTCCTATAGGCTGCTAAGATCAGTTTGCGAATCCGATGAATCTTCGAACACCAGCAACAGCATTTGGGGTAGTTCTGCTTTAATCTTGTAAAGATCGGCCTTAAGACCTTTCTCTATTTTTACATGACCCTTAAACGGACCCTTTTTGGATCGGAGCTTTGCTTGATTTTCTTCTTCCTGCCTTGCTGCATGATTTGTAGTAGATTTCTGTCGTGGTCCTGCAAGGCTTCCTCTCCTGTTGCGCCTTCTCTATAGATCCAAATGTCGTCATGATTGGAAATGCGCCCTTTAGACCCTCTAAGGCGGGCTTGAGTCTCCGCTGAAATTCTTCAGGTGCTGGGCTTATGCCGAATGGTAAACGGCATCACCGAAAGGTAAGTTGAATGTTTTTACCCGTAAACTGTCATCATCTAATTCCACGTGTCAAAACTGGTTCTTGACATCGACAGTTGAGAAATCTTTTGCTCTTCCAAGCCCAGATAGAATTTGATCAATAATAGGAGTTAAGTAGTGGCTTCTCTTTAAGGCTTCATACACGACAGATCTTTTGGATCAAGGCAAACACGAAGCTGTCCATTGGGCTTGATAACTGTCATTAGGCTTGAGACCCAAGGGGTTGGCTTGGTCACTTTCTCGGATTACACCCATTTGTTGACGCCTTTATAGCTCTTCTTTTAGTTTTAGCTCCTTTAGTGCTGCAGGCACTCAGCGAGGAGGATGTATGACTGCTTGAACATCTTCTTTGACTTCGATCCGAGTTTACATTGGCCCTCTAGCAATTCACAGTATTGTCAGGAACGCATCAGAGTAGTTCTTTATTATTATTTCTCGCGTGGGCGGCGGAACTGATTCAACTGAAAGAATGCTGTGGGGCTGTACTTAAATTCAATCCATCTCTTGAATTGTAGGACTTCCTAAATGAAAACAATGGACATACGTGCATCTCTCTCTATCCTCAACAACAGACTTCACTTGATACATCTTCTGATTCTTCGGGTTATAACTCTGATGTGCATTGTGTCACGGTGTGACTGTTGTTTTGTTTTACATTTTCAAATGGGCATAACATGCTGTTCGTGAATAGCACTTTGGACATATTTCAGTATAGAAAGGTCGTAAATGTTCTCCTAAGTTATATTTCTTTAATAGATATTAATACGCCCCATGGGCTCTACCCCACCCAAGTGACAAGTCTCCTGTTGTCAGCTTAGGCGACCTGTAATTGTTTGTCATCAACTTTGCTGTCCTTTCTTCCTCTTGTCAACCTCATTATTCAACGAGGTGACACGCTAGGCCCCTCTTGAACTCTGCGTGCTGCAAAGGAAATACTGGAATTTGGAATCCTTATCGCTATAACGAGTCCTATTGTATTCACCAAATTTGCTTTAAAAGCAAAAACGTTTATTTCAAATGGTCTTTCTTTTAGATTTCCTACACAGACGCCAATTTTAGAACCACCTTTTCGTACAGCATAAATCAGGCAATTCTTGACAGTTTTCATTTAACTGGTAGCCTGTTCCAGGCGTTCAGATAGCGGGAAAAGCGCGAATAGTTGGGGAAGGCGCGCCTATTTAACTGGTCACACTAGGATCGATTTCACTCCCTGCCTCAAAAGCTACAATCTCGGACGGAATAAAAAGAGAAATAACACCTCCCCTCCCCCCAATGATGGATTCGCGCGAAAACCAAAACGCGCCATTTTCCCATCACTGAACTGGAGAAAGGGGGGGGGGGGGGATATTCATTTTTCATTTGAAATCTCCAAGATTGTAGAACATTCCGTAGGCAAGACCACAGCAAGACTTACTTTAATTGAGTAGTAGTATTAACAAGCCCGGGGTGTCGAATCGAGCTAAATCGAACATCAATATATGGTTCGATTGGGTTCGGCAATGAAGAAAAACTACTCAATAGAACATTCGGCCGATTTCCGAATGTTCGGCAATCTAACGACAACCGAAAGTTCATTAAACCTGGGCAGAAATTATTTCCTTCCCCACTGCAATAATGTACAGTCACCAAATCATTACCTGCTACTGTCCGGCGTTTGAAATTCTACTATAAACTTGTGATTAATATCCCGGAATATATGACTCGTCGTAAACTACCGTTTTGTTCTCTTTCGCTGCTTTGGCCAAAGGGGTTGTAGGTGGATACTGTCGTCGCAGTCGCTCGAGGTAGCTCGCGGTACCTCACGAGGCTCTTGGAGTGGTCGCTTACTAGCCGAGAGACTTCGAAGGCAGTGGAAACAATTCTGGGAAAATTCGGTATTTGGGGCAAGTGGTAGTCTCAGCTTACGCAACCGTTATTTGACCTTATTTGTGTTAGCCCGTTACGAGTGGTCGCTTGTAATTTAATAGCAGAGGTGGTCGCTTAGGACAATTAGTATAGTGGAGCCTGAGGTGGTCGCTTAGTACAATTAGTAGAGCCTGAAGTGGTCGTTCACGAGACGGTGCTCAGGCAGGTTCCAGACCCCTTCAACAAAAGTTAAACGAAAGAAAAGGGGGATGTACCTGTCTTCATGGATGTCAATACAATATGCCGTTGCTTTCGATAACCTCGCGCCAAAATTTAATTGAGAGAACATCTGTTCCCAAGTGATAAAAGCGAAAATGTAATGCATGTGGATAAGGCCTTAAGTTGTCTATCAAAGCCATGTCGATACCATCAACATTGCTGTATGCGAATCCGTTATCAAAACTAACTCGGAAGACTGATAGTTTTAAAGTAGGCTCGATTTTTAGCCGTTTGAGGGAGTCCGGTTTTGGCGAAGAAACACGGGCGCACAAAGTGGCTGGAAATCGAGCCTAGTTGTAAAGGACAACTGTTAAAATCTGCGTATTTCGGCCACCGTGTAAATTCAGGTCAGTCTATGAGAGTCTCAATGGGGTTAACCGTTAGCCGTAAAACGGCTCAAAACTTAGTCGTTAGGCGTAGAAATAGGCTTAGAAAATGTTAACCGTTAGGGAAAGAAATTAACTGTTAGCCGTAAAAAAAGACAAACTTTTAACCGTTAACCGTAAAAGCCACCACCCCAGTGAGACCCTTTTCTATTGGTAATAAAACCGCAACCGTATCAACACAAGATATAAAGTGGAAGCTGACCGAGCTGACCCGTACAACGTTTTTTTGTTTTTAACTTCAACAGAATTTCGGCTGGCCAGTACCACCCTTCATCAGGTTTAGTAAGCTTCTATTTAGTATATTTAATTTACATATACTACATCTTCGACTTTCTGACTCGCTGGTCAGGATCTGGCACGATTCGTTCCATGTTTTAAACCTTTGTCATTTAACAAATTGACGTCAGTTTTTTATGCGTCTGTCCTCTTATTGATGATAAAATTCGTCATAACATTGTCAAAGTGCTGTGCGGCTCGTGGATCCACATAGGGAAAAGGGAACGTGAAAAAAAGGAGGGAATAAGGTTTGAAAATGAACATTCGACTATGGAAGTGGTCATAATAAGTGTACTCGAATAGTAATGCTCTTCGTGCAGGGCCTTTTCGGTCTTTGGGATTCCCGCGAGCTTTGACCCAGGAGCGTCAATTTCAGCCCCAACATGCAGCAGTGCCCTCAGTTTGTGTTGCATTGTGAACAAAATTTACTGACACGAAAATTTGAGATGAGACTAAAATATCCTGTGTGGATGAAGCTTGCATTGCTAGCAAAACGGCACAGGAAGATTTGAATCTTTTTCTCAGTTTCTACTCATGATGTAGTGGGGGCTATACCAACAACAAGATTTAAAACAAACCGTAAAATATATCTATTAAGCCACCCCTCTCAAATAAGCCACCACCTCTTATAAGCCATACAAAAAACGGCTATGTGGGAGACTACGTACCCCAACCTCTCCCCCATTAGAAAAAATACACTGCGTGTGAACTTATTTATTTATTTATTTTATTTATCCAGGGGCATCCAATTTAGCAGAGCTAGTTTAAATGGAGCCCTGACACAACACAAAAACAAAGACATTAAAAGATTAAAACTAGAAAAATTAGTTAAGTTACAGAGGCAACATGTATCGCAGGCGTTACTGTTTAAAATGGCGCTTTAGCTTGATTTTAAATTCGCTAAGCGTCTCTACTTGTCTAATGATTCTCGGTAGGGTGTTGTAGGTCCGAGCACCGTTTATTCTGAAGCTACCTTGGTATTTAGTAGTTTTTGCGAAGGGAGGGCGCAGCAAATCACGGCTTCTGGTGTTATAGCCATGTAAAAGGTGTGCATGCCTAAACTCTGAAAGTAAGTACGAAGGCGCTATTGCGTGAAGACACTTATGGACTAAGACGCATTTGAGATAATTTCTGCGTGCTTGTAAGTTGGGCCAGCCAAGTGTTGATTTTAACTCCTCAGCCCCGATAGATCGACCTTCAATAATACATGCCGCGCGTCTATTTAGCTTATCTAGATAAGTTTTGCTTCCAACCTTCCTTTGCTTCTTGGAAGTTCGATTCAGTTTGAAGTTCAGATTAGGCGAATGCTTTACATGTAATCACGTGTTACAAGACTGTAGGCATCGATCAGGATCGATTGTATTTGAAAATTACAGAGCGATATTCAGAATAAAACCAGGTCGGTCTAAACCATTATATAGGGAAAAATAATGTAATTGTAACTGATTAAAGTTTAATCCAGAGATTATGATGCTTGAATAAAGTTCATCTCATATTATATCTTGATAGTGTATATCGTGCTGCATTTTGCAGTTGCTAGATCAATAAGCTCCCCTTCTCTATTTAGCCTCCCTCTCTAATAAGCCACCCCTCGAAGTACCTTAAATAAATACCGTAAATATCTATTAAGCCCCCCGGGGGCTTATTGATTTCAAGTGCATTTCAGGGGGGGGGTGTTAATAGGTAGGGGGGTTATTAGAGAGGGGGGCTTATTGTTTCTTTAGTAACATCTTGTACCTGAAGAAGGCTGGTCTGGCCAGCTGAAATATTGTACTCAACAAAATATACGCTGTTTTCAGCTTTGCTTTAAAGTTTTATATTCAATTATTTTTGGCTGAAGCAGATCCTCAAGGATCCAGCGCACAAGCAGCGAGATTCTCGTATACGGTTTCTTGCCTGATTCAACCACTTATTAGAAAGGTGGGGCTTATTACAATTTAGCGAAACATAACCAGTTCATCACTCACTGATTACCGTAATAATGGCCATTTTTAGTACAACTACCGATATATTTTCCCCAAAGCTCGCTAGTGCTGTGTATATGAATTCGTTCCGGGATTGGAACACTGCAAATGTACCGGGTTATACAGTCAGCCGTTATATTTTTGATTGTCTGCGTTGTGAAGGAAAGGGAGAGGAAAGAGAGGGAGGGAGAGAAAAGAGAGGGTGGAGGGGGGGGGGGGGGGGGCTTAATAAATTTCTTGCTCCAAAAAGGGGGGAGGGGCTTAATAGAGGATTTACGGTACGCCACCCGGGTGACTTAATAGAGATTTTACGGTGTGTGGGCCGAGAGGCAATTGTCACGAAATGTTTTAAGTCAAATTAATACAATACAGTTTCCCGTTCAGTTTCCAAGTTTATTTCTTGTGTTTATGATCAGAGCTCGATCAATAAGTATTTGTATGCAGTGCCATACACTAAGGTCATCATAGAAAACTTGGTTCATGTTATTTACTAATACAAACAACATACAACACTCAATGAAGAACTTGTTTTATGCCATATTCTTTTTCGTTTCGAACATTTACGCTAGCTTGACAAAAGCTCTAATTTTTTTAAAGTTTAGATTAAAATCTTCCGGATGAAGGGCAGAATAACTCAAAAGAACAAAACATTCATTTTCATCGAAAAACGAATTTTCACGCAAGAAGAACTTCCCGGGGGTACTCCCATTAACTTAGCAGTAGGTGTGGGCCGCGAAGAGTTCTTAAACTGATTGATACCTCTTTAAGGCCGAAAAGCAAACATTGACACCCCTTAAATGAAAAAGGAAAACTCGAAATTGTGTGAACAGGTCGTTAAGGGATCTTTAAGTACTGCAATGCAGTAGGTCAGCCCATGGCATGGGCTCCTGAATCTAGCTAATACAATAATACGATAAGGACTGACATAGCCTACATGTGGCAGTACCTCCTCCCCCTCCCAGATGACCTTGGGTTTAAGATCTTTTAAAGCTTTGTCAAAACAATTACGGACCTTTATGGCAAAACAGCGGGCACGTAGGTATAATGGGAATTTTAATTTTAATATATGAATGGAGAGTTTGGATGAAATATTTTGAAGATGACATTGTTATTTGAGTTGGTCATTTCGAGTTTATAAATCCTAATACATAGACGCTGATCATAAAGTTAAAATATATTTCATTATTTTTCTTCCTTTCCCTCACCATTGTATTGCGAAGTTTAACAATTCTTCCACCTATAAACATGCTTGGAATAGCGACCGGCGCGGACGAAGTAACGATCAATTCAACAAAGAAAACAAAACTGGCTGAGTGTTTCCGGCAGCGGTTTTCGAGAATCAACACAATCGACTAAGGAACAAAAAAGAAAAATCTAGAGGTACACACCTACTATTAAAAGTGGGATAATTAAAGAGCACAAATAAGTTACAAAGTGTTAAGTTCATATCTGCACCAATGAAAGGCACCGAGGAAACCATTCAAATGTCATGCTGGTATTTTCACTGGCTTTTTTTAACATTGCGATTTCCAACAGTGAGGTTGAGCGGAACAGTTTGTTTTGACAGTGGATTGCTAATCTAGATCGTAAATCGATGTAAATCTACGAAAGTAGTGATTGAAATTCGACTTTTTTGAGCGTTTGTTTTGGGCTGTAGGCATAACAGATAATGATCTTGTTTTATAAACTTTCGACGGTTCTAAAACGGAACATTAATAAAGCGAAATTTTATAACATACAGTCGCGACACTTTCAGATTATGAGCAATCAATTTCAGCCTCGCCATTAATTGCAGGCATAGACAACATGTTGCCAGCTTTTAAATTGCAAATTTTCTTATCTATTTCAACTTCAGAGTGACAGCTGCTTATGTCAGAGATATTAAAACTATATATAATTTGCCTTTGGGTTTTGTTCGGTCTAATTTGCATCCGTTCGTATTGCAGTCAGTTCCGTTTTTCCGCGCTCTGTTGCCTTTTTTGACTAAATATACAAGCAGCAAAACTGAACGAGTTTCTTTGCGAATCTGTTTCATCTATTTCGCCGGTTATAATAACAATTTTCGTCCGAAATATTAAAGCTTAATATGGTTTGCCTTCAAACCTGATCTGTATTTATTAAACCAATCTTGTTGGACAAATGTAAAAATAGACATTTAAAACAAAGCTTTTCTTTTAATCTGTTTCCAGGTGGGTAATAGTATTTTTTTTGTAAACTAAATCAGTTTTTGATGTATTCGCGTTTGCGAATTCTCCTCAGTCTTGTAAAATCATTTTTTGACTCATATACAAAGACTACAAAGACACAACGATTTCCTATTCATGGCCACTCGAATAAGTATTAATAGTATTCCAAATTTCTTTGGTAAACAAGACAATAAAGCAGTCGGAAATACCATTTTACTTTCAATTATTTATTTTAAGACAATTCTCCTTTGAAAGTTGTTAGTTTTCTCGTGGGCAGAAATTATAACTAAAAGAAAACATTATTGTCACAATAACGGATGTATAGGTTTGGTTTTCCTCTACACTGATCATACAAAAATCGATTGTCACCCAAAAAATTTCATCCATTGTACTAAGATGGCTTCGTTTGCAATATATTTGTCTTCTCCATCTTTGGTATCATCGCTCTCCAATGGCTGTTCGTCAACTCGTCCCAAATTGTTGTTATAATCGCATTCGATTGTAGAGCCTTCAATTTCGCTAGAAACCTGTCTAGTCAAAAATCTACTTTTCAAGTTCAATGCAGGAAGATTACAATGCCGTTTGCTTTCTTGTTTACTTGGAGGGAAGGACAGGGGGCGGCTAGAAGGCCGGTTATATCTGGCTTTCTGAGCATCCTGCACAGGAGAGCTAAAAGGTACGGGGACAAGAGAAGACTTGCGCCTTCGTGCCGACACTCGCGCCCCTGCCTGTTCACTATCTGTTTTCGTATGTGGTTTGTTCTGACCACAAACAGATAACGCTGTCACTATTGGGACCACCTTTCTCGGCGATCTTTCTCGGCGTTCCTGTGATATTTCCAGCTTTTTCACCTGCTCCGTAACAAAGCACATGGGATCAGAATGCCTTCTAGGCATCAATATATCCTGAAAACTGCTCTTCCGCGCCGTCCACGCAGCCTCCTCGCTATTAACCAAAGGTCTTTTGCAAGAGGCATTTGCACTTTCATCGCTCACACTGTAGCTGTCATTCGGACGTAGTGATAAGCGGTGAATAATTTTCTGCGATGTCATTCCAGGTGGCTCTGAATATCTGCGTTTTTGACAAGAAATAGGCGCATTTGTGCTGCGCTTTATTCTCAAATACGAACCGTCCCGGTAAATGGCTGGTAAAGACATCGTTCGAGGTCGACGGTAGCAACTTGGCCCTTCACTTACGATGTTTTCGAATACTTGAACGGCGCTCGCTTTGTCGGAGGGAACATTGTCGTCGCCGGTTTCTGAGATTGTTTTCAATTGAGATGATTGCACAGAGAGACGTCTTTCGGCTAATCGAGGGTGAAAAACGTTTCTTTCGTAACATCCCAAAGGGTAGCCGGTCGCTTTTCCTCCAAAAATACTTTCCACCATGTTTCAATCGTCGATCGATCTTTGTGTGTTGATCTTTGTATCTGGAACTGTCTCAAATCTAGCGTATCTGATTTTCTGGCATTGCCGAATTATCAAATGCTAAAAATTCACAGTGCCCCTTTCAAGTACGGTGACCGCGTACTAAATTAATCTGTTTGTGAAACACACAAATTGCAAACAATGCCGGCGATGGAGAAGAGGTTGAAACATCCGTGATATCACCGCGAGAGCTTTGTTGCGGTCGTTTCGTGAATCAATGTATGCTTATAAATATTAACCATGTGGTTAGGCTACACGTAAAATTAATAACAACGAGCAAAAGTGCTCTTTTTTTTAGAACACTTATCATGCAGGACTAGTCAAGCGTAGCTTATGTGTCAAGAGCTACTCAACCGGTGAGCTTTGGAGTGTCGCTTGCATAATGATATGTAAACACATTTGCACCTTTAATGAGCTTGTTTTCACTCTTCGGGTATGACCCTGTCAAAGTAAAATTACCGCTTTTAAAATTGGTTCACCACAAAGAAGCATTTCGTGATTAAAAATAGCTATTTTTTACTACTAAGTCATGAAAAATATTTACTTTTCGGATCTCAAGGGGATTAATGTATAAATGTAAGCTCAACTCCTTACGAAACTTGTCAATGTGTCCGTTTGATGGTCAAACCCTTAAAGCGATGTGGACAAAAAATAAAATTAAAAAATACTAATCCTCAAAACGTTGATATTATATATGTTGATGTTTGTCTAGAACTTAATTACTTTTTATATTTAAACGTGTGAACATAATTTCCACGGTTGCTCTAAAGGCCTCGAAATTACGAATTTAAACTACGTGGAAATTAGAATGCAGTAGACAACTATGGAAATGTTTAATCTCGGAATAAATACGAGTTCTTTTTTTAGCTCAAGGGCGATCATCTGTAATTTTTTAAAGTCGGAAAATTATCCAGTAATGCTGAACCGAATGGCTTACGTCTGAAAATGGACAAAAATGTCGTAAATATAAAACAGAAATTCTGACCAAAGCCTAATTAGAAATACAGCCGGTAGATTTACACGATTATTTTTATCATTAGGGCTTTATATTTTAATATATCCTAGTTCTAAAAATATCCGGCGTGAATTGAGTTTGACGGAGGGTGTTTTTTTACTTTTAAATCAAGAATTTTCATTTGCCAGTCAGGAATCACCGTTGAGTAAAACACTCATTTCAAGACCTTAAGTTAAAGAGGTTTTTGGTAATTTTTCCACATATTTCAGTTTAGCTTTCTGAATTTAAACCAGATAAGGGCAGGTGAATTGATGCGAAACCTTCATCTCTTAAAGGCAGTACTTTGAAATTGCCCTTTATATGACCGAGGCTTTTGTAATTCTCAATTTAATTACCGACAACCTCCATTGTTTTCTTTGTGCGTTATGACAAATGCAAAAGTGACCTTGGCAAGACTTACTCAATTAATTCAAGCTTCGATCGGAATATTGGCGTTGATATAATTGTGGTCCAAAGTAGGTGTTCTTTGTTTCCCTTTCTGCATCTCCTCTATATCTTTGCGCAATTTCTTGAGCCGAATAGATAAAATCTTTTTATGGTTTTAGCAGACAAGACAAAGGGTATTGGCTATCATCTGTTACTAGATGCGCACCTTTTATAAGGGCTCTTCTCCCGACTTGAGTATAAATGAAAACGTTATTTCTGTAACATTACTCATCGGTGACCCTTTGCCTTTCAAAACCATTACGTGGTACTAAGAGCGGTTTCAATCGAACGTCGCGTTTGCTTTAGTTTTTGCAGCCCTTTAGCTTTGTGATTGCCTGAAAAATCGGCGCCGGAGACACTTGTACAACCACCCAAAACTAATCGTGCTTTCTCGCACGCGTTAACCGCGCTTGGCTTCGTCTAAATTTGTTGACAAACGAATTAAGCGAAAAGAATAACAGAAAAGTTAAAAGGCTAATGTAAGGTAATCAGAAACGATAAACATTTCATTAGCTTGGACAGAATTCAAACATGTGCCTTTATTTAGATCAAAGTAATTACCCTAACATTAACTGTCGACGGGGTGCAGTGAACCTTTAACCTCATTCTTGGTCAATTCTTCCTTTACTGTACTTTTGTTTTTTGTTGTTGTTTTGTGGAGTTCAAGCATTTTAAATAAACCTGCAGGCCATTCGATGTGACATTGTTATATTTAACGACAGAACAATTCGTATCGGGGTGGGATAGTTCTATTTGGAGAAACTAGAAAAGGAAATGGACACGTCTCCAGTTCGTACTGATCCATCTTCTGATAGCGACCGTACCACCCATGAGATGAGAAAACTGGCGGTCACTGTAATATGCTCTAGTGTCCGCTTAATACAGGGTGTACGCTTAAAACAAGTTCCCATAGACAACGTCATCGTATTTCTTGACATTGCAGCATGGCAATGTTGTTCTCAATTCTCCTTTGGGAATTGGAGTTAGATATATTGCTCGTTTCCACTAGGTTCATTCATTGACGCCACCAGTTACAAGCTCGCTTGTTCTCTCTGCCAAATTAGACGACATTAATACGCAAATCCAGTAACAGCTAGTTTTTGCTGCGAGCCAGTTGGTGAATATCACCAAGAAAATTAAGTTGGACACTCAGTACGCATCTAAGCACAAAGGAAACGAACAGATCTACAAATTTCAACGTAGACGTTGGTAAAATTGTCGAAGAAACTCAAGAACACGTTGACAACAAAGATTTACCTCTTACTCGTTTAAAATTGGAAGACGCTATCTAACGCATTCAAGAAAGAAATCGCCGTATCAAAATGAGGGATTCCTCAGAAGGTGGCTGGCTGACGGTTGAGATTACGAGACGAATGCGTTTGCGTTGGATGACGAAGATGATAAGAAAATTCGTAGCGCCAACCGTAAGGTAGTTGCAGCAAAATAGAAGCGTGCTACTTGCTCTGAGCGCTATAGTGGTGTTTTTCGCTTTCGTCGCTCATACGACTCAAGCTAGTTCGCAACTCAAGCTGGCTATTTCAACCCTCAGCTCTGTAGTTCTTCTCACAACAGATACAGCCAGAATCGAAACCAGAACAGCTCCTGCATTGCGTGTGGAAGACAAGTCCACTGGTGGAGGGATTGTTGGACAACAAAAGCACGCGTCTTCGCTTCCAATTTTCACCTTTTCCCGGGCCAGAACCCCTCTTCACCCAATGCCTGAAGTTCAATATCACTCTTTTGACACCCTGAAGTCAGAGATTGTAATGCATTTTATTGACGGCGCTCATCTAGACGATAGGTTCTATGTTCCAAGCTGTTTCACTGGACGACACTGGATTAACGAACAGTAACTGATCAAAAACTGCTTCTAAGGAGGAACTTGATGTTTTATTTGAAGATAAGTATCAGTATTATTTTTCTTGGTTGATCGAGGATTATTCCCATAATTTTTGTCGAGTATGAACAGTGTGTTGCGCCACCTATTTTCAAAGGTTGAATCAAAGCACATGTGCTATTTTGGGACAGCATTACCAATGACCTTTGCGTTTTAGATGTTTTACTAGTGTTCAATTCCTTTTCACACTGAGCCACACCCTTGTCACCTAAGGAGTAATGCATCGGCTATTCATAACGAGGCTTTTGTTTACGAAGCCGTGGTTTATTTGCTCTCCAAGGGGTTAACAATAATAATGCTGATAATATTTTATTAATTTATAGTGCTCTGTTTAACATTACAATGATTATGCGGGTTACCTCAAGCCCCAAGTTTTAATTCAAGTTAGATAAGTGGTCAACTTTTCAGCATTTCGTTGGTTGGGATGCTTGTTTATTCAAATTCGACACTCAGTCAGGTTTTCACCTTTTGACGTTTACAGTAATTTCTGGTCATTTTTGAGTTTCGTATGGGAACTCCCTGGTCACGAATCCAAATTTTCTTTTCCCGTCCCACCTTTTGGGTTGCCATCGGGCTTTCTATGTTTTTACTAAGTTTTGTTTTTCGGCCTCTGATTGGCCATCGGTGTAGCCGGATTATTCCCATAGTTATCTTTCTAGACGATGGCATTTGTTATGCGAAAGTTTTCCAGCAAGCAAAGTTTTTTTTTTCGGATATAGTGTAACTGATTTAGTTCATGCTGGTGTGGGTCCTAATGTTCTAAGGCTAGAATGGTTAGGGGTTATTTGGGATTTACTTTAATGCGTTATTACCACACCGCAATGGAGAATTGTCGACTTGTAACGTTGCATTATATCTTCATATTTTTCCCAGGGTCAAAGCTAGACATTAAGCTTCTGTTGTTGACATATTATTTCCTTTAGACCCAGAGTCGGGCATATTTCGTTATTGATGTCAAGGTTTTCCCTAACTTCGTTTTGTCTTAGAGCTTCTTGGGACGATCATCTCGATTTGAGTACCTCAATGTTTTCGCAGGAGTGTCGCCAGTAGCTCATTTTCTTGCTTAGTAACTGTAACAAATGTAACCGTGCGTGCATCCTTAGTATTCCACACC
Organism: Cladopsammia gracilis; assembly: GCA_022457155.1. Taxonomy (NCBI): domain Eukaryota; kingdom Metazoa; phylum Cnidaria; class Anthozoa; order Scleractinia; family Dendrophylliidae; genus Cladopsammia; species Cladopsammia gracilis. Next base: position 320,333 of record JAJGOT010000454.1, on the reverse strand, counting down.
TGTTGTTTTGGGTCTTGTTGATGCTAGTCTGTAGGCATGTGGCGGTTATCTGCTCGTTATTGATTCAGGTAAGAAACATTTTTTGCACAAAGTTTCAGCGAGGACGAGTATTGCTCGATAGTAATCAGAGTGAAATGATTTCTATTCTCCACGGTTTGCAATCTTTTCACACACATTTGTCCAAGGCTAACTGTCAAAACTTTTACTGATAACAACATCAATGCTATGATTACCAACAAGGGTAGTATGTGTTTAATGCCTCATACCCTTGCTTTACAGTTTTTCTTTTTGCGCTTCTAATGCGGTTGAATTGAGGATCGCATGGATCCTTCGGAACGATAATCACATTGCTGACTCCATAAGCAGAATCGTGGATTACGACGATTGGGGGGTTTTCTCCGAATTTTTTCTTTTCACTAATTTTTTTTTCAGGGCTTGTTTTTAGCTTCGATAGATTCGCCGACAATACAAATCACAAGTGTAACCGTTTTCAATCCAAGTTTTGGTGTCCTGGTTGGGAAGGCGTTGATGTTTTCAGTTCCAATTAATTGGGCGGGTGAAATCAATTGGTTGGTACCTCCGGTCTATCTTGCCCCTAAGGTTCTCTTACATTTGTATTGTTGTAAGGCAAAAGGGAACGCGTGTAGTACTGAAATGGCCCTGGTCACCTTTTTGGCAATTTATTTTCCCTTATCGTCAACCGTGTCCCTTTGTAGTCGACGTTTCTCGAATTTTAGATTCCCAGGGGTATTTTTGTAAAAATTTCTGTTTCTTATATTTGGCCCCAAGGATTTCACATTTTCAGTGTTGGTTATCCGCTTGGACACTTCTTTGGCTTGAATAGCCTACTTGCCCACAGTATGGTAGGTTTTAACATTGTGTTCCTTTATTGGGATTTATTTTTTGTTACGGATTTTCCGTTATTGATATGTCCTCAGTATGACATGTTTACATTCTGTTTACAAGGCGCTAGTTTTACTAGTCTGACGTTTCTTTTGGCTTGATTAGCCGACTTGCCCACAGTATGGCAGGTTTTTCCTCGCGAAGCGAGGGCCGAAGGCCCGAGCGTAGCGAGGTTAATAAATTTGGCGGCCGAAGGCCGCTCGGGTGCTCGGGTCTCGGGAGCTGAGCCGCGCGAATTCGAGCGAAAAATATATTTATATTCATATATATATATATATATATACCTGAAGATGTCCGGCAGTTGCCTGGCAACAAAAATCGCGACCGCTGACAATGGCGTATTATGTTTATTCATGGCGGCCGTGCCGGCGGCCGTTTAACCTTACTCATAGTCTGTCAAAAAATGTTTACTCTCGATGAAACACAACTAATTTCTGATGCAAATGAGAAAGAACAACAAAGACAACAACGCTGGATTCCAGAAGTGGCTGGAAATCCTTGTCCGTGAAAATTAACTACCGAAACTACGCTGAACGGTGACTTGAAATTCAGCGCAATCGCGATCGAGCAACGAAGACGAACAACGAGAGCATACATTACAAAGACTTCGAACAGCCTAGGCACACCGTTTGACTAGGTTCAAACGCCTTGACAAAATGCCGCCATTAGAATTCTGAACGAAACCGATCAGGAGAGGCGACACCGACTGGAAGTGTTGGACAAAATGATTCTGTTTGTAGACGCAACGAGAGGCGGCAAGAATTACACGATCAGCTAAATACCCGTGACGAATATCTTTCATACCTGATACGGTACGTAGGGAAAAGCAAACATTGATTACAGGAAAGGCTCAGAGAAGAAGAGCGATTAAGAAATGTAGCTCAAATCACCGGCTAAACTACTGAGAGGATAGTCAAACACTGAAAAATAATTCTCTTACTACACACTGTAATTTGATGTTTATTGATATTCTCACTAACGTCACTAAGGAACTTTTTAAATGATCAAAACTACAGATAAATGATCAAAACTACAGATCACACAGGTGGAAATTATTTCCCAAATATACAACATTTACATGATGTAGCATTGTTTGTGAATGAAACAGTGATCGAGTTGTATACGTATACAGTATCTTGAGTTTACAGAATTCATAAAATAGTTCAATAAGAAATAAGTAACGAGAAAAGGAAAAAACAATTTTCTGTTAGCAATCATGACCAGCTAATGACTGTAATGTCAATGTGTAGCAACCGTATACATGTAGCTAAACACATGACACATCAACATTACTGCTTCCCATTTATTATTGGAATGGTGATCAGTATCTTAAATCTCCTCGCAATAACAGTGTACGAGCAAGTACATAGAGTATACAAATTGAGAACCTGATCACCTTCAACATAAGTTGTCTGTGGAAAGTGAATACAAATTCACAGTAGCTATATGGCTATGTGAACTGCATTGACACCAGTAAGGAGAATGTACATCAACAAATTAATTTTGATTTCAAGAATTTTAAAGGCGCTAACTGATCATGAAGGCCTAAGTCCTGGTCTTAACCTACAAATTCTCCATCCAGGTCTCTATACATTGCTTATGGTATTTGCAGAGAATCTGTTGCTTCATCTTGAATATTCATGTTTTGTAATCAATTTTGTAATTCCCATGACCTGTATCCAAAATATGGTATTGTTACTGCTGGGAGAATCTCATGCCACTTAGTCACCATTGAGTTGTTATTTTTTGGACAACATCACCTTTCAGCAACAGTAACCTCCTGTGATCTCAACCATTCAAACGAATAGAGAATTGCATTACCAATTGTTTGATTCCCAGTATATAGAACAAAAACTATAGCAGTATGTAAAGGGAACAGGAGATAGCACTAGCTCACAAGTTTCAAAAATGGAATTTAATTGAGACAATCAAAATAAACAGAACACCACTGCATATTGTCCTCGACCGAAGATGGGGGGGGGGGGGGGGGGGCAGTCCCATGGCAGTCCCATGGCAGTCCCATGGCAGTCCCATGGCAGTTACATGGCCGTTACAGCGACCCACAGCTCAAAACCCAACACTGACCAACACCAGCTCTCCAGGAAGACAGGGCACAAAGTACAAGTTAAATTGAAGAGACTGAGAACGAAAATGTCTCAACTTTAAATGAGGTCATTGCTATCAAGCAACGCAACCTCTCCATTTAAATCAGAAATTCCATCTCTCCCTCCCACATCGCTAACATTTGGCAGTGCATCCTCCCCCGAGCTTCGCGAGGTTCTGCGAGACACGTATTTCTAGTATTATTGTATTCCTTTATTGGGGTTTATGTTTTGTTACGGATTATTCTTTTATTGATATGTCCACAGTATGACATGTTTACATGCCGTTTACTGGGTGCTAGTTTACCATATTCCATGTTTGGAAGTCCCTGTTCCAGCAGTGAGAAAAGTTCTTTGGTAACAGTAGATTTAGGCCTGCCGTATGGCTTCGGTTTCATGTGCGCTTTTGATAGTGCTTTAGATTTGTCAGCAGTATGACATCAGTATTCCTCCTGCATTGTTATGCATATATTTATTTATTTATGCAAGTCCGTTACTGCATTTTTTCCCTCGCGAAAATATATAAATTATTGCATTTGCATAATTTCGCATATTAATGTGCGTTTTTGTTTTCATTCCTTTCGTGAGTTTTCCAGGTCAAGATTATGGTCTACAGCAAAAATTCGGATATCAGGGACCCCCATCTAAGGAGTATGGATAATCTGGTCCAACAATCGTTACATATTTCCAGGGTTCTTCAAAGTCTCGTGCCTACATTTTACAAAAGTTGTAAAAGTGGGTTGCGTTGTTCGGAGAAGTACCATTTTTCTCAGCATGGGATAGCCATTTTCCTGGTTAGATGATGCCTGCCGATCTGCTTCCGAAGGTCTCAAAAGGATCAGGGTTCCTGTCGCAGCTGACGATTTGAAGATTCTAGTTGCTCTAGTTGGACATGAACTGATGCTTCTCTTTTAGCCTTGAGGGATGTTGCAGTGGAGTATTGGCTTTTGCTGCTTTCCTTCGTTTCAATGAAATTTTTTATTTTGAAATGTTCCTTTGTGAAATTTCTCGATTGTTATCTTTCTCTTTATGTTCCCCAAAGCAAATTTGTTCAGTCTGGAAGAAGAAATGCTATTATTGTGGCACAATCCGAGTGATCATCCTGCCCTTATCGATTTCTTGTTAGATTTTAGGCGAAGTGTCAGATCGATGAGCATCGAGACGGTCTTATTTACCTTAAGAGGCAGTACTATTAATTCATAATTTTTCAATGCAGATCGGGCTTTTGTAAACCCGTTACAGAGAAGTTATTTTGTCCACACCGAAATTAGCTGGAGTTGACACTACTTACATCAATCTACACAGCTTTTTTGCTTAGGGGGCGCTTATGCAGCTGGTAATGTGGCGGACTGTAACATTACGTATCTAGTCGTTGGTCTTCCAGTCAGTTCAAAATACTTATACTGTAGGTGTAATTTAAAAAAATTCAGTTGGTTGTTTTCTTAATTTAGGTATTTAATTTTAGTTTTTCATTTCCTTTCCCTCCCGTTCGCTTTGTAGTTTTGAGCTTGGCTGATCGGCCTCTCCCTATTTAGTTGTGCTTATTTAGCATGTCATAGACATGTATTCTATTCGGCTGAACGCGCGTAGTGAAAGAGAATAGAATAGTTGATGCCAAATATCATTCGCTGCAAGTTTTTGTTTACTTACACAATGCGTTTCTGTTCATGGACATTCTTTTATCGACAGTGAAAAACGGGTCAAACGGACGGGGCCTAGATTATTTTAAAAAGGTTCATTATTACTTTAGTTTCTTTCAGCTTCATTTGCAGTTTCAAGACAGCGAGAAATTTTCCTATCCATGGTAACAAGAATAATCCAACAACAACTCAACCAATCGATAAGGTTAAGACTGGCTCCTTAAATCTTGAATGCTCTTTGTCTGACTTCTAGCTCTTTGAATGCTCTTTGTCTGACTGATTTCGTTCTTCCGTTCATGATTCGTGCACTTTCTTTGTTCTCCAATAAGAACCAACTGGTCCAATGGATAGACCAGAAAAATAAGATTTTGTCTTCATTGGCGTGAGATTATCTTAGTAAGTGAAAGTTTAATACAGGTTTTGAACAATAGAAACAATCATAGATTTTAGTCAACTTTTCGGTGTACGCGTCCACATTTTTCAACATTCAGTTTCAAACCCAAAACCTCCTCAAAATTATCTAACAGTTTAAATAGCACTTTGCAGAATTTAGATCAGACAGAACAGCAGTAGTGTCATCAGCAAATTGGAGTAACGCAGTTTCCATACCATCAATTTCAAATCCAACTTTTATGTTTTCTTGAATCCTGATAGCAATGGCTAAAATTTCTACTGCAATTAAGAAAAGGTATGGGGAGAGTGGATCCCCGTGTCATATTCCCCTTTCAATGGCAAGGTAATGTGAACATAATCCATTGTTATATAGCTGGAGTTTTTGTCAATACAATGCGCGCGTTGATTGGTTGATTCATCGTCACATGACATCTAACAAACAAACTGTTTCCCGCCAATTGTGCTGAGCGGGCAACATTTGCGAAAGCGGGCAACAATTTTGACGTCAGAGGGTAACATTGCACTGCTGTCACTGTTTCCCTCGGGACCAATCATTAAGTGTTTATTATTAATGGTACAGCTTTGAATGTCCTTGTAAAAAATATTAATCCATCTTACAAAAGCTAGGCCCGAAATTGAATAGATCCAAACATTTACTAGAAATACGTGTCTCGCAGAACCTCGCGAAGCTCGGGGGAGGATGCACTGCCAAATGTTAGCGATGTGGGAGGGAGAGATGGAATTTCTGATTTAAATGGAGAGGTTGCGTTGCTTGATAGCAATGACCTCATTTAAAGTTGAGACATTTTCGTTCTCAGTCTCTTCAATTTAACTTGTACTTTGTGCCCTGTCTTCCTGGAGAGCTGGTGTTGGTCAGTGTTGGGTTTTGAGCTGTGGGTCGCTGTAACGGCCATGTAACTGCCATGGGACTGCCATGGGACTGCCATGGGACTGCCCCCCCCCCCCCCCCCCCCCCATCTTCGGTCGAGGACAATATGCAGTGGTGTTCTGTTTATTTTGATTGTCTCAATTAAATTCCATTTTTGAAACTTGTGAGCTAGTGCTATCTCCTGTTCCCTTTACATACTGCTATAGTTTTTGTTCTATATACTGGGAATCAAACAATTGGTAATGCAATTCTCTATTCGTTTGAATGGTTGAGATCACAGGAGGTTACTGTTGCTGAAAGGTGATGTTGTCCAAAAAATAACAACTCAATGGTGACTAAGTGGCATGAGATTCTCCCAGCAGTAACAATACCATATTTTGGATACAGGTCATGGGAATTACAAAATTGATTACAAAACATGAATATTCAAGATGAAGCAACAGATTCTCTGCAAATACCATAAGCAATGTATAGAGACCTGGATGGAGAATTTGTAGGTTAAGACCAGGACTTAGGCCTTCATGATCAGTTAGCGCCTTTAAAATTCTTGAAATCAAAATTAATTTGTTGATGTACATTCTCCTTACTGGTGTCAATGCAGTTCACATAGCCATATAGCTACTGTGAATTTGTATTCACTTTCCACAGACAACTTATGTTGAAGGTGATCAGGTTCTCAATTTGTATACTCTATGTACTTGCTCGTACACTGTTATTGCGAGGAGATTTAAGATACTGATCACCATTCCAATAATAAATGGGAAGCAGTAATGTTGATGTGTCATGTGTTTAGCTACATGTATACGGTTGCTACACATTGACATTACAGTCATTAGCTGGTCATGATTGCTAACAGAAAATTGTTTTTTCCTTTTCTCGTTACTTATTTCTTATTGAACTATTTTATGAATTCTGTAAACTCAAGATACTGTATACGTATACAACTCGATCACTGTTTCATTCACAAACAATGCTACATCATGTAAATGTTGTATATTTGGGAAATAATTTCCACCTGTGTGATCTGTAGTTTTGATCATTTATCTGTAGTTTTGATCATTTAAAAAGTTCCTTAGTGACGTTAGTGAGAATATCAATAAACATCAAATTACAGTGTGTAGTAAGAGAATTATTTTTCAGTGTTTGACTATCCTCTCAGTAGTTTAGCCGGTGATTTGAGCTACATTTCTTAATCGCTCTTCTTCTCTGAGCCTTTCCTGTAATCAATGTTTGCTTTTCCCTACGTACCGTATCAGGTATGAAAGATATTCGTCACGGGTATTTAGCTGATCGTGTAATTCTTGCCGCCTCTCGTTGCGTCTACAAACAGAATCATTTTGTCCAACACTTCCAGTCGGTGTCGCCTCTCCTGATCGGTTTCGTTCAGAATTCTAATGGCGGCATTTTGTCAAGGCGTTTGAACCTAGTCAAACGGTGTGCCTAGGCTGTTCGAAGTCTTTGTAATGTATGCTCTCGTTGTTCGTCTTCGTTGCTCGATCGCGATTGCGCTGAATTTCAAGTCACCGTTCAGCGTAGTTTCGGTAGTTAATTTTCACGGACAAGGATTTCCAGCCACTTCTGGAATCCAGCGTTGTTGTCTTTGTTGTTCTTTCTCATTTGCATCAGAAATTAGTTGTGTTTCATCGAGAGTAAACATTTTTTGACAGACTATGAGTAAGGTTAAACGGCCGCCGGCACGGCCGCCATGAATAAACATAATACGCCATTGTCAGCGGTCGCGATTTTTGTTGCCAGGCAACTGCCGGACATCTTCAGGTATATATATATATATATATGAATATAAATATATTTTTCGCTCGAATTCGCGCGGCTCAGCTCCCGAGACCCGAGCACCCGAGCGGCCTTCGGCCGCCAAATTTATTAACCTCGCTACGCTCGGGCCTTCGGCCCTCGCTTCGCGAGGAATTAAGGAATGTCCACTCCAAGCTATCGAAGGCTTTTTCAAAGTCAATAAATAAAAGAAAACCCGCTAGTATATTATTTGTTCTTGTATAATCCATGATGTAAAAAATTTAGCAAATATTCTCACTAATGTATCTTCTTGTAATATAACAGGACTGCTTGTTATGTATTATTTCTGGCAATAGTTTTTATTCTCGTGGCAATGACTTCGGATGCAATCTTCGCATCCACATTTAAAGGAGCTAGAGATCGCGGTCTCCAGTTTTTTAGATCGCAGCGATCTTGGTCTTTTTTCGGTAAGTGTGATTCAGCCACCTGTCTTTGTGATGAGCTCATTTCTCCTTTTTCGAAAGACTCATTATAAGATTTCACCAGTAGTTCGCTTACCGCACGCAAAAAGGTTTTGTAGAATTCTACTTGCAATCCATCATTTCCAGGTACTTTGTTCAATGGAAAAGATTTCGAAGCTTCAGAGCACTCTTCTAAGCTAATTAGCCCTTCAGCAAGCGCTCTTAGATCTGGTGAGAGTGTCATTGGCAGATCACGATCGTACCAAGTCGAGAGAGCATTCTGCTCTGAAACTCCTTGTCTACTTTTAAAAAGGTTTTCATAATACTTTTTTTCAGCATGCATTCACAATTTCAAACGGATTAGTCGTCATCACGCCACTCAGACAAAGTTTACAAATGTGTTTCTTAACATGATTTCGTTTCTCTAAATTATAAAAATACTTCGAATTTTTTTTTTTACCATACTCATGCCATCTAGCACGGGATCTGACAATTATGTCGTCCACTTTTATTTCATAAAATTTTTCAATTCTTTCTTTCATAACATTTAATTTTAATACTAAATTTAATTTCTTGTGTGGTGTTATTTTGAAAACACAGATTGACTTCTTTAAATTAGCTGTGAAGACAATGCTCATCAAATCTTCTTTGCTTGCATTTCTCCATCGAATATTTTCATTTGTGCATTTTTTATTTGCTTTTGCTTGTATGGTGTATTGATAACAGCCAAGGCCTTTGTCTCTTGTAAATGTTTTTTTGTTGTTGAAAAAAAAAATTGTATGCTAAAGGTTTGTAATCAATAAAGTGTTTGAGTTAAAAAAAGCCAGATACTTTCCCTGTGACATACCAACCTTGCCTGCTGTAATGTTTTGTAATTTAGACAGGTAACCCAAGCTCCTAGTGTGAAAAACCGTATTTGTGAGTTTTGTATTATGAGCACGTCACTGTTGCATAACAGCGACACTTTGTGCGAGAAGCCGTGTTGCATAACAGCGTTAAGTATAAGGGCTGTATGAGAATTTAATGAACTTTAATAAACATAATAAATTATTATAAGGAATAATGTGTCAAGAATGAAAATACAATAAATGCCTTATCTTGTTTCCCTGTTGCATTACTTGATGTGTATGCATGGGGATTTAGGCCATTCTGAAGCGATTCCAGAGAGTTTTAGTTTCACTGATGCATGTGATGTTATGATAGTTCTTGTCAGTGAATTTGTTTGTACCATTTTCCCCACTCACCCTGTATTTGACGTATTTGAAGAAGACGTCAGAACAACTGTCGTCGTACAGACCCACTTTTTATTACAAACAGCTAGCGAGCACTGCTGGGTGCTTCCCTTCTATTTGGAGGAAAGGTGCCATACTGTAACACTAGTTGACCCCATCCCATATTACAGGGGCCCATTTTTCGATAAAGAAAGGTGGTTGGTGACACCTCGCCCCCCAACAGGAAGGGTGGTAGTGGCCCACTCTTCCTTAGTTATTGAGAAGTTGCATGTAAATGTCCATTCTGTCAGTGTTTGATATTCTATGTTTTCATTTACATTCTAATCTCTTACAAGAGAATCTAACTTACAATTTTTTTTTTTTTGTCAACAGGTGCCAAAGAAGTCCCATACAGAGGAGGCTCAAGTAACAGATGAACTAGAAATAGTCACTGTGACCTTGACAAACATTGTAACAGTTATCAAAGAAAATGAATCTGATAAAGTAGATGAGGCCTCTATCTCTGTTAAACATCCATTGGAGAGTAGGATCATGCTGACATCGCTTAAAAATACAAAAACCTACAAATGCATAGAATGCATTTCAAGGGCTTCAAATCTTAGAGTTCACAAAAGAACTCATACCGGCGCAAAGCCTTATGAATTCTCTGATTGTGATGTGAGTTTTAGGATTTCAACCCATCTTACAGTGCACGAAAAATCGCACAGTGGTGAAAAACCATACCGTTGTCTTCATTGTGATACGTGTTTTGCGGCATCATCGAATGCAAAAGCCATCAAAGAACACATACTGATGAGAAGCCTTATAAATGTCCCATGTGTGGTGTTGGGTTTACAGATAAGTCACATTTACACAAGCACATATAGCAGCTCATTCTGGTGTAAAGGCCTTCAAATGTGAGTATTGTGAAAAATGCTTTTCCTCCAAGCCTCAACTCACTCAAGAGACACTGCAAAACTCACACACTGTTGAAAAGCCTTCAGGTGCACTTTGTGCAACAAAGGTTTTGCTGATGCTTCCAATCTTCGAACACATCAGAGGTAGGTGCATTTGAAATTGTGCTTGTACAGGATGCAAGAAGTGTTTTGGACAGTTGTCACTTTGTGGCCGTTGTTCATCAAATAATGACAGAAAGTCATATGACTGTTCTGCGTGTGGAAAGACTTTCAGATCTTCATCTGATCTTAAAAGACGCAACGAAACACGCACAGGTGTAAGACCCTTCACATTCCCTCAGTGTGGCAGATGCTTTTGATTTGGTTCAGACGAGAAAAGACATCAAATGACGCATTGTGATGAAAAGCCTTATAATTGTACACAGTGTGACTATCTGGGCAACTCCGAAATCATGGAAAAATCCACACAGGTGAAAATCCCTAACAATGCATTGCATGTAACAAGTGTTTCAAACAAGCACAACATCTTTCAAGGCATAAAGTACTACACAGCGTACAAAAGCCATTCAAGTGCACTTATTGCCACCTTTCCTTTCAATATCAAGGAGCCTGTGATAAACATGAACAAACTCACAATGTTGACGAACCCTTTAAGTGTTAACAGAGTAAACAATGTTTTGTACTTGTATCAAATCTGCAGGGGCATCTGGCAAAACATAATGGCGAGAAGCCCTTTCGGTATGACTACTCACAATGCAGGCGACATGAACAAAACAAGTGATAAGCCTTATAAATGCGATCATTGTGACAAGTGTTTTGGAGATTCATCCAGTGTTACTGAGAGACAAAATGATACATACCGAGGAAAAACCTTTCAAGCTAGTGTTGCTCTTGTGACAAGTGTTTCAACAATTCAGGGGATCGCAATAGACATAAAGATTTCTCAATGATTTTAAGATCCTTTCTGATAATCAGTATGGTTTTCGTAAACATCATTCCACTGCTTATGCTCTAGCTTGTTTGTATGACAAAATCTCTTCCGCTATTGATAATAAGGAATATACAGTTGGTATTTTTATAGACTTGTCTAAAGCCTTTGACACCGTTGATCATCATATTTTAATTTCAAAACTAGAGCATTATGGTGTTCGAGGCACTGCACTTAGATGGTTTGAAAGCTATCTAAGCGATAGACAACAATATGTGGAATTTAATGGTATCTGTTCGGAGCCTTGCCAAATAAAGTGTGGGGTGCCTCAGGGCTCTATACTAGGCCCCCTCCTATTTCTGCTCTATATAAATGATTTGTGCAACGTGTCAAAGGTGGTGGACTTTGTTCTTTTTGCTGATGACACAAACATATTTTTTTCTCACAAAGATTATAATTTACTTTCCGAAACCCTAAATTCTGAATTGTGTAAATTAACACAGTGGTGTCGAGCTAATAAGCTGTCAATTAACTTTAAAAAATCGAATTTTATGGTTTTTAGACCACGCCAAAGGAGGCAAACACTTGATCTATCTATTCAAATTGACAACAATAAGATTGAATGTGTGAAAGAAACAGTATTTTTAGGTGTTATCCTTGATGAGCATTTGTCATGGAAGCCGCACATTCTTAGCGTCTCTAGAAAAATATCAAAATCTATAGGCATTATTTTTAAGTCAAGTTTTTGCCTTCCCAAAAATTCCTTACACTGTTTGTACTATAGTCTAATTTATCCTTACTTAATATATTGTGTTTCAGTGTGGGGATCGACATATCAGAGTAACTTAAACCGCGTTATTATTTTGCAAAAGAAGATAATAAGAATAATTTCTAAAGTTTCTTTCGATTCTCACACTGATGCTCTTTTCAAAGAACAGGAAATTTTGAAATTTTCTGACATTTATTTATATCAGATAGGTAAATTTATGTATTTATTTAAAAGAGGTTTACTTCCTAATTATTTTCGTAATATGTTTACTCTTGCAAGCCAGTGACATTCTCATTATACTAGAAATTGCAACCTTTTTTACATACCTCCCTGTAGAACTAATATTCGAAACTTCTCAATTCGGTTTCAAGGACCTAAGTTTTTCAACTCGTTAAGTCATGAAATTCAAAACAGTGAAAGCATTCGTTTGTTTTGCAAAAGACTTAAAAAATTCCTTCTTTCTTAGTTCTTAGTCAAAAATACTCTTTGTTGAGCTACATACTTCTTCTTTGCTTTTCTTTTCTTTTTAAAATAATACATTTTATATTTCATGCTGTCCTCATAATTCGTATGATTATTCTATATTGTCAGGAAGCCTATAGTGCATAAGCCCCCGGCTTCTATATAGGCTTCCTTGTCACTACCACATTAAACATTTTGTAGTCTATCGTCTTTTAAGTTATTATAAATTTCTAGTGTGTTGTATTATTATTATAATTGTTATTATTATTATTATTATTATTATTATTATTATTATATATATATACATGTATATTTTTTTTAATGTGGTTAATGGCAAAATAAATAAAATGGAATGAAAATGGAAACAAACTCACAGCAGTAAAACGTTTTATATAGAACAGTTACAGACTAAGAGTGCGCAAGATCTTGTAAAGGATGGGGAACAAGGAATAAGTTGTTTTTTTTAACAAGGAATTAGTTACCAGTCAGACACAGACAACAGCAATGGAATCGTAGAAGTTGTGCCACTTGCAGAAAACGATCTAAAGAGCAGTGAAGCTTCCTAGCAGATCCTAATACACATGAAAAAACTTATGGGATTGAGGAGCTAACCTCAATATCAACCATTATTACAGACTGAGCCAACGGGTCATTTACCAATGGTATCATTTACTGCAACTACCAGAATTTATTTGAATGTGTTTATTTGCTTTTCTATCTCCCGATTTAAAAAAAAAACCTTATTTGCATATACTTTCAACACACATTTACATATGGGACTACACAAAACTAGTTTCGTCAAAAAAGAGGTCTTTTGACGAAACTAGTTTTGTGTAGTCCCATATGTAAAAGTGTGTCGAAAGTATATGCAAATAAGGTTTTTTTTAATCAATATGATGTTGAGTAACACTTTCTTGGCTTCTGCAAACAAAATTTCACAGAGATATCCCCCGATTGGGTTTTGAAATTTATAACAACATACCTAATTTAGCATGGTATAACAAACAGCTGAAGATTCTGGCGCATAAGATACTGTCACTGTATCCTTTACCATTATATGGCCCTGCTGATGCAATTCTATAGAAAACAAACACAGGAGCTGACTAAGTAGGAAAAAGTCCAGAAAAAGCTATGACCTGTGACACATCATCTAACAATGCATTTACCACAGAGTGTTAGTTCATTAGGACTTTCCTTAGTTTTACAATAAAATCAAGGATACAAACTTTGGTATCAATTATACAAAAAATACAGACTGAGTAACGTTCGGCTGGACAGGATGCTCAGTCCATGTACACCGGTATGCCAAGACATCAAGAGAAATATTTTCCCTGTGACATTCCCTAGTCTCAGTCAATAAGTGCAAACTGTCCCACCCCATTGGAAAGAAACAACTTGTGATTATGTGGTTATATTGCAAGGTACATGATTTTGAGAGAAAAGTTCCAGATAAATTTCTGCCAAGTAATTATTGTGTTATTATCATATATAGAATAATTGAAGTTTTATTTCAAATTTTATACAAATAATTATTGCAACATGATAACTTGAATTATCAGTGGAAACATAATACCGAGAATTACTTTAATGTATAGTTTTTCAGCTCTTGTTTTTCTTCTAATTGTAACCAAAAGAACCTATCATATGACCTTTGCGGCCCTGTGAGTCTTTTCTTTGCAAAACGATTGATGAATGTCCCGTATGAGGGCCGTACGTGTATGACTTGAACGGGCCGGAAAAAGCCGTTCGGCCCAAAGAGGATCCCGCTAGATGCCGAACTGAAACAGTTTTGTTGCCGTAAAAATCTTCGTTTTTCTTTCAAAATAAGCGATGAAAGTGAACATTCCGAAAGTGAATTTTACTACCATGAAGAGCTAACAGATTTGGAACTTCTTCAACAGCCAACTGATGTCCAAATTGAAGACAAAAAGTCAAAACTGCTCTGAGATGAAGAAGTTCATGCCTTTATTAGAAGTCAACAACAAGGAAACACTGCCGAGAAAACAACATATGACATGAACGTAGTTTACTGATTTTTCTTAGAATGTCGTGAAAAACGAAAGTTAGCAGAAATTCCCCCGACTGAGCTCGACTGTCTTCTATGTAATTTCTGCATTTCAGCGAAGAAAAAGGAAAACACAGAATACGAACCTGACACAATGTCCTCCTTCTCACGAAGCATCCCCCAGCGCTACTTAGATGACAACAACGCAAACATAAACATCTTTAAAAAAAAAAATTCCGAGACCCACGATTTTGAAGGTACCATTCACCACCCCTCCTTAAGGACGAAGAATTTAAAGTGTCCAGGGAAGTCCTAAAGTCAAAGCGCCGTTAACTCAGGAAGCATAGAAAAGGAAACAAACCAAACGCCACCGTAGCACTAACAAACGAAGATATTGAGCGCATCTTTGAATAAAATACGTTCGGCGTCCATGATCCTGAAGTGCTTTCGCGCACGATGTGGTTTTTGCTCTCTCTCCACTTCGGCCACCGCGCCAGACATGAGGCAAGGCAGATGAAATTCGGTGACATCATTTTGAAAACAGATGAAGCAAGTGGTGAAGAGTACCTGGAGTGGACAACCGAAAGAGAGAGCAAGAACCGCCATGGCGATGAAAATGAGCATCAAAGATCTTTCCATACAAAAGCGTACGAAACATGCAGGCGACAGTGCTTTGTTTCAAAGAGTTTATCCCGTTCAAGCCTGAATTTCAGGTTGAATTTTCAACTGCTTAAGTTGAGAGCACACTCACGCCTGCGAGGATCACAAATTTCACTCAGTTTATTAAGTGGCGACCACAAGAGGCCAAAACACCGAAAAGCCCATTCTTCCTGGCTGTTCGTCACCGGCGAAAACCTGACCCATCAAATATGGTACCTAAATAGTCCACTGGGAAAAAAATAAAATCGGCGAGTTTCTGTCAATTAGCGCCACGAATTAAGGACTTGTCAATGTCGACGAGCGGGAAATTTACAAACCATTCCGTGAGAAAGATAGACGTGCATCAAGACCCTTCTTCATTCAGGAGTGTCCCACAACAATATAGCACAGCTGAGTGGCCACAAAAGCCTTAAAAGTCTGGATAGCTATGCCCCCCGGGGGGGGGAGGTACTCTGCACATTTTTGGGTGGGGGTGTGCCGCTGGGACGCTGAGACCCTTAACCTATACTAGACCATTTTAGCTGCATTTTGCAACCCTATTCTAGACTAAACACCGAAAAACCCTACCCTATCCTAGACCTATTCCAGATTCGCTATTTTCCAGAAACTCGTTCACTATCACAGTTATTAGTTAACAGGATCAGTAAAATGCCGTACTGCCCGCCGTACCGATTTTTAAATGCCATTTGCCAGTAAACCTTGTCTAGACTAAATTCTTCACACAACTGATCAGTTTCGCGGAAAATGATACCCTATTCTAGACCAAAAATCTCTGATTACTATACCCTATCCCAGACTAAACTGCCTGAAAACCATACCCTTCACAGCGGCACATATCTATATAGCTCATATATGGGAGTACCTCCCTACCCCCTATGAATGGTGCATGTAATTTCATTGGCTCTTGGAAAATGCGCGCGAAGCGAAAGCAGTATAAACCATGAGAGAAAACTGAACGGAAATTAAAACTGAAAGAAAATTGAAGCGCTGTGGTGGCATGATAAAATGCGTTTTGACTGAAATGGGCACCTCAAGCCAAATATTTTCCCGTCGCCCTCCCACTCAGTCAATAAAAAAGTACATAATATAGTGTAGAATAAAAGGTTAGTCTTCTTACGCTGAATAATGCTTACTTTGGCAGTGCAAAGTCACTTGCGTTAATAGCTTAACTAAGCCTATTAAACTAAGGTCGACGAATCCAAGTGTTAAAAAGATCAGGATTTTTGGCCTGCATGATGGTTGTGTAAACTGTTTTGTTGTTGAGTACAGGGTTGACAGACATCACATTAAACAACGACTCAGCAGTAAGGTTCTGTTGAGTTAACTTGGTCATAGCCTTTTCTGCTTGATGGCGGCGATCATCTGAGGGAGGCGGTGTCGTCCAGTGATCATAGTTGGTCTCCACCAGGAACCATCTGTCAAGGTAAAATCAAATAAGAGGTTAAGGTCAGTTTTCAGAGCGTGAAGCTACTTAGAGTTTTTCTCTAGTTCCACCAACCTGGATGGAGGCTTGTCATCCTCGAAGTTATCCAGTGACCCAACCTGCTATCCCTTTGTACTTCAAAAATTAGTGCCTTAAGCATCCCACTAAATTGAAGCGAGGAGTAGCAGTATTTTTAGTTGCTTCATGCTACAGAAACTGTATTAAGCTTCGCCCATGTGTGCACACCTGTGACTCATGTGTCCCTTGATTATACTTCAATTATTAAGAAAGTCGCCTCCAGCTATTATCAGAGGAAATTACTGCCGGCGCCTTTCAATAACATGCGGAATTTAAAATTCAAATTTCCACCAACGGTTGCGTTTTACACTGCCGTCAGTCATCTTAGTTTACCTCTCAGGAAAAAGATATTCACTTCAATGAGTTCAAAAGGTCACGTCCGTGCATTATGATTGGTAGATTTTATCCATTTTGTTTGTTTCTTTTTTACATGGTCCGTTGGCTTTGTATTAATTATGATTGACGGCAGGGAATAACGCAACTGTTAGTGGAGATTTGAATTTCAAATTCCGCATGTTATTGAAAGGCGCAGTAATACAGTGGTCGAAATATGAACAATTCCAAAGTAAAAGTACTTACGGGTTTTTTGCTGCATCCTTGCTTAAGAACCACATATCAGCTGTATTTTCTCTATTCCGAGTGATTACCACACCTTGCCCAACACTCATTCCTCCAACAATCAGATAGGCATCTGCTATTAAGGGTGCTTGTGATATTATCTTTACAGCATTGTCAAAATCCATTCCTGCTGAACTTACAACATTTCGGATTAAAAATGCTATAGGTGATGCATTCTTGTTGAAGATTGCCTCAAAGATGTTCATCCATGCACAACACCGGTTTCTTTCATCCAGAGAGACTGTGATAGCATTTGGTCGTTGGGCAGTAAAAAACCCAACCTGGCCAACAAACCGATTACACCAGTGTACACTGTTTTATCTGAAAATAAAAGTGTATAAAAATACGAATACTATGTAAAATACGCTTCATTTACACTATCAAAATAATTGCCAGGAATTGCTAAATCCGTCCAAATGTCCATTCCAAATTTGTTACAGGACTTCTCTCACTCCCACAGTTCTATACCATAAAATTCTGGTTAGAAGCCCTAGTTTTACATAACTTTGTAAGGGCTTTTAGCTGGCAAGAAAACAAAATTATAAAAAAGCATTGTTTTGGTTAGTGCAGACTGTTGTAAAGAATTGCTGTTAACGAACGTGGTGTGCTTATATACTTATATATAGGAGGGGGACCAGGATTTTATTTTTATTATAATTTTTTTTTGGAAGGGGGCAGCTGTGCAGGTTGTGGACGCTGGAGGGGGCGGAAGTTCGCAGGTCATCTCATGGGGTAATATAAGGTCGTAAGAATAACTCGACGTTACTAATCGAACCAAATCGAACGTTCAATTAATCGACTCAATCAAACGCAGTCAACCGCAACCAAATCACATGACTTGGTTCGACGATTGGGTTTGGTAATCGAACTGCTGTACTCACGCAAAAACCTTTGGAGCAATCGAACGCAATCCAACGCAATCGAACGTGATATTAGGTTTGCATTCGATTGAATTGGATTGCATTCGATTAAAAATGGAGCATATGCAAGTCTATCCGTCAGGGTCCCCACCCTCATCATGACATATTTTTACTTTCAGTGTTGTAATTTCTTTGAGAGCTCAAAATTCACCATGAATTTTACCTTATTTATCAACTCACTTTTACTTTGGAAGTTTGAAATAAAGGTCACGTTTCGTAGTCCCTTCGAAAAAGCGTAGTCCAGGTTTCTTCCATGGAAAATATTCCCATCTTTGCCCTGTGCAACAATACTTGTGCAAAATGCAGACAAGTCATAGGCAATGTTGAGTAATATCGTGTCCGCTAGACTCATGTTAAGTCCTTTAGATACACCTCTCATTTCTCCGGGAAACGGCTCAGGGAAATGATCGTCCATGTACATGGCAAGTTGCTCTGCAAGAGGCATTGCAAAAGCCGGGATTTTCGAACGCATATCAGCCACGATCGTTGGGGTATATTTGGCGTATTTCTTTGTGATATCGATCCATCTTTGTTCTGGTGGTAGATCGAGGTCAATGTTATAGCTTGGCGCTTGAAATGGTTCGCTTTGTGTGTGTTTGATACCAAAACAAAACGCAATGAAACACACAAATAAAGGATAAAGCGCCTCCATCTTGAATAACAACATCAGGCGACCAATATTAAAAGGGCATTTTCATGCAGATGTTGCTGTGGTTTTTATTTGTTTTTGTTTTGTTTTTGTTTTTGAAATCAATATTAAGCACGTCACAGACGAGCAAGCTTTCTATAACAAATTTTTGCCTTGACAACTCGTGTGTAAATAAAAAGTTGTCAAGATTTTCTTTGTCAAGTGCACTTGTTTAAAAGCTGCCATGCTAGCTTTTGAACAAGGCAAGTTGTCATAGAAAAACTTAAAAAATCGCAAAACGTGCTTGTCTGTATGTTAAACAGGGAAAAACTTGACAAGAATCGTTGCCAAATCGCGGGCGCTCAGCGGTCTTGTTGTTTGGAGTAGCAGTCATGGCGGATAACAATATGGCAGCTAAAACTGGTCGTTGGACCGATTCTGCCACATCGTTTCTACTAGAATACCTCTGAACAAAATACAAAGGCAGAATCCTATAGAAATAGAAACAAATAAAAAGTCTGACTGCGAAGAGGTCTTGAACTCATGCGAGCTGAAGTTCCTGCAAAACAAAGACCACAAGCAATCACCTTTTTCTCCTTTGTTAAATACATGTGAGCTATGATCAACGAATGGCGTTGTGTTTTCTTCGACCGCTGTACAATTGTATTGCTGGCTACAAAGAAAACTTGTCAAAGATAACTTGTTTATTCGTTCACACGGGTAAATAAAACTTGTCAAGGTGAAACTTGTCAAAGAAATTTTGTTATTCATACACACGAGCAAGGAAAATTTGAAAAACTTGTCACGGACACTTGTTATAGAAAACATGCTCGTCTGTAACGTGTTTTAGTATACAGGAGCATCCAGTTTAGCATAGCTAGTTTAAATGGAGCCCTGTATAACACAAATCTAACAAAATTTACAGGCAGCATAAATATACTAAACATAATATTAAACAAATGAATGCAAACGGTTACATATAGGTTATAACTTCATATAAAACTTGATGGGCATGCCTTAACTCTGAGAGTAGGTACCATCGCGCCATACCATGGAGGCACTTGTAAACTGACGCACTCAGTTAGATATCCCCTGCGCGCTTGTAGGCTGGGCCATCTGAGCGTTGACTTTAACTCATCATCAACAGTTGTTGGTTGCTAAGATACTAGTTAGTTCCAAGTCTCCCACGGTAGTATTAGCTCTAAACTGCGCATGTGAGGAATAATTACTGAATTCATAATGATTTACACACTTTGACCGTGTTGAAGTCCTAATGCAGGCGGCACTCCTGTTTTACTTGTCCCGATAAACCTTGCTCTCAACACCACAGCTGTCCCAAACAGACGAGCAAGTTGTCGAACAACGGCAAACTGACTATAGTGTTATAGAGCATTAGACAAGTGGCTTTCGGAAGAAGATTACGCGCTCGACGCAGCATACCTAATCCAGAGGAGTTGTTCTTGCCAAATAGTTGACAAAGTACCTCTGCTCAAACATGAAATTGCTCTTAGAACACCAAGAAGGAAACATCATCATCTGCAAGTGATTTCTTTAGGAAGAACAAACCATAATCAGGTTTTCTGCTATTTTTCCACGACACTGGGAGTAACTTGAAAAAATTGGCTAGTTTTTTCAAGTTGCAATAGCCATCCTCAGTCAAAGATAACGCATACTACTTTCTGTGCACTCGTGGAGTATTTGTTAACAAAACTGGACTATTGTTTGAAGGTTTCCATTGAAACAAATGTGTGTTTTGGCTTTTCTAATTAAGTGATACTATAAATGGGTGACATAGCCCCTTTAAAGTGCATCGGGTAGTGGATCTGAAATTCAATATAATCAATTTCCACATTTTTTCCTTTGAAAGGCTGTAATAATCTAATCGAATAATTTGGTAGTTTCTTGGTGTTGCGGATGGTGTGATCACCAAATGACGTAAAACAAAAGATTCAAAAGACACTGAACAATGCCCACACCACAACACAAAAGCTAACGAACAATGGCTTCCGCAACACCAAGAAACACCCACGCCAATAATTTGAATGATTAGAAAATCTTACCAGCTGGCATAAAGTAACGTTCAAAAGACATTCAAGTGCACTTATATATATTCCCACCTTTTCTTTTAATATCAAGGAGACTGTGACTCTCAATGTTCACAAACCCTTTAGGTGCTCACAGAGTAAAAAATGTTTTGTACTTGTATTAGATCTGCAAGGGCATCTAGCAAAACACAATGGTGAGAATCCCTATCGGTGTGACTCCTGTGGAAAGCAATTTTCTTCAGCATCCAGTGGTCGAATTTAATTTTTTAGTCCACTAGCAAAGTTTTGCTAGTAAGATTTTTTTCTACTAGCAAAACTATTAAGGTCCCTAGCTATTTTTTTGCAGTCATTTTCTCTTTGATGACTCCGAAAAAATGGTAAAAATACCTTAATAGTATGCTGTTAATTTTGTAGTCTTCTTTGCCGGCGTTGTCTTGTTGTTTCTTTGGCGGCTCCGTTGGTTGTTTACCATTTACCCAAAAATTCAGGAAATTTTGGTCAGAATGTAAATGGTAAGACAATTTTGGCTCGACCGACCGGAAAATTTTCGAAATGAACGGAACGTCTTGAAAGATGAAGCTCTTTAAAAGATTCTAAAACACATGAAGAAACTTATGGGATTGAGAAGCTAGCGTCAATTTCAACCACTATTATATTAAAAGCGGTAAGCCAACGGGAATTTACTGCAACTACCAGAATTTATTTGAATGTTTATTCGCTCTTCTATCCCCCGATTAGGTTTCGAAATTTATAACAACATGCGAAATTTAGCATGGTATAACAAAAATTAAAAATTCTGGCGCATAAGATACTGTCACTGTATCATACCATTATATGGCCCTGCTGATGCAGTTCCATAGAAAAAAAAACAGAAGCTGACTAAGTAGGACTGGATGGGTTGACCCAAGGCAGTCCAGAAAAAGCTATATGGCCAGGCACACATCATCTCACAGTTCAATTACCGCAGAATGTTCATTAGCACTTTTCCTTAGTTTTTCAATAAAGGTACAGTGGAACTTCGATTTAACGAAGTGCCAAATGACTAGGGAAATTGGTTCGTTATATCGAAAACCGTCTCGTTATAACGAATTTGCCGAAAAACAACTAAAATGCTCGTTATATCGACAACAACAACAACAATTTATTTAACAACAAACAACAACAATGTATTCTTTGTATAATAATGGAAGAGTTGAATGATTTGTTTGCCCTGCAAATTGCTGGAAAGCTAATCGGGGCGGGGCAAAACAAGTACATGAATAATACAGATATCTACAAAATCAAAAACCTTATACTATTGAAAAGCCTTGCAGATTGCACATAATAATGAATAAAAACACAGAAGTTAAGTGATCTAACTGAGTTAAGACAAGGAGTCTCTGACTATAGTAAGTGTATCTATGTACTTACTTTACGATTAATAATCATGGAGATTTGAATATAGTTATCCTCCTTTTATAAAATAGTGAATAGCAATTTGCGGAGAGCTCTTATGAAAGCATTCTTAGGAAGATCCGTTATATAGCGTGGTATCTTATTCCACAGCTTTACTCCGAGCCGAGAGAAAGAATTGTTTAGTATTTCTAGTCTGGAACATTTAACATAGAATTTTCCAGATGTAGACGATCGTGTATTGTATGAGTGAATATTATACGTTTTCTGAAATAAATTGAGCATGTTTGCTGGGGCTTTATCATAATTGGTATCATGCATTAAGGTTGATACGGACTCATAATAAAGAAAAGTTATTGGAAGCACGTTAGCTTCGAGAAATAAAGGAATTGCATGATCATGCCAGTCTGCAAAGTGCAGTAATCTAAGAGCTCTTTTCGAGGTATAGTTAATAATTGTTTTGTAACGGTGTTACGTATTTCCGGATATGAACAAATAACACTGGCACTTTAATGCCTGTATGAAGCTACAGTATACTGCACTGATATAGCTACGGCACTGGAAAACTGTACAGGTTATACCCAGGCGGTGTGCGTCACAAGATTTACCCAATCAGAATATATGCGTTATTTGGGAGTAGATTTCGTGCTCGAGTAAAGCGGTTTTAAGAGGTACATGGCTTAAGATTTTCGTCGTTTTTGAAGATTGTAATTATTTTTTCTCAATCGAAATTCGCTATAAAGATAGCGAATTAACTTATCTTAGTGCTGGTTCGGTTCTTTTTATAAGAAGAAACGTTCATTCGGCTTTGTGACAATTTGACAGCGGCCTTGTTTTGGTTGTAAATGGACTTGGAGCTCCTTACTGTTATCGTGTTATCGATTTTTGCCAATCTTTTCGGTCCTTTAGTTAGTTTAACTTGTCTTCTTTGGAAATTTCGGGGTCTACCCGCGTCTACCCTATCGGGTTTTCCAGCTAGAGGCCTTGGAGGACACAGTGGTATGAGGAGATCGACAAAACCAAGTGGTATGTCGATAGCCGTGAGATCAAGATGTAGTTAAATGACATCGGATTGGATTGTTTTTTATGATCACAGACCAAAATATGTATTTTTTTTATGATGAACTACAAGATAGAGTTTCTTTGTCTTCCAACAATTTTCAATATATCCCAATCAATATATTCCAATAATAAAGACCAATATAATTTGCCTTGAGCAAAGCAAACGGTTCGTAATGCCACAATAGCTAAAACGGTTTGGAAGCATACTGAAGCCTTTTATCGACTTTTAAATGACTTCACATCTATGACCTATATAATACGAGCATCTTTCTATGATATGGACACTTGGCTTTGTCCCTTTGGTGCCGTATTACAGAGGTTCAACTGTGGTAAAGAATTTTTGTAAGTACATTGGCCAATATTAGTCGACACTTCTGGAGTCAATTCTCGAGTTTAACCAGAAACACTTGGTCACTGGAATGCCATGATCAAGTCGATTTGTTTTGTCTAGTTAAAGGGGCAGTATCGTGAGGGCGAAACTTGAAAACTGGGCCGACGTTTTCAAGTTTGATTCGGCAAATTCAAAAACTAGGCCGGCGAGAAGTGGAGGTATTTGTTGAATCAAAAAATCCGTTTTGATAGCCGGAAGAAAGAAAAAATCACTTTTAACAGTGATATGTCCAAAATTCCGGTGCAAGAATAGTGAACAGTGCCCTGGGGCGGATCTTGGGGGGGGAACCCCCTAAATTAAAACAGCTAACGTCAAAAACTTGTAAAAATATAACATAAATACAGAATGGCATTTTGACTTTAAAAAATGAGATATTAAAACGCGCTGACTTGGCCTCAGAATGGCGGAAATCGCGTTTCCGAGGACTTAAAATGTCAAAATTTTATCGAACCCCGTCTGCTAAAAACCTGGATCCGCCTCAGGTGCCGCGCGTGGAACCTCGTGATACTGCCCCTTTAATGTAAATTAATGCAAGTTTTTATTTAGCTGTTCACTGGGATACAAGTGATCTTTTTTTAACTGTCACCCACTTTGATTTTTCTTGTACTCAGCTGCAAAGGAAAGCTAGGGGTATGGGTGTAGCTCTAGTAGCATTTTGATGAATGTACGTATGGAATTGGATAAGGGATTCTTTGACTTCTTTCCGTCATCATCATCATCATCAGTCCTTATAAGCGCCATTGGACACACAAGGCCTCAATTCTTTCCGTCAGCCACACCTAATAAGAAAAGTCTTTCAGGTCAGCTCGTCATCGAAACGTTCAGCTTGTGTGGATAACGTTTCATGCCCGTAAGCAATCTAGGAGGTCCCTGTTCCAAAAGGGAACGAGTAAGTGAATGTACATGTACATATGTGAACATGAGAACACTTGTAATTTTCAAAAGAAATATGAACAAGCGAACAAGCCCAACCCAAGGTATTCACTCTAAATTAGCAACAAAGTAAACACAACACGCGATGTATTTGGTTTTATATCTTCGAAAACTTAAAAATACATAAATGAAAAACGCGATCTCTTGTTTTCAGTTTCTAGAGATGTTGTGTTGTGTGATCTCATCATCAGTTTCCATTATGATTCAATCATTCGCGGAAAAAGTACAAATACTTACATCATCAGAACCAAAATACAAATACCACAAACTTCTTTCGTGTTTCGAGTTAGAAACTGAACATCAAGGCAGATACGTGTAAAAAACACTCCCTCTGTAGTTAACAAAAATACAAATGATCGTGCAATAAAAAACACAACATCAACCACTAGCATAACATTAATTGCCTCGACTAAGCCTGAACCATGGGAACAGAAATGCATAATTTATATACAGTTTATGACATTGTGAAATTGCACCTTCCAATAGGAAACAAGTAAAGAGACGGATACACGGTACAACATGCATCACACGCAACGTTTGCAATCGAGGTTGCCACACCATGTAACGTTACGTGCAACATTTCGTGCAATCACAGGCCTGCACGGGCAGCTCAAGCTTGAGCTTGGGCTGCCTGTGGTACAATAACATTGCTGACGCGACTCTTTACGGATACAAACAGTATTTCAGAAGTTATATATCACACACGAGGAAGATTGTTTTATCAGGATTTCTAAACACCTTGAAGTGGGTTGAAAAAACAAGACAGCCGAGTTTTTTTAATCGACTTCGAGGTGTTTGGATATTTGATGAAACACTCTTTCGAGTGTTTGATGTAGCTTCTCAAACTGATCATAAAATACAGAGAAAACGAAGGCGTAAAATCGCCAAAATCTATAATAAAATCTATAATCTATAGTCTAAAGATCGGGTTTTCACATTACCGTCACGCTTAATATCAGTGTTTAAACCTGATGAACTTTAAAAGAGTTCGAGAATGAATGTTGCACAATGTTGCAGATGGTGGACACACGATAAGATTGTTGCGAGGGATATAATGTTGTACCAATGGAACCGATTCTACTTCGGAGTTTAATTCTTGCTCGCGATGCTGCACGCAACAAACTGGTGGACACACGGTGCAATCGTGAAGTTGTGCAAGATGTTGGGGGCGATGTTACATTGTAATCTGGGCCTTATAAGGGAATGTGTGAACATGAGTACTGTTAGCAATTTTCGAAGGAAACATGCTAGTGAACACGAGAACAAGCCCCACCCAAACACCCATCTCCCCACCCTTGGGAGACGGAATTATAATTAAAGTCCGAAAACTACTATAGAGTACGCAGGAGGGACTTACCATGCATGTACCTTACACAATTGCTTTACTTATTCGATAAATCAATCACTGCTACTTTATACAATGCTGCACTACGTTAAATCGATCATGTGATTGTGGCTTTTAAAATGCGTGTTAACCACTGATTAATAACAGTTATCCAATAGCTAAGTACATTTTTATTTAAATATAGTACAAACATTACCCTCAATGTAATTAAAGGAAAACGCCATCATTTTGTTTTCAGTTTCAAGAGCTGTTAGGTTGTGTGATGTCATCATGTTTCTATAACTGGCGGTTACCAAGAAAGAGCGAAAGAAATAAAACAGGTGACATTGAACAAATAATTACTTCATCAGAAGCGGAATTGGGCACAAAAACTCATAATGTATTTACAGTTTATGACATTGTTAAATATAAAAACTGCTTTTCGATTTCTCAAGATAAATCAAGTCTTGCAATTGGAGAAGTTTCACTTGCAAGCGAAAGGCTGTCTGGTGCATGTAAGTACAATTTTGATTACACCTTGACATGTTCTTTAATATTATAATATTAACCAACTTCAAACAGAAGATTTTATTGACAGAGAATATTTTTTGTACATATTTATTAAGTCCTTTTAGCAACTTTTCTACTTTAGCCTGCGTATATCGTATTCCCCGGTCTTCAAAGAAAGTAACTAAAACGACTGCTATGATCTGTCATGCATAACACGTTCAGTATTACAGCATAAACTCGCGGTTTGAAATCTGAGCAATTTCCAAAAAGTCTTCACATGTTTAAATGTCCGTTTTATAAGAGTGACTTAAATTGCACCACCGAAAGTCCCATTTACCATTTATCATTCTAAACTGTGTTTGAGTAATATTACTATATAAAAATCTATTGATATTGATATAATATAAGAACGCCTAAGCTGAGAAAAGCCAAAAATGAAAAATGCACTTGCAATTGTATAATAATTCAATAACATAGGTTAAATGATGAAGAAATCGAGAATAACAGACGTGTATATTGTATTTATTTATTGAGTTATTTTATAGGTTTTTAAACCAACTTAAATTTGGTAAATGCCTGATTTACGGCTTGATTTCAAAAGTTCAAAACACAAGGATGTTGTAATAACGATTCTTATCTGAAATCATCAATTGAAAACACTTTGAAACAACTTTAAATTTCTGTCTTCCAAAACAATTTCTTATAATATAATGTGTAGCGTAACTTTCCTGGGGAATGGCTGTGGATTTTGCGGTTTAATTGCAACAGCGAAACCACAATAATAATATCAATCGAAACCGCAAAATCCTGGAAAATAATGATGAAAACCTAGGAACACCTTAAACTGAGATACCCTATGCGCCTACAATAGTTAGGAGGTCAACAACCACTGAGGACAAAACATTACGTCATCTGTGCGAAGATAAATCGCTCGTGAAACCACAGCCTTTCTCAAACTCTTTACACATAATTCTAAGTTTGAAGAAAGAACGGAGGTAAATAAGCATAGGTTTTGGTGATTTTATTCTTTCGTTTTCTCTGCATTTAAACTGGATGTTCCGGTGTAAAACTGGGGCCCTGTCATTCTTACCTTCAGCTGTCAATCGACCACTTAACAACAACAACGTTTATTTGTACTGTAAACAACGTTTAATTGTACTGTAAATTGTAAATTACAGAACTGTATACATAATATATAAATTGAAAATACATACAGTAGCTGGTTACCCAAAGTAACTAAAAAGCTAAACTAGATGTGTAACCATCATTTATTAATTAAAAATAATGTACACGCGAGCCAGAAACAACTCAAGCATTAAACAACTGACTTTAACAACTTATATATACAGCTATTTCAATTAACGTTGTCGGATGAAAAAGGCGAAAAGCCAAGACCGCAAGGTTGTATGGCATTTTTATCCAATAGCTTTAACCCTAACCCATACTATCTTCCGGTCTTGGCTTTAAGCTTTCATCCGACAACGTTAAGAGAGTGTCCACCAGAAAACCAGGCAGAACCAGGCAGGAGGTGATAATACTCAAATCACCGATTTCGCTCAAACTCAGCACAAAGGTTGAGGGTCATGAGTAGATATATGTACCAAAATATAAGGTCAAAATTTTTTATTCTCTCTGAGTTGTAGGGTCCCCCCCGAAAAATGACCATTTGGCACAAATTTATGCATATTAATTAGCTAAATTTAGTCGAGTGGTAAGACAACAAAAATAGCAGCCAGGCAATAAAAACTACTAAATCGTATTCTACATTGATCAGTCTTGTAGCAAAATGTGTTATTGGAATCGGTTACTTTGATTTGTTGCTTTCCCAATACCGTAAGTGAAGGGCATGTTTCGTCATTTTCACGAGACGCCAAAATTAGGTCATTTCAGATCTTAATATCTCCAATGGGCAACAAGCTAACAACGTAGTTTTAATACTAAAAGTAAGAAGTATCTTTATGCTTACGAAAAATATAATAAAATTTTTGGGCAACTAAATAGGTTTTTAGTATGAAAGAATTTTTGCACCCCACAGAACGATTTGTACGTTTTTCTGGCGATTTCATCAAAATTCGGTAATTAAAAAAAGTGGTTTAATTTTAATGAAATTGCAAGAAAAAGACCGCAAATGTTCAGCTAAGCATCATTCTGCTTATAACAATCCTAGAATTATCGGGAAAAGCTTTTTTAAGCACATTTCATGAAGTTTGTAAATGAGTGTTCATGTGTCTTACTTCATTTTCAATGCAGAAAAACAATGGGACACTTCTCTCTGTAATAACTCTAAATTTTACTTTCAGGCACAATAAGGGACACAAAAAAAGCAAAGGCTGATACATACATGTGGTATAAGTGCTTCGGACACATTGTCAGGGTCCATTGCGATCCGGCCAAATCCAGTAAAGGTATTTTAAAAAGTTCGATCTCTTAATTCAGCTTTTCGTCGATATTTATCGTGCAGTTCATCGCTGTTGACTTTGCTATGAGAATATTCATTGACACCTTGTTGTAATAGCTCCATTTTATGCCCGTGAGAGTGAGACAAATAAGTTTGAAAACCACAGGAGAACAATAAACGCCATCGAAAACTGACAACATAATGTTCGCCATTTTGGAGTTAAATTTTTGAGCTTGTGTTGTGGTCAGTCTGGACAATGGACTACCGAATTACCGGATCGACGGACAACTCATGCGGACCACGGACTACGCAAAATATAACGGATAATTTGGTGTAAAACGAATGCAGCATATAAGATTTAGACTGGTTAATTTTAACAGTCGGTTTTCAAACATTGATTACTTAGAACTGCAGAAAACAGTCCATAACTTAAGATTTGTGACCAGAAAATTAAATAATAAAGAGTCTGGAAAATCGAATGATTCCTTGACAGCTCAACAGTAATTCGACATTTGTCTTGTGTTTCTTGTTGTTGGTGTTGTTGTTTCATTTCGGTTTGAGGGTGAAACATAGCATGAGCCCTTGGTGGATCTAGACTAGCTAATAAGGTTGGAGACAGAAGTAAACATTCTCTGCCATTTTGAAGGCTAAGCTCCGCAATATAAAACATAGAGCCAGGACTATGGACCACGGATTAGGGGCTATGGATTACGGACTATGAACTACAGATTACAAACTAGCGGATTTAAAAAAGCATTTTCATAAACTGGGAAAAATAATATGTTACTGATTGTTATCTAATCGAGAATAGTGGATGTCTGTATTTGTGAAAAATATCTGAGAGAAAGAGATAAACCTCTCTAGAAAGTTCTTCCGGGGCGGGGGGAGGGGAAACGCCAACAAAATACTGGTTGAAATTTGGCTTGTGATAAGGTTTCTATAAAATAATATATATGCTTATCCTGATTGTGGCATTAGGCCAAGAAAAGACACCCCGTTTAAGACAAAAAGTGATGAAAACGAGACCCCGTCAAAGACAAGAACCCCATTTGTAGTTACGTACCCTGTCGGGCCGCACGTCTCCGTTAAGGCCAGGAAAGGGATCGGCAGGACAGTTATTCTACAACTAAGTTACTACATAATATTTAAAAGCGTCTAG
Organism: Cladopsammia gracilis; assembly: GCA_022457155.1. Classification (NCBI taxonomy): domain Eukaryota; kingdom Metazoa; phylum Cnidaria; class Anthozoa; order Scleractinia; family Dendrophylliidae; genus Cladopsammia; species Cladopsammia gracilis. The sequence goes on along the minus strand of JAJGOT010000454.1, from coordinate 290,360 downwards.
TTAGTTATATTTAAAATTAAATCAAAACCTTTATGGATCTTATTCTTACCTGTATAATTTACTGCGCATGAGAAATGATGGGTTCAAATCAAACCTTCAGGCATGGAAACAGACTGAACTTGTTAGGTTGATTGCCTTTTGAATGATTCGTCGAAAATTTTCTTCTTATTACTCTATACTCGGAACTCATCCAAGCACAACCAAAAAAAAAAAAATGAAACGTTTTATGCCATGAATTTCAAAACGTTTGTAAAAATTAACCTCTGACGTACATGCAAACTTATACCCCTACCGTGCGGGGGGTAGGGAGGTGCAACTCCTCCCTTGGGTTTTTGCGCTTTTGCAGTATTTCGGAAATATTTTATCTATAATAGATAGCCTGCGATGTGCTCTACAAGATAAGGTAAATATTTTGGGTTATGGCGCTACTAAAAATTCAAATTTATCGGAAAAATACGGAAATTGCAAATAGTTTCTGCTAGAGTTGTAAAATATGAAACATTAAACATTTTGCTACTTTTGGTAGCAAAAGACAAACAAAAGATAATTGTCATCAAGGTATTGAATTTTACCAGTCACAAATCTTTATTTCTAAAGTTCGAAAAAATCAATGTTTGAAAATCGACTGTAAAAATTAACCAGCCAAATCTTATATGCTGCATGCGTTTTACACCGAATTATCCGTTATATGATGCGTAGTCCGTGGTCCGTCGATCCGGTAATTCTGTAGTCCGTTGTCCATACTGACAACAACGCAGGCTCAAAAATTTAACTTCAAAATGGCGAAGAATGTTTCCCAAACATGATGTTGACACTTTTCGATGGCGTTTATGGTTTTGCTGTGGTTTTATAACTTATTTGTCTCACTCTTACGGGCATAAATTGGAGCTATTACAACAAGGTATCAATGAATATTCTCATAGCAAAGTCCAGAGCGATGAACTGCACGATAAATATCGACGAAGAGCTGAATTAAGAGATCAAACTTTTTAAAAATATACTGGATTTGGCCGGATCGCAATGGACGCTAACAATGAGTCCGAAGCACCTAAACAACATGTATGTATCAGCCTTTGCTTTTTTGTGTGTCCCTTATTGTGCCTGAAAGTAAAATTCAGAGTTATTGTAGAGAGAAGTGTCCCATTGTTTTTTCGCATTGAAAATGAAGGAAGACAGATGAAACCCTTATTTACAAACTTCATGAAACGTTCTTCAAAAAGCTTTTCCCGATAATGTTAGGATTGTTATAAGCAGAATGATGCCTAGCTGAACATTTGCTGTCTTTTTCTTGCAATTTCATTAAAATTAAACCACTTTTTTAATTACCGAATTTTGATGAAATCGCCAGAAAAACGTATAAATCGTTGAGTGAGGTGCAAAAATTCCTTCGTACTAAAAACCTATTTAGTTGCCCAAAAATTTTATTGTATTTTTCGTAAGCATAAAGATACTTCTTACTTCTAGTATTAAAACAACGTTGTTAGTTTGTTGCCCATTGGAGATATTAAGATCTAAAATGACCTAATTTTGGCGTTTCGTGAAAATGACGAAACATGCCCTTCACTTACGGTATTGGAAAAGCAACAAATCAAAGTAACCGATTCCAATAACACATTTTGCTACAAGACTGATCAATATAGAATACCATTTAGTAGTTTTTATTGCCTGGTTGCTATTTTTGTTGTCTTACCACTCGACTAAATTTAGCTAATTAATATGCATAAATTTGTACCAAATGGCCATTTTTCGGGGGGGACCCTACAACTCAGAGAGAATAAAAAATTTTGACCTTATATTTTGGTACATGTATCTACTCATGACCCTCAACCTTTGTGCTGAGTTTGAGCGAAATCGGTGATTTGAGTATTATCACCTCCTGCCTGGTCCTATGGTGGACACTCTCTTAATTGAAATAGCTGTATATAATTGAGCATTAACAACTGACAAACAACATGTGTCTTTACGAACTTTGTTTTTATGATTACTTTTTATTTTGCTTAGACAATATCTTGGTTTGATGAGATTTTTGAAGTAAATTATATTTATTGGGACACTCTAGTCACTGTTAAACACTTACTGACTGAGCTGGTTCCGAGGGAAACAGTGAATTTTGTTTCCCGAGAATCTCTATGTCGTCTCGGGAAACATCGAGATTCTCGGGAAACAAAATTCACTGTTTCCCGAGGGATCAGTCATTAAGTGATTTGTTATATAGCAGCACAAAAAAAAAACATAACACAACGCAGTTTGAAAAACGCGCCGAGCACTCGAGGTAAACATCAATAGCATCGTAATCATGCCACCTTTTCTCACAGTTTGATCACGTGCGCTAGCGGGCAACAGTGCAATGTTACCCTCTGACGTCAAAATTGTTGCCCGCTTTCGCAAATGTTGCCCGCGTTTAGGACAATTGGCGGGAAACAGTTTGTTTATTAGATGTCATGTGTCCATGTGTCCATGAATCAACCAATCGACGCACGCGTTGTATTGAGAAAAACTCCAGCTATAAGAACCACATTTCATGACTAAGGCCTAGGGCAAACGTCGAACTTAACATGTGCCGAATCTAATTCAAATGAGCAAGAACAATAGATTTTGCTCATTTGCATTAGATTCGGCACATGTGAAGTTCGACGTTTGCCGTAGGCCTAAAAGACGCTTAAATTTCATCTGACACGGACATCCCTTTCATAGTGAAACGTCGTGTTTGAAAAGATTGTTTCATCAGTATATACGATAAGCTGCATGCAAGGACTGATCTGACTATGTAAAAAGGTAAACTTTGCGAGACACCAATATGACAGAAACCGATAAAGCAGGGTTGCACTGAGCCGAGGACATGCAGCTGTTTCGTTCTTATTGGAACTCGTCAGCTCGGCTTAGCAAACTAAAAACGACTGCGAGCATGCAAGCGTAAATAGATTACACAATGACCCGTTCACCATATCAGGCTTCGTACTTTGGAACCTACTACGATTATCAGTTGAGCAAGGCACGAGCGATGTTTTGGTGACAAAGTTGTGCCGTTAAAACTACCTCGTTGTCAAGGGCAACTTGCTACGTTTCCAACGGTAACGCATTTTGTTACTGATGACGTCCAATGAAAGACAAGATACCGTTGGAAACGTAGCAAGTTGCCCTTGACAATAACGTAGTTTTAACGGCAAAACTTTGTCACCAAACATCGCTCGTGTCTTGCTCAACTGATAATCGTAGTACTTGCCACCCAAATCACGCGTTGCCGCATCACGTGTTCCGGGCAACAAGTGGCCCCAAAAGTGTCACAATGGTGTCTCGCAAAGAAAAATGAAGATATACAAAGCCAATCTAACATTTAAACGCATGGACAAAACCAACTGAAAAAAAAACACAGCATGTCGGATCTGTAAAGACCTACGGTGTAGCAGCATTATCGTTTGCGGTCCTTTGCATTTTTACTTTTGTTTCATCAGGTATCCAAACAAGTCGGTTAAAAAAATCTGCTGTGCCTCGCTTTTTTAAACCACTTCTCAGTGTTTGAGAAAACCCGATAAAACGCTCTTCCTCGTACGCGTGTTTGATATATAAATTTTTAATGCGTTTGTTTTAGCATAAAAACTGAAAAAGCAAATGTGAAATAATATGACCACTCTACACAGTAATTCTTTCACGAACTTATAAACTATCTGAAAAATAGCTTTAGCAATAGCGGTGCAGCTCTCTGGAACAGTTCATTGCATAAAAGAGGATGCATAACCAGAGTTAAACGATGAGACTGTAAAAACGTTCTCTGGTTAAAATAATTTCAAAATGAGCTTTCAGTTACCCATCTGTAACCTTTGACGAATGAACTTAAGTTCACTACGCTACATTGTACAAGCTTATAAAGATATTGTGTATGCACGTCAAGGACAAAAGTCCGATCTTGCATAACAATAATTTGTTTTTCTTTTCTTTTTCTGCCTTGTAGAAAGACTGTTATAAAAAAACATCATGTTTGAAGTTCTAAAAACCATCTACATCGGTACAGTTGTTGCCATGATCCTTGTCAACACCAGACGTGCCAAAAAAGCCATTGAGTTATGCAAGGAATGCTTGATTGTTGTCAAAATGAAACCATTAACAAATGGAATTGTCAGTTTAGTTTCTGTTGCCTTATATAATATAATGTTACAGGGGTACCTCCTTATCAATGATCACATGAGTGCGATAGAATGCTGCCGGAATCTTTTGGTTGTACTCCGAAGATGTGGTAAACGATCGCGAGCCAAAGAAGGTAAGGTAACTTTTGTACTAGCGGCGTTGTATGAGAATCAAAGTAATCATAAAGAAGCTAAACATTTCTCCGAGAAAGCACTCAGCATCATGTTAGAAAATGGAGAAAGAGAAGGAGAAGGATCATGTTACGGAATCCTAGGAATTGTATGTCAGTCTATAGGTGAATATGCCAAGGCTCAAGAATATCACCAGAAGGCACTCAGCATCATGATAGAAATTGGCGAAAAGCAAGGACAAGGAATGTGTTATGGAAACCTAGGATTTGTGTTTCAAGCTCTTGGTGAATGTGTCAAGGCTGAAGAATGTCTTCAGAAAGGACTAACGATCTCAAAAGAAATTGGCGACAGAAGTGAAGAAGCAACGTGTTATGTAAACTTAGGAAATGTATTCCATTCTCATGGTAAATATGCCAAGGCTGAAGAATATATAAGGAAAGCACTTGCAATCAAAACAGAAATTGGTGAAAGATGTGGAGAAGCAACGTGCTATGTAAAGCTGGGAAGTGTGTTTCAGTCCCTTGGCAAATATTCCCAGGCTGAACAATATTTCCAGAAAGCACTTGTGATCAACAAATGCAAGGAAATTAGTAACAGGAAAGGAGAAGGAGAAATTCTTGGAAACCTAGGAGCGTTATTTTCATGCCTTGGTGAGTATGCCAAGGCCGAAGAATATCTTCAGAAAGCACTTGTGACCCACATCGAAATCGGCGATAGGCAAGGTGAAGGAACATGCTATATAAACCTAGGTTGTGTGTTTCTAAGCCTTGGAAGATATGCCAAGGCTGAAGAATATCTTCGCAAAGCAGTTTCAATTACAAGAGAAATTGGCAACAGAGGAGGAGAAGCCAGGAGTTATGGAAACTTAGGATCGGCTTTCCAATCGCTTGGTCATTACGATAGGGCGGAAGAATATTTTCAGAAAGCAATTTCGATCCAAAACCAAATTGGTGACAGACATGGAGCAGCAGGAATTTACGGAGACTTAGGAATTTTGTTTCGCATTCTTGGAGAATTCGCCACGTCTGAAAGATATACTCAGAAAGCACTTACCATCATGATAGAAATTGGAGCAAGGTCAGGAGAAGGAACATGTTACGGAAACCTGGGAACTTTGTTTGGAAGGGTTGGTGAATATGCCAAGGCCGAAGAATATCTTCAGAAAGCACTTGTGATCAGAAAAGAAATCGGCGACAGGCATGGCGAAGCTTCCTGTTACGGAAACCTGGGATCTGTTTTTCAGTCTGTTGGGGAATATGCCAAGGCTGAGGAATATCTTCAGAAAGCAATTGAGATCAGAAAACAAATTGGAGACAAAAAAGGAGAAGCAGCAGATTTCGGAAACCTAGGACATATGTTTGTTAGTCTTGGTCAATATATCAGAGCAACCGAATATCACAAGAATTCACTTGCCATAAGTGAAGAGACTGGAGACATTGAAGGTGAGTTTCAAAGCCACCTCCACCTCGCAATGGATATGATTGCTCAAGGAAACGAATATGAGGCCTTTAGGAATCTCTTTGCATGTATTAAAAATAGCGAGGATATGCGCACTTTTCTGAGAGACAATGACCAATTGAAAACATTTTTCTTAGACGGCGACTTCATTCTCGCTTACCGAATGCTTAGTGCATTGTTTTATAAGATCGGGAATCCTAATAAGGCTCTTAACTATATAGAGCTTGGACGAGCCAGAGCCCTAGCAGACTTAACGTTAATTCGGTATTCTGTAGAAAAACATTTATCATCACACCTACCGTGGTCATCATGGGTTGATCTTGAAAGGATCATAGAGAACGAAAGTGGCTGTACTTGTCTATACATTTCCTATCTTGGTAAATACATTTACCTGTGGGTTCTCCAAGCGCACAAATCGATAATTTGTCGACAAGTAGATGTCAATGACTGTCTCGACGATATTGGATCGGTTGTTAGAGATGTAGATAACGTTTTTAGTAACGAAACCTTTAGAAGGTTTCACGCTGTACAGCAAGCTACCTGCGAAGATCGATCATTGTTTCCTTTAACTACACGTCGCCCGATACAAAAACGAATCATGCAAGATCGACCGGCAGCTCTTCGCCTTGTAGAAGTGGAAGAGAAAGAAAACCAACAACCCGATCCAACTCTTAGTCAAGGTTACAAAATGCTTGTCGCTCCTATCGCTGACTTTCTTGACGAACCTGAGCTCATCATTGTTCCTGACCGAGCCTTGTACAAAGTTCCATTTGCAGCGTTAAGAGATGAAGGCGAAAAGTATTTATCAGAGAATTTCAGGATTCGTATCGTTCCTTCATTGATGACTCTGAAGCTCATTCAGGATAGTCCAGCAGACTACCACAGTCAGACTGGTGCACTGATAGTGGGTGAGCCTAAAGTCAGCCAGGTGTTTTACAAGGAACGTGTCGAGACGCTTTGTCCATTGCCTGCTGCGAGAAAGGAAGCAGAGATGATTGGACGACTGCTGTGCACTCAGCCTTTGTTAGGAGAGCATGCAACCAAGCAGGCGGTACTTCAAAGCATACATTCAGTGAGTTTGATACATTTCGCTGCTCATGGTAATGTCGACAGAGGAGAAATTGCCCTTGCCCCTCAACATCCTGCCAATGACTTTCCACGAGAAGATGACTACTTGCTGACAATGGCTGACATTTCACAAGTTCGATTGCGAGCTAAATTGGTAGTGTTGAGCTGCTGTCACAGTGCATGTGGACAAATAAGACCTGAGGGAGTTATTGGAATCGCTCGAGCGTTCTTAGGATCCGGTGCACGCTCAGTGTTGGTGGCACTGTGGGCCCTGGAAGATAAAGCAACAGAGCAGTTCATGAGTCGTTTCTACGAGCACCTTGTTCGTGGGGAAAGTGCCAGTGAATCTCTTCACCAGACCATGAAGTGGATGAGAGATAATGGCTTTTCTGACGTTGGGCAGTGGGCGCCATTTATGCTGATTGGAGACAACGTGAAGTTTCATTTCGGAAACTAAAGGTTAGTTTTTATATATAAAGAACTATAGGTTGCTAGCTGCATGTCCCTTTTCAGTCAATCGAGCGGGCGAGCTAATCACTAAAGCAAGCTCGGCGAGACTGGAGCGAGCGAACGAGCCGAGGAGAAACTTGGAGAGAGACGGGAGGAAAAGGGCCCCCCTTTATCTTCCCGCCTCTTTTCCAGCGATCCCTCGGTTCGCATTTCTTTCGCTCTCTCGGTCGATCGCCGATCGTGTGATTTGCTCGCCCCCTCGTCTATCCAGCGAGGGACTATTAGCAGTCTAAAAGGACTATTCCACATTACAGAGTCTATATACTACGCTCTACGAAGAGAAGGTAAATTTCTTTTGGAAACCCAATGATATAGACTTAAATTTGTAATGGAAAAGATAAGTCGGACCGTATAGTGTTCCTCGTAACTATGGTTATAAACTTATTTCGTAACTCCCCTTTCTCCACCCTAAAATTTGCAGTTAACCGGGTCATATTATTATGGAGTAGGTGACGCGCCCTGTTTCTTAGCAACTGTAATGTGATTAGAATTGATGGTTATAAGCGTTCAAGCTTTTGTCCACGGGTTTAAAAAAATTTACTTCAAAGCATTAACCGAGGAAACGCCCTTTTATAGCATCTGGTTTTGTTTTGACATTCTTTCTTTCTTAGTTACTCATTGTCAGTTTCCGGCCCATATGAATTTTCCTGGCCCATTTTAATCACTAAGTATCCCATTCACACAAAACCTTCTCAGCACTAATTGAAACATTTACGAATTGTTTTGTTATTTGTGATTTACCTTCAGGTGTGAATTGCACATGTGAGACCAAGGACATGTGCAAAAAGTTTCAAGTGTCAAGTGTCAAAAAAGTGATGAACATTATTTCGACTGGATCTGAGAAGGCGATAAACCTACACTGATGCTGGACAAAAAACCTTAAGAAAATACTACGTAATGATAAAGAAAAACCGGCTATCGTTCCATTTCCTGGGCGCCCCACCCCACCCCACCCTACCCCACCCCACCCCCAATACAAAATTAATACATTGTGACTTGGCTGTATACAAAAATATCAACATTATATTGGGAGTGGGGAGGGTAAGGTGACGAACAATCCAAAAACTCTTCACTCATCTCATGAATTTATGTTATGGGGTGTTTTCTTCATTTTCGGGTAATTTTGGGTATGTTTGGGAGGAAATAGTTTTTCTAAGGGACGGACCATTATTTTTTTGACGGGGGGGGGGGGGGGGGGGGGTGTTTGGAAAATTTTCGCATGCAAACATTTTTTTTATATGCGGCACCTGCTGCAAACAATTTATTTTGTGTCTCCGTCCAACTGCTATACTTCCAGCAAACAATTTTTTTCTTTCTTTTTTGCTTGCATACAATTTATTCTAGTGTTTATAGCCTCTGCAAACAATTTATTTCAAAATTTTCCAACCCCTCCCCCCCGTCAAAAAAATAATGGTCCGTCCCTAAAAGGATTTGTAAAATTGAAAGAAACAAGAAATATTGTTTTAAAATTAAAATTTGAAGTTAATATTTGATAGATGGACACCAAAATAGTCTACTATCAACCTGGGGTGCTCTTGCGTAGGTATCAACTGCGACCTCCGCCTTAAGTGTCCCAACACTTCTGACCAAGATTGAAGTCCCTCTGGAAAAAGCTTGGCTTTCGAATGTTATTTTTTAACAAAGAGAATTGAAAGTGGTCTTCCAGCTGTATCTTGGCCAGAATCATTAAAATTTAGGATAATGCTCAGTAATCTGTTATAGTTTCAGCCGATCCTTTATAGTTAGTGTTTCAGATTTGTTTCAGATTTGAACAGGTCTAGGTCCAATAAAATGTATATCAGTATAAATATCAACCTTTCAACTTTTTAAACATAACGCAAAGCCTTTTATTTTTGCGAAGTTAAGAATTTGCGAAAATCGCCCAAAATTGGCCTTGTAAATTTCTGCGGGTAGAATATTAATTTTTGCAATATTCGATGAGTCAAGTAGAAAAGAACATTAGGTCATCAAACCAAAGAAGTGAGAATTTCGGACTCGGACTTAAATATTGCCTTATACTTCTTTGCCTTCTTTTGGTGTGTGCATTGCCTGTCTCTGATGTTCTTCACAAAACTTGTTGTTTGCTTTTAGAAAGAGTTAATATATATTCCACTGTTAAGAAAGTTCAGTTAAAGGAAAAACCACTCTGCATTTATTCTATAGCAAGCAATGGTACCTTTCATTTCCTTTCTGTAGAATAGTTGTCGTGGCAGCTTAATTTTCTCGAACTTTAACGATGCGGAAAATAACGAAATTAAAACCCGCGCGAAAATTTAAGGCATTAGGGTAACTCAGAATGTTTTAATTATATAGCTCGACGGATAGTAGCGAGTTTGTGTATAAAAAATGTCCTTTACTTCCCTGGGGTGAGGTGGGGGTGGGGGGGGGAGTACTCGACAGACCCTGAAACCCCGTTGAGCCAAGATGAGAGAGTACCCTTCCCTCGGATTAACTCACATTTGCGTTCAATGCAGTATCAGTTGCGTGTGCATGGTTTTCTGATGGCTGTTTATTCCTTGCTTGGTATTTCAAATAAAAGATATATTTACTGATTACATAGATCGTTTCCGTAAACTGAGTTATGGTAATAAATGTAAATATTACTGATCAGTTGAAGTTTTGGGAAAACTAGAAAAGTTGTCGAAACACCAGAAAAAGACGAGTGTTTCGAGTTCTTCTAAACTTTCCCAAGGGTTCCCATAACTTATGGAAACAATGAAATCATTTTTTTAGTACACACCAAACCGGTGGATAGTGTTTTTCACGAGCTCTGATTGGCTACTCAAACTCAGGATAGCATACAAATAGAAAAGATCGATGTAGGCCCCAGCTAAGGGACACAATACAACCGGGTATGTGCCGTTGACCTTTCAGAGCCCCTACCCCATTATAGTCTATTCTGTAGCCAATTATAGATCCCATCTTAGTCACTTTGAGTAAATGTAAATTTCGCAATCCCAACTTAGTCACTTTATTTTACCGCGAATCTTAAATAATAATAATAATAATAATAATAATAATAATAATAATAATTTATTCACTTAATATGGCGCCTTTTAACATTAAAATGATCAAAAGCGTTTTACACAAATTTTATACTAATTATAATGTAATCCTAATTAATACTAATTTAATACTAATTTAACACAAGTTTTAAACTAATAATAATTAAATCCTGATTAATACTAATTTAAGAATTTTTTTAAGAATTTTCTTACCCCAAAAAATCTCGACAATTTGCGACCCCATTCTACGAACTCTATTGAAAATGCAATCCCATTATAGTCAATCCAGTCGTGAAAATGCCACCCCATCCAGCGGCACATCCCCATTAGCCCATTACTAGGAAGTACTCCCCCCCGGGACAATACATTCCTCTTGAAGCATACAACTCAAAGACGTCAGTGACTTCAGGTAACTTGGGTCCTATGTTGCTGACAGTAAGAAGGACATCCTGACACGGAAAGGAAAAGCTTAAAATGCTTGTAATAAGCTTTACAACATCTGGCAATCAAGTTTAGCAATATCTAATACAAAGTTGGCCTTTTTCAGAAACTATGTGGAGAGCATTCTTTATAGAGCCGAAAATCGCCTTGATGGTACATATACCAGTCTTCTCATGCTTGTGCAGAATATCTCATGGGATGAGCACAAGACCAAAGAACAGATTTAAGGAGAGATTCAACCTGTCTCTGCTACTGTAGCGCTCAACGTAGAGTACGTTTTGCTGGCCACTGCTGTCGTGGTGCTGAACATCAGGTCATGTCCGATGATGTTAGAGACTCCCATGCCCTAATCGAGGACGTAGACCTCTCAGCTATGTCGACGTGATTGGCAGGGACACACAATTTTAGATAAAGGACCTTCCAAACATAATGAGGGATAATGGTTACTGGCGTGACGTTGCGAATTGAATCTCGGTTGCGAGCGCTAAATGATGATGATGACAACCTTCGAATTCGCGCTCGAATCCGTGCCCCCTTTTCCCTTGGGTATTCATATAAAACACACGGTGGAGATTTTTGTTGTATCTTTGTGGGTTTAAAAATGTTGTTTGGGTATCTTTTAGGTAAAAAAAAATTGCTTTCAGCTCAGCAAAAGGAGAACTTTTTCGATACACCAAATTTTATTCCCTTTTATGGGTAAAAATAATTAGTACGAATGGGAGCCACGACGTACGTTCATAAAAAGGGATTCTGATTAAACATTTTTATACAGAAGTCTTCCCCCGGATCACTGATCACCGCCAATCCAATTTGCACAAAACTGCATATGCATGTGGTTACCACTTTTTTTCTGTTATCCCGTTACCTCCTCCCATCTCCCCTTTTTTTTGCACCAACCACAAGGCTATCAACCTGTGAACTAGACTGCGAGCCGTCCCTAAAAGAAAAATAAGAGACGGCTCGCAGTCTGAGCTGTGAACATGTGACTCTGATTTAGACGTTGTGTGCGAGCAAGCTAGTTGCTATTTCTCTGCTTGAAAGGGTTAGTTTCTGTCGCTGGTGGAGTGAAACAAAACATTGGTTTTATCACGTTGGTTGATGAGGTTATTTGGCCACCGTAAAGAAATTCAAAAGTTGGACCTGAGTAGGAAACTCAATAAACTGTGTAACAGACGTAAGATGGAAGGGTATGTAAAACGGTAAAAGGAAGGAAAAGAGGCAGGGGATTCAATTTGATTTTCGTTCCTCTCCCTCTTCCACTGCTGTCACGCAGGCCAGAAACTTGGAGCTAAAATGTTGAACAGTTACAGAGAAAAATTAACACCTCTCCCCCCGATTCAGTGATGGATTCTCGCGCAAAGCAAAACGCGCCATTTTCCCAAGATTGAGATTGCTGTTTTGAACATTTTCAAGTGAAAATTTAACACCCCCTCCCCTCCCCTCCCCCCTCCCTCTCCCCTCTCCCCGACAGTTCAGTGCTGGGAAAATGGCGCGTTTTGCAGTTCGCGCGAATCCATTTGAATCGCGGGAAGGGTGTTATTTTTCTTGTTTATTCCGTCCGAGATTCAAATTTAAATGAATCAAAGGAAGCAAAATACAGCTACAACTTGTTAACTGATGGCTATTTGCCCCGATCAGTACGTATCAGTTTTGTCTGGCTACATGGCGCTCGTTAACTCGCCCCCAGAGCCATCCGAGAACTTTTGGTCGATGGGGCCTGAACCAGAAGATCGAAGCGAAGACGGGCAGAGAAGAGGATGGTTTTTCTGTCTTTTTTCGCTTCATATGTACGACTTTAGAAATTCCTTTGGATATAAAGAATGACGAAGCTACGGGTATGCGTGATCGGAGCCGGGGCTGCTGGACTGACGGCCGCTAGACATCTCACAAGTCAGCTTGATGTGTTTGATGTTTCTGTGTTCGAGCAAGCTTCTCGTGTCGGTGGAACATGGGTCTACAACGAAAACACAGGCACAGACGAACGCGGATTTCCCATTCACTCCAGCATCTACAGAAATCTCAGGTAAAGAAAGAACTTATTTAATGCCAGACCATTTGGATTTATGACAAAAATATTCAGATTTTTTTGTGATTTTAGGGACCGATCGTTAATTACGCCCTAGTGGGGGGGGGCGGTGGTTTTCTAAAAAATCTAGTGTATGAAAATTGTACCCCGCAATAAACTTTCAAACAAAAGTTATACCCCCCCCCCCCCCCCCCCCACTGCAATTACAATTTGAAAAATTGTACAGTTGTGTGCTTAGTACTCTGGCCTTTGAGTGAAAGTGAGGCAGAAGTTGACCATGCTCTGATACAACCCTCATGGTGTTCGCGTATGATACATGTAACAAGTTTTTGCTTAGCACAATGAAATACCTGTTTTATTTACTTTTTAATAAGCAACTACCATAAATCCTCTATTAAGCCCCCTCTCAAATAAGCTCCCCCCCCCCCCCCCCCCTTTTGGAGCAAGAAATTTATCAAGCGCCCCTCCACCCCTTCCCTCCCCCCCTTTTCTTCACAACCAAAACAAGAAATGACACACCGTATTACCAGTCAATTTTTACTGTACTGATCTGTGCACAAATCAACAAACAGTACTTGTGAGCTTTTTACTATTGTAAAAAAATGTTGTTGAGGATTGAACTACTGGCATTTCATTAAATTAATAATAATAATAAGGCCCCCTCTCTTTAAATACCTCCATCTCTATTAAGAATACCCTCAAATGTACTTGACTAAATAAGACCACGGGGGGACTTAAGAGAGGATTTATTGTAAATTAATCTTTTTGGATTTTCGTAGAACCAATCTGCCCAAAGAGGTGATGGCATTTCCTGATTTTCCGTTTCCTTCAGAATGGACATCTTTCTTAAGTCATCAACAAGTTCTCAAATACCTTGAAGATTATGCCAGTCACTTTGACTTGCACAAATACATTCATTTTAACTCTGCTGTCAGTAGTGTCCGTCCACTGACATGTGAAGACAGTCACAAGCCACAGTGGGAAGTTGTTGTGACAGACGCTGACAATAAGGAGTCTCAAGTTCTAATGTTTGAAGCTGTTATTGTTTGCAATGGGTGAGTTGATTTTTGTTGCATACTTTTTGATGTGAAAATCAATGAACATGACACACAAGGTTGGAAATGCAATGTTGTTAATGTCGCCATTTGTACAATTTGAACTTGCCCAAGATGATTTGACAATTGACGGAGCAATTGCTAATTTCCATCCCTGGACACATTGTAATTAATTAATTACACATGCATTCCCTTTAACTTGCATAAATATATAAATAGAGAAATTAATTAATTTTAATAAAAATATTTTATTATTTATTTTAAAATAATAAATAAGTGCTCAGTTATCCTCTTCCTGTGAAAAGCTTTTACATACACACATACTTAATTATTCACCACTTTACCATTTTGACAGAGGCAATAAAATGATTAAAATGTTAAAACAAAGAAATAATTATAAAATAATTAATTTATTTACAATTACCAACATACATTACAAGCAAATAGATAAAAACTAATATGAGTGGCAGAACTGTATGGATATTTGCAATGGCGAGCCACAAAGGCCATCCATTGTAAATATTTATACATTCTGCTGCAAATATTTTATCTGACTTTTAAAAGTACAATAGTGATGAAGCTGATCAGTATTCCTATTACAGTGTTCTGTATCAGTGGCTTAGTAGAACTGTTCTGTATCTGTACTTATAAACCTTCATTAAATTTTAATTTCATTTGTATTTTCTTTATGCACCCTGACATTTTTAACTTTTTAGTTATTTCAGGGTGCTGGTACCCTTTAATTATTATTAATATTTATATTTAATTAATCCTTGTAATTATTTATTTATTTATTTATTTATTTAAACATCTCTGGGTACAATAAAGCTTTGTTGTTGTTGTTGTTGTATGAATAACTTAAATGAATTTTAAAAATATATATACTTCATGCATTTCATACATTTTATACATATTTACCCAATGCATTAAATAACCTTCACCAAAAAGACATTGCGGTCGTTTGTCTGATTGGTTGCATGCATTCAAGTGCAAATTTTGTGTTACACAACATCCAGCACAGAAAGTGATCATGGCGTGCACAGCATTTTGGGTGAAGGTGGCATGGGCCTTTAAGAAAATGTCTTACATGTAAAAGCTTTGACTTCAAATTGTGCTTTTCAGCCATAATGAAACAATGAATCACAACATTGGAAACAAATATTGCAAAGTAATATTATTTAATTGGTACCCAATAATAGAACATCTTTTTATACAAATTAACGAGCTTCCCAACTGGCAGGAGGTGTAGTACCAAACATGGCTGAGGAGATTAACCTGGGTCTACCCTGAAACAACCGCATTTATAAGTGGTGAGAATGGGACTTGACCCAGTTTGGCTCACTAACCACACAACCAAACTGCCTCCTATCTACTTATAATTACACAGATTACTTAAGGCACATAATTATAATCATCAATAAATTTAAGTTTTTGACAAGTATCTTTTATTAATTTTTATTAATTAAAAGTATGATGATCATGAAGATTATTGTTCCCTGTTTAAAGCTCTTCTCTCCCCATATTAAAGGTTCACTATTTCATTTTTTTTTCTTTGCAACTTGACTATATAAAAGACACTTTGAATTTAAAACACTAATAAATTCCATTTGCAGGGTGTAAAGACACAGTTTTGAGTAATTTCTGTAACATTGTGGAATGTCCCCAGTGTATTCAGCTCTCTCTAATTATAAGCTCCCTTAATTAGACACTACTTTGGCTTGAACAGTGAGTTCATTGTTTTGTTTTGTATAGTAGTTACTAGTAATCTTTATTTAAAAAAAAACGAAGACAGCATACATGGATCTTTACGAAAAGTGAAAAAATAAAAAAATAAAAATAAAAACTTAAAACCTAAAGTAAAAAACTAATTTACATTTATACACAGACATAATTTATAATAATATTTAGATACTGTAATTCAAAAACTACAGTTTTGGTAGTATCAAGCTACTTAAATTTAAAAAGGCATCTATTTACAAACCCCCCTTGAATCCCTCTGTTTGTACTCTAGGGAGTATGAACTCTGCTCTCATTTCACTAAGAACCCTCTCTTTTTTGGGGGGAAGTAAGTACAATGCAACTACAGTCAAACTTCTCTGTGTGACCAGTCCTCTCATGTAGCTTTACTTGTAAGAGAATATTTACAGCGTTACGCAATGTGTTTCAATGCTGATTGTCAGAGTGTTTCACTCACACTAACGAAACATGGAAACAGTGTTTTATGAAGCATTATGCACTGTCTTCTTCAACTCATGTTTAAACTCTAGAAGGATACCACGTGATAATGATTTTTTGCCGTTTCTTACTTTTCACAGATACTTCCTATTACTTGAACACCAAGGAATGTGTAGTGTTATTAAACTAACATGTTACTGTTCTACTCAGTTGTTCAACAACGTGATTTGTGATCTGTATTCTTTAATTAATCCACTTATAATAAGAAAAATAATTCAGATTGCTGTTAGTTTTCTTGCTTCCTACAGTTGGCCTTCTCCTCATGCTCAATGCTAGACAAAATCTTATTTTGAAAAAAACAAAATGAAAAAAAAAAACAACAAAAAACGATGGATACTACATTGTGAATCTTTTGTTGTGGAGAAGTTATAGTTACACTACCAGCTATACTTTGAATTCTTAGAGAAGTTTTCAATTGAGTGTCGTAAAACCAAAACCAAAGTAATTACTCTGACCAATCACAGCAGTCATAAACAGTCCAATGAACCAATTAGAGCTCGAAGCAATTACATGTCGGCGACGCCAAGCGCGGGAAAACGCGTGCGAGCAAGTCACGGTTGGTTTTGGTTTTACTTCTGATTGGTCGAGAAAGTGGCGCGAGATTTTTTAGCCAAACACAAAGCATAGCAATGCAAAACCAAAGCAATTGTGTAATTACTTTCGATACTCAATTGAAAACTGCTCTATTTTATTTTCTTATTCTATGTTTTAAGCCTGATTTCACTGCTTGTAGAGTTCTTGTCGCGTTTGAAGAACGCAATCCTAATTTCGTGTTGGTTGTCCTGTGGTTTATGTGCAGTAAAATTTGAGATTTTTTGGTAATTTCAAAGAACAAAGCACCTTATATTAGCAGAATGTTGTATTATGTGTAAGTTTTGATGCAAGAGACAAAATTTTCGTTTTATTGCATTTGTACTGTGACATATACCGTATTATTCTAATAAATTCCCTGTCTGTAATAGACGCCCTCTGTAATAAACGCCCCTTCCCCCCCCCCCAAAAAAAAAAAAACGGGAAAGTTAAATAAACTGCGGCATTTCTCTAATAAATGCTACTATCTAACAAACGCCCACCACTCGTTTGCTTACCAGAGGTTAAAAACATTATAGAAAAATTCAAATCACCAGCGTTGAAAAGTTTCGACTATAGTTTTATTGCTGGAAGAAATTTAATATTTTGGAAAAGTGGTCACTTAGGAGCTAGAGGTTGTCACACAGAGTTTCGACTGTTTTTTGTTCCTCCAGTACCAGGAATTTCTGGTTTGGTGTTGTTGAATTATTTTCGTTTACCCTTCTTTTTGCAGACACTATTTTGTTCCTCGTGTACCAGTGATTCCTGGTCTGGAGTCTTTTCCTGGACTTGTTATGCACAGTCATGACTATCGACATCCTGAAGTCTTTCAAGGAAAGCATCTGGTAATTCTTGGTGCTGGATCTTCTGGAGAAGACATTTGCCTTGAGGTAGCAAAGTGTGCAGAAAAGGTTTATCTCAGCCATAAAAGGACTCTCTGTTGTAAACTTCCAAAAAATGTGGAACAACACAAACCGATAACTTCTGTATCAATGGATGGAACAGTTCTTTTTGATGATGGGCAACAGAGGGAAGTTGACACCATCTTATTTTGCACTGGTTACAATATATCTTTTCCATTCCTGAATAATGATTGCAATATTCAGGTGAACAACAACCGAGTAACTCATCTGTACAAACACATTTTTAACACCAAGTACCCAACAATGTCATTTGTGGGACTATGCTTCCGTTTTTGTGTATTTCCACACTTTAGTGTGCAAGCTCAGTACATTGTAGCCGTTTTGAGTGGACAAAAGCAATTGCCATCTGAAGAAGAGATGAAAGCTGACGAAGAAAAAGATTTTCAAGAGATACTTGCCTTTGGTCTACATGAGAACCATGCGCATTATTTAAATGAGGTAAAGTGGGATTATGACAGCGTCATTGCACAGTTAGCTGGAGTTGACAAACTGAGTCCACTTTATAACGATCTTTGTAAACATGTGCTTAACAGGAGGAGAGATTTTCTGACGGATTATAAGAAGGATGTGTATAAGTTAACCTCTGAAGGAGGGTGGGCAACAGTTAATTGACACTTTTAATAGATTACAACTGCAACCAGATGCATGTGTGGCAATGCACAAATGACTTGAATCATACCGGAAATTTTCGCAAACTGCACGATTGGCAATGTAGATCCTGCACTGTCTGAGATTGTGAAGCATAAGCATCCAGTGAAGCACATGCATAATGCATATTATATTAAGCATTCAGTGAAGCATATGCATGTGCATAATGCATAAGCATCCAGTGGAGCATATCCATGTGCATAATGCATAAGCATCCAGTGAAGCATATGCATGTGCATAATGCATAAGCATCCAGTGAAGCATATGCATGTGCATAATGCATAAGCATCCAGTGAAGCATATGCATGTGCATAATGCATAAGCATCCAGTGAAGCATACGCATATGCATAAGCATAAGCATAAGCATCCAGTGAAGCATAACATAAAGCTGTACGATCATTTTACAATACTGGGTGTTGCTGTCCAGTCTAGCTGCATGTTTACTAAGCACATTAAGACAAAACTATGTGAAGCTAATAAATGCCTGTATGCAATTAAGGGAATCAAAAAGAAGGCTATAACCTGAAATAAATTGATCTACTTTTTAAAGCAATTTTTCTTTCTAAAATCACTTATGGCCCACCTGTATATGGTGTAAGTGATGCTGATTTTAAATTTAAATTTTAAATTTTAAATTGTTAGGAACATGTGAAAGAAGACTTTTTTAATGGAATTAGCTCTGACAGCTGTCATCCTTTGTACTCTATCTTACCAAAAATTAAAGAATCGTCACTTAGGCTAAGATCTAGCAGTAGTCAATTTATTAAAATAAATACCGAACGTTTTAAAAATAGTTTTATTAATAGCGGAGCACTCGCGGGCCGAGTGTTGTCCAATATAGACGCACGGATACAGTCTGTCAAAGCCACTTTACGATCTGTACGGTCTGACAAAATGTAATAGTGACCAGTCGGTCCGTTGACAGTCCGTAAACTGCATCTCATTAAGGGGACTTAGAATATTTTCGCTCTATACTCCGAGTGTGGGGACAAACAGTTTGACGGTCTGTACGTTTTGTACAGACCGTCAAGGGGACCAGTCGGTCCGTTGACAATCCGTAAACTGCATCTCATTAAGGGGAATAGAATATTTTCGCTCTATACTCCGAGTCCGAGTGTGGGGACAAACAGTTTGACGGTCTGTACGGTTTGTACAGACCGTAAAAGAGGAAGTCGGTCTGTTGACAATCCGTAAACTGCATTTCATTAAGGGGACTTAGAATATTTTCGCTCTATACTCCGAGTGTGGGGTCAAACAGTTTGACGGTCTGTACGGTTTGTACAGACCGTCAAGGGGACCAGTCGGTCCGTTGACAGTCCGTAAACTGCATCTCATTAAGGGGACTTAGAATATTTTCGCTCTATACTCCGAGTCCGAGTGTGGGGACAAACAGTTTGACGGTCTGTACGGTTTGTACAGACCGTAAAAGAGAAAGTCGGTCTGTTGACAACCCGTAAACTGCATTTCATTAAGGGGACTTAGAATATGTTCGCTCTATACTCCGAGTGTGGGGACAAACAGTTCGATGGTCTGTACGGTTTGTACAGACCGTAAAAGAGAGCTAGAGTCGGTCCGTTGACAGTCTGTAAACAGTTTGACAAGGGGACTTGTCCATACTCCATACTCCCGAGTGTAGGGACCAACAGTTTTGACTGTCTGTACGGTTTCTACAGACCGTAAAAGAGAGTCGGTTTGTCGACATCTCGCAAATTTGTCAACATTCGATAATTTTAAAATATTTTCGCGTCCTCGAAACTTCGAGTGTGGAGTGAAATGGTTTGATGGTCTGTATTGTAATGATTATTCGTTTAGGGATCAATGAATACGTGCGTGTTCATGAACAAGTAATGTGGGAGCTTGGAAAATGTCTATACATTTCCGCGCCCTCAGATTTCGTTTGGTTCAATAATTTGTGTTTGCTTTTTTCGATTGTTTCTGAGCGGGGTTAAAAAAAGAACATTGTTTAATTCATGACGAAAGGAATTGAACATATTGATTCCAACAATATGTCTGCGATCTTGTTTTGATCTGCACTCCGTTCGACAACATTGACGTTGTCAGTATTTGTTGGCTTTTGCCTTAAGTGTTTCTGTGCTATTAAACATGCATTCCTAGGTTACGCATTAAACACTAAACACTTGTTGTCCTTAGCCTGTACAGCAGGCGTCAGTTTATTTTTTAAAAGGAGGAAGTATTAGTTTATGCAAATAACAGGTGGTTGTGTGATTGTTAAGATCTCAAACGGTCTTTTGAGACAATTTCGAGCCAAAATTTGCATACTAGCAGTAAATATGTTACGAGATCCGTATCCCTGAACTATTTTTCTTTTAAAATGTTCTATACATTTACCATTTCCATTTCCATTTAGCCAAGCTTAAAGAGGCCTTAGCTTTAAAAGATATGCGAAATAGGAAATTCAAAATAATAAAATGAGATGAACTATTGGAAAATATTAGCTTCCTAATGGGTTATCGTTGACAAGGCGGTGGCCTCTAACAAAAAAAATTAATGCGATAAATAAGGATAATACGTTGTCTTCGTTATTGTTAATGACGCGAGACAAAAATTGGAAAGTTATAAAACCTATTATCCGGTGTGGCAGTGTGGCAGCATGGCAGCGTAAACTAAAGAAAAAATTTTGCTCTTTTCTCTCGTCATAATATGTGATCAGTAAAATTATTTCGGGGGAGGGAGCCACCGACCTTAGTGAGACAGTAATAATTGTTTTTACATAATTAGGCAAGTTACTCTTGTTAAAGGGATAATGTCACTGATTTTTAGTGTCGTTTTGAAAAGCTAAAAACATTTGTTTCAATGGGAATCTAAAAAAATAATGGCCCAGTTTTGTTAACAATAATAATAATTGTATTTGTAATTACACCAATGCATTGTAACTATTATTAATCGTTTCCGGCTGTGAATGGCCAGGATGGAAATGGATTTCAACTTGAAAACACTTGCCAGTATTTGCAAGTTCTTCTCTTCTGTCTTCGAGAAATCGCTGAATGATGAATTGTGGCTTGTTTTTCCTTCGAGAAATCACATTATACTTCCCTATGTGTGTTGCAAGAGGATCTCGTAAATAAGGAAAGGCACTAAGTGAAATGTTTGGGTCAATGTTGGCTAAAAGCAGCAAAATCACCGTGACATTGTCCCTTTAATATTAAAATGACCAGTTCATGTTGCTAAAGTGGCCGTGAAATTCTTGAATAAACTAGCAATACCTTAATGATCATAAGGAAAATTAACTGTTACCATTTATTTTGTTGTTGCACATCACTATTATGGTTGTCTAAAAATATAAAATCAGAAACAAGAATCTCCAGCGATTCATGTGCTTTGTGATATGGGCAAACTTCGATAACCATGAAAAAAGCTTCTCACAAACTTCTGTATTGACTCCCTGTTGATGAAAAGTAGAATTATATTTCAGAATAATTTGAATATGAGTTTGTTACTGTTGCCGTTTATTATCATATTCAGTGGTTACCTCTTTTTCTAAATTATGATTAAAGTATCAATAAATTGGTAATATTTGTATGTTTTTTATTTCTACTGGAAAATCACGGCAATAACCTTTAAATGATTAGAAAACTAAGTAATTAAAAGTTACCTCTAGAGTAACTGTATTGTATGGGTTACAGTTATGTTGTTTTTACACCAGTCATCAATGTTGTTCTTAAATTGAAGTTGTCACAAGTTATTGTGCAATTGTGATATCGTTTGAGCTGTAGGAGTCAGGTGGCATATTTTTTTTGTTTGGAAAATCATGAAAATAACCTTTGAAATATGATTACAAACAATATGTATTTTTCTTTATAATTACCTCTAGGGTAACTGCATTGTATGGGTTACAGTTTGCTTTACACCAGGCATCCACATGGTTTTTAAAATGAAATTTATCACAAATTATATCCATTTGTGCCATCCGTTCAGCTGTTGGGGTTAGATGGCATCTTTTTTGATTTTGTGTAAACTTCTTTAGATGACATGCATCGTCATAACATAGTGTGTCTGTAAATAAAACAAGCAAACATTTGTTATTATTTGTTACGATGTTCTTTACTTCATTAAAGGAAAATTGCTATGACAACAGAACTTAAACTTTTATTATCTTGGTTGACATTTCAGCTTTAATGCAGGTTAGACTTAAGGCAACAAGTTTCTGGGATATGACACCGAGACAAATTGCAGCAACAACTGCTTTTGTGTGACTTGTCAAAAAAGGAAAAATTTTCGCTGCTGTGAATCCTAGCACTGATAGGATTCAGGCAGGTGGCCACATGTATGAGTAATTTGCAAGGTTTTTTAAATATTTAAATTTGAATTATTCTGCCATTCTAATAGATGATATGCTCTCCAAATCCTATAACATTGCATATGTTGTGGTTCAATTTTATCCTTGGTTTAAATTTTTTTTCCTT
Source organism: Cladopsammia gracilis (assembly GCA_022457155.1). NCBI lineage: Eukaryota > Metazoa > Cnidaria > Anthozoa > Scleractinia > Dendrophylliidae > Cladopsammia > Cladopsammia gracilis. The sequence continues at coordinate 267,743 of JAJGOT010000454.1, read as the reverse complement.
TGTTTAAAACTCATTATCATACATTACCATACCCAACAACAAAGGACAAAACCAAGGATAAAATTGAACCACAACACATACATCAATGTATTACAATAAAACAAATGGGCTTCTTTGTACCTATATTGTGTAGTGCTGATTGTTGTAGCAAGTGATGTAGGTGCGCATACACTTGAGATTTGCTCTCGGATCCAAACAATTCCTTGACATCAATGACAATCGAGCAAGGTTTTGAAACAGCAAGGATGCCTGTAAGAAAGGTTGTGATTATTAAGGTTGTTAATATTCACTATTTTATTGGGAAATGAAAAATGGGTCAATAAATTTTTATTATATCATAGAAGAATGCCATATGTGACTTGTCTCAAATGCCAGGTAATTTCCAATAATTATCTTGAACCTCACCTGCACTTCTATGGTTTTTTGACTTATGTTTCCCTTTTTCGGTGCCACATGTCATCTTTCTCTGATGGCCAGATTCATCTTGAACTGTTCTGTCATCATCAGTTTCAATAGCAAAGCCAGAACTAAAAGAATGGCAGGATATTTAGTTTACTACAAACGTATTGTATCAAATAAGTGTGAATATTGATGGTGAAATGACAAAAAAAAGTGTGGAATGGATGGTTTTCAAAGTTTTATTGAAGTGCACTGTTTGCTTGAAATGTACTTTTAACTGTTAACATTAATATTATCAAGAAAAACTCTTTTGTTCTGTCATTTCCAAGTAATGTCTCCTTTTTTTCACACTATTTTCAAAATGTTCTGTAACTTATCACTGCAATTTAATATGGCACGGTGGTCGGTTGCTAGGGCTTTTCCTCCCTTAACTCTCGAAACTGAGAGTTTTAGGCTATAGACAAAAGTAGAATACATCGAATCTAACGAAACTTGGAAGGAAAGTAGGTGGATAAATTACCTATCGATTGATGATTATTCCATCCCATCTGACTGCTATTGTGACGTCATAAATGATGTCCAAATTTCGCATCAGAATTAAAATTCAGGAAAAAAAGTGTGAAAATGTTGAATTAGTTTTCAGTATAGAATTCTATTATTTCTGGTGAAAACCCCATCTCAATCGGATAAAAAGACGTAAAGTTACAGCTAATTAAAGAAATTCAAATTTCCCGCCAAATGACCATATATGGTCAAACTTTAGGGGTATTTAAACGCGAAAACAATGAATGTAGTCGCAACGGAGAAAGGACAAAGTTGCATAAAATCGAAATTGTAGTTTTTTCAACTTAGCATATGTTGTACTATGACGCGTATTTCATCACGAATTACGTCATTATGACGTCACAAGTTTCGTTACATTCGATGTATTCTACTTTTGTCTATAGCCTAAAACTCTCAGTTTCGAGAGTTGCGGGAGGAAAAGCCCTAGCAACCGACCACCGTGTGGGAAAACAGTGAGATGGTTGTTTAGTGCTTTTGACTGACTGATGGTGATTTGTTTTGAAATATAGAGCTGTTTGTGAAAATAACCTGGATTATCTTGTCAGTCTTAAGTCAAAAAAAAAAAATAAATTACAAACAAACACCTGTAGGGAAAATATGGGGCTTATGTTTGAAAAGAATAAGTAATAAAACTGAAATACTTTAAATTATCATTTTGTGACTCTTTCATTTTTGTCAGATGTTTGGTTGCTGCGGGTTTGAATCTGTTGGCCGTAACACAATAAACATTGTAGACATATTTTTAGTATTCATGTTTTTGTGGTTTTACTGTAATAGTGGTGAATTATATTTACGTTACCAATTATATTTCAAAATTACAGGTACTGTATGACAAATTTTGAAAATTTGTTACCTTTTTACAGGAATACAATCTGTTTTAGGCTCAGTGGACGGTGAAAACACAAATTCTGTACGCTGTTGCCCAAATTCATTTCGTGTGACTGTTATCTGTTCATATGTCTGTTCTTGTGACAGACAGTCTTGTACCTTTGGTGGAAGGTTAGCCTCCTTTAGCCAACTTTTACGTCCGTCTGACCACAGCACCCTATGGATAAATTTAGCACATACATTGTATATACATGTAATATATGGTTATACATGTAATATAGATTACAAATTGAATAAGGATAACAGTATTATTACTATGTAATTATTATCAATCGGTTTATGCGTTTAAGTTTGGCATAAATGAAACGATGACACACAATTAAGCCTGTTGTCACTTCAGACTATAAAGAAGATTTATGGTAACTTCAATTAAAACAAACTTTCTTTCTTTCCATTAATTTAAATAGTTGGTTAAAATAAACAATTTCGCAAAAATCTGGCTTTATTAAGCAGTCTTCAGGACAAAGTTAATAGGCCTTATTGACGATAGCCGCCATGTTGGTGGCAACATTATGATGCAAATTATATTAGTCATGTGCTCTACCGCGAGGCAAACAATGAATGAAAGAACTATTTTCGGAAGATCAGTTCTTTCTAACAGTGAAGTATCCTTGTAAAAATCATATTTGAGAGCTAGATATATAGTTGGCGGTTATGATATTTTTTATTAGAAGTTTGGAATGTTGCTCTATATCTGACTTGTATTAGTTTTGTTAACTACTCAAACTGTTTACTAGTTACTAAAGTGACGAAATTAACTTAAATATAAGTACCGGTATATTAACTAATGTTACACTGAAAAATGCATTACCTCTGAAAAAATATCAGTATAATTAACAATTGGTTTGAAATGTCCTGAGTTTGAGTTGCTTGCCCCCTCAAAAATCACATGGTAAATTTACACAATAATATAACAACCAACATGGCAGCTATAGTGAATAAGGCCTATTGAAAAAATAAGTTTGAGAACGTTACAAATTTAAACTGCTCACATCTGGGCTACATGGCTTTTAAAACTTGCACATTTTTCATGTTTTAAATGTTGATCTTTTGTTATTTCCTTGCCTGAAGGTTAATTTTGAAACAATCTTGCCAATTGATAATAGTGGTTACATGGTTTTGTAGTAGCTATTTGCTGGAGGAGTGGCTAAATGTGACAACATTTAGCCTTCAGGCAAGGAAATAATAATGGGTTGACAGTTACAACATGAAATCCATAGTGCATTCGAAAAATTTGACAGTTTGGATATTTTATTCAGATTTGGGTCAAAATTGTCACCTAAAATAGTTACACTTCCAACCCTTCAATTATACACCAAATTGAAGAAACGTTGTCGGGTGAAAAGCATAAACCATGAACGATGCGACCCTAAGGTTTACTGGGAAGTTGGAAAATTTAATCTTCGTCTGTGACAGAATACACATTATATTAACACAGGATGCATAAATCATGCTCTTAAATGTGTCAAACAAAGAAAACATCTTGATTATCAAGAAATAGAATATTATTAGCTTGCCAATGCTGCCTACCCAAAATCCCATTCGGTCTCATCGTTCATGGTTTTTTGAGTCAACGTTTCTTCAACTTGGTGTATACAATAACATAGTCACCTCAAAAATCTTTCCTTGTCTTGTTTGTTTTTCATTCAACACATTGACAATGAGAGAACCTGGTTTGTTGTGACATGTGTTGCTTGGAGAGTCAGCAAGGTCATCTTGAAATACCATTGCAGTGTCAGAATGAACACTGCAATACCTTGATGCCTTTGCTGGTGTATTTTGCCACCCTATAGAAAGATACAGTAAAGAGGACTTTGTAAATATTAATAAAAAGATAGGTATTTAAAAAATTGTGAATTATTTGCCCTGAATGGAAGAGCATGTAAACCAGTTTGTCTCATTTCACGGAAAAAAAGATGATTAAAACAAAGTTTTCAAATATGACAACATTTTCTATTAAATTAGTTTAAAGTTTAAAGTCATTATTAGTAAGGTGGCTGACCTGCTGACTTGCTAAAAATCATCTCATTAATGGAGAGCAAGTGTTTGGAAAATAATAAAAAAATAGCTAAAAATAAGATAGGTAATGCAGTCAATATTTTCACCAGTAAGTGGTTTTTGAGATCTAGAATTTAACATTTGTGACACAGTTTGTCCAGAAAGTCACTTGCGACATTATTGCTTGCAGTACGTCCTTCAATAAATGATAATGCCTTGATTGGTCCTTTTTAAGTTTGAAATGAGATTATATGAGAGTAGTTTTGCACACTTCGAAACAAATTATCTTACAATTAAAGCTTACTTGTCTCTCGTGTCTTTGTTTTTCCAGTAAACATCTGTAGGAAATCTTGATACTCCTTGGTATCAGATACCTGCATTTTCGTAGTGTTGTACATGTTCATTGTACTAAAGAAGGAAACAAGTTCATCAAAAAGCCCAAATGACCCTGCCCCTGAATTGCCTAAAATATCGCCAAACTTGTCCCACGTGCAATGAAGCAAGAACACTTGCTTGACCTCATTTCCCTCCTTTCAACTTCCTTTCAAGCCTTCCTTTCAACTTTCAGCATCACATCTGTTATAAACTAGTGGTAAGTGCTCTTGCATCGACCTGGAATTAAACAGTCATTTGTTGTACAAGGTAGTACATAATTTACACAACTACCGGTAATTATTTTTAACACATATTCACACAGAGCTATTTATTTTATTTTTGTTTTCTTTTGTTGACTTACTGCTTTAAGCCTTTTAAACAGCAGCCGGTGACTAAATTTGCATTTTTCATTTATCATTTTATCAATAGGGATTATCTTAGAAACCTATGGGGCAGCTGGTCTCTTTAATTATAGTTGCACATTTGTCATGTCTACAAATGCACTTAAGTAATGATCCGCAATAGAAGGAAAGTGCTGAACGGCAATGCACGATGGAATGTCAACTTTTTTCATTGTTACAACTAGTGATCTCATTGGTTAAGACTCAAAAATCGTTAAAAAGTTAAGGTTCAAAGTGCATTTTGTCTAATTTTTTAAGGTTTCAAGTAATATGAGACCCAATCACACAACATGCAATTTTTAAAAGATATTGTATTTGGGCAACTTCATCAAAGAAGCAAAATTATTAGCTATTGTCTTATGCTATTATGATTGGTGAAGCACAAACATTTCCTAAAATTTATTTGACGCAAATGGATTTTCTTAATTTTTATACTGAAATATAATTATGAACCATCAGCCCCTCCTCTATTCTTGAAATCAAAGATATTCTATGTGGGAAAGAGCCAATGCTGCAGAACAATGAAGTTTACTGTAATTCTTATGTGGAGCATTACTTAAACATTTTCATTTTGGAAATTCATGAATGATACAATTAGCTATTTTAAGGATAAAGTAATAATTACAATTCTATAGTATTTGTCACTTTTGACTATGCTCTTGACATCTATCCATCTATAATTCATACTGCATGTAGACTGCGACTCCTTTTTTTTGTTGGCAATGGAGGTGAACCGTTGCTGATCTGCAGATGAATAATGCTTGCCCAATTTTGGGCAGAATCACTCCAAAGGGCTGAGAAGCGGGCCCGTCAGATCGATTCTGTTCTTGGCAATATGGACGCGAAAAGAAGCACTTGGTTTTATTTTGATATAGGCTATAACAAGCTGCTTCGTCTCAACGGTCTGCCGAAGCAGTGATGGCACTCATCCTTAAAAAAAAGGCTCTTTTAGGAGCCACCACATAAAATGAAAGCTTTGACCAACACTGTGCAACGCAATCGGTTAAGAAAAATTAAATTCCACGATTAATTCCCCTCTAAATTTTGCCGCTTTTCGGGATCTTGTTTTAACCTGACTGGGCGAATAATAATGCTCGTCAGTCGCGCGCGTTTAATAATTCCTTTATAAATTCTGCCGCCTTTTTGGGATTTTGTTTTAACCTGACTGGGCGAATAATAATGCTCGTCAGTCGCGCGCGTTTGATAATTCCTTTCTAAATTCTGCCGCTTTATTTGGATTTTGTTTTAACCTGACTGGGCGAATAATGATGATCGTCAGTCGCGCGCGTTTGATAATTCCCATCTGCCGCTTTCACCTCTTCGTTTGTATTTATGACTATTGAAACTAGTAATTCCTTTGCACACGCTTTTAGAACGAGACATATATACATGTTCTTCAGTTTCGCTGTGCTGCGTTTGTTCACCCTTCGTTGTGTATCTTCGTCTGTATATTATGTGTATTGAAACGTGTAATTCCTTTGCACACGCTTTTAGAACGAGATATATACATGTTCTTCAGTTTCGCTGTGCTGCGTTGGTTCACCCTTCGTTCTGTATCTTCGTTTGTATTTATGTCTATTGAAACGTGTAATTGCACACAGTGTATTGAAACGTATAGTTCCTTTGCATACGCTTTTAGAACGAGAAATATACATGTTCTCAGTCAGTTTCGACAGATCGACTTCCGCTTTTACGGTCTGTACAGACCGTACAGACTGTCAAACCGTTTCACCCGTTACCCGCCAGATTGATGCATATAATTATCAGCTAGTGAGTCGTACAGACTGTATGATCTATTTGACAAACTGTATCTGTCCGTGATTTTTTTGCTTGTGCTTTCTTTAATGAGAAGCAATTTGCGGACTGTCAACGGACCGACTGGTCACTATTACAGTTTGTCAGACCGTACAGATCGTAACGTGGCTTTGACAGACTGTATCCGTGCGTCTATATTGGACATCGCGGGCCGAAGGCCCGGCTGCGAAGCCCCATACTCATAGAACCTATGCTCGTCATTTTTCATGATCATGGTTAGCGGAATGTTTCGCGGGCGCGTATCTGTAACATGTGTCGCGTAAGGCTAGCTCGCAGGCGCGTATGACGTCGTAAAACATGCGCGTATGACGCCACATAACATCCGGGATCTTGAGGCTTTGTTTTTTCGCGCGACTACACAGCCGTCAGCTCGGTAAACACTTTGGTTGCAGGATCTTTTGCTTTTTTAGCGGAGAATTAAAGTCGTTATTACCCAGCATTTTTTTTGCGATTTGTTACTCAGGACAGGGATAGGCGCTTTAGTGGAAAAAGAAGAGTTTTCTGGGATAAAATGTTGCTTCGAGGAACCTCGAACGTTTTTGCAATGCGGGGAGATGAGAAGTGGAGATTTAAAGAATTTCCAAGTACAGTAGTCGCCGACTCGCCGGGGGCAGTGGCGGATCCAGGGGGAGGGTCGGGGGGTCCGGACCCCTCCCCCCATCAGACCTGTGTCTCCCATGTGGTTCATAAAAATAATAGAATAAAATTGTTTTATACGTTGTTGTTTCACTTCCACCAATTGACTGATTGTCAAGTTTTTGACTTAACAAACGCTTTTTGACTCTCAGGAATGCCGGAAATGGCGTTTTAAAGGGTAAAATCGGAAAAATTTTCCGGGGGACATGCAACCGGGACCCCCCCCCCCCCCCCCCCCTTCAGAAATTCCTGGATCCGCTGACCAAAAAAGAACAGACAAAACGGAAACTAAAAGAACGGGCTTGAGAATGTAAAAGAAAAAGTCAAGGCAAGTCGTGTTTTTCTCGTTCAAAAACATGTCGAAATTTCGATCAGTGAGCATGCCCGAACTCAAATTCTCAAATACTTCTACAAATGGCAGGAGGGTTTAGTTTGCCGAGCTGCAAACGATGTTATCGACTGTTCGGCCTCAATTTGGCTAGATAATGGCCATAAAATGGCATTTCTAGCCTGAAAAAGCGTTTTTTTTTGGAAATTTAGGAGTCAAAGGGTTAAATAAAGGTGTCTATATATCTATTATTTATTGATTTATTGTGAAGTGCATAACATGCAGTAATATACTGGCCTTTAACCTTGTGGTCGAGATTCGTTTGCGTTGAATTTGAAATTAGTGTTCGGTTTTCAAATTTGCAGAGAGAAAAAGGCATTTACAGTAACCAGGACTCCTTCAGTTCAGTCATTTTCAACGAAAATTATAAATAACGGGTACGGACCTATTGTACAAAAAAAGTATGGTCCTTGTGATCCCTAACCGCTCCGCTTTTCGGTTCCAGACCCAATTGTTTAAAGTGTAAATGCGCTTTAAGTTGCTAGCATCAACGCAAGAATCAGAACTCGGTTCCACTCATAAGAATAGCAAACATGACACAAACATGTACACTGTATTTCAATTTCTATGTGATGTTGCGCAAAGCTGGTATAAGGTTTATTTACTGTAATCAGAACCTTGTTTTCAATTTGTGAAAACAAAGGGATATTGTGATAGAAGAATAACGCTCAGCTAGGCTGACCCTTCCAAAAAGACTGCAAGTACCTGTTACGCCGCAAAATGTAACAATCGCCGCAAAATGTAATACTAACGCAAAATGAAATAACAATCAACGCAAAATGTAATAAAATTGACGTAATATGTAATAAAGTGGTTGACGCAAAATGTAATAACATTTTGACGCAAAACGTAATAACTTTTCTAACGCAAAATGTAATAACTTTTCTAACGCAAAATGTAATACCACTTCAGTTATGTCTAATCACAATCGAGAATTTTGTTATTGATACGATTAATAATGGTAATAGGACTGAGTGGAGTCCAATTCGCGTAATCGGGAAATCCGTAATCGGGCCTGGTGATAACCAATCAGATCCGAGAATTTTGTTATAGTTTTGATTAAAGTCAAAATCAAGTTGAAAATTGTGAAAAGCGCCAGCGAGCGCCGTGTGGATGAAAACGATTTCAGCTTTGAATCCTCCTAAATCTTGCAGAAAAATACTGAAAGTTCGGTGAAAACTAGAAGAAATGTTCAAAATATACGGTTGATCGCTCTTGAAAGACCGCTTGAAAGTGACGTGAACTTGCCCGATTTGGCAGCCCGAGAACATGGTTGAGAAGTTGAATTCATCGATATTTCTTCTTCAGAAGTCAGAACCGAGCGAAGAAGCGAAGGTTTAAAGAATTTCCAAACAGCTGAGCGACATTACGGTAAAACAAATTGCATATTTCGATGGGAATTTATGTTGATATCAATTTGTGATTGACTTTTTCTTTGTGTTTTCGTTAGTTTTTGAGAAATGTTTATAAAACGTGCCCAAATTCAGTTGGATTGACATCTTGAATCTCGGCATGTGCTTAGCCAACTTTTTATATTTTTTTTCAGGCAACTTTGCTTGCGGGGACAATTCCGCGATGCGCTAACAATGATACGCGTTTTGCTTTTAAGATAAACTAACGGATATTTGAATAAAATTTTTCAAAACAAGATTTTGTTGTCCTTTTTTATGTGTTGGTTCATTCATTACATAGGCCAAAGCGATTTTATGTAAACAAAACAAGACTTACATTTTATAGTTCTAACTTCACTCACGTCGCCTTGTGCAAAGATGTCTGTGTATCTTTTTACAATTTTGATTTCCAAATCAGTTTCTCGGGCAATTTTCGATACGCAACCGGTTTATTTTATTCGGACATTAGTGATACTAGTTATTCTAGACCGAGAAAAAGTTGTTTTTGTGAGCTTTTTTGCACTATAAATCTACTGCGTAGACGGTCGCGGAAAACTGTTTTTGAGAATAGCTAAAATTGAAAAAATAGCCCGGTCTTTAGTGGGTTGATATTTGTACTTGAAATTACTTAATTACGAGTCTTGCGAAAGCTTTCTCAAACTCATTAATAATTCATAAAGTGACCAGCCAATGAATGACGTCCATTTGGATCAGGTGGATGAGTCTTGATACCCAATGAAACACCAGATCAAGATCTTAAGGGTTTTGATTTTAGTCCAAAACCGTGTTTGATCTCAAATCAAACACTTGCATGTTAATGAGTTTTGCAACAATACATGTTATTCCACTCAATTATATAATTACATTCGGAACCTTACATTCCTGTCTTGGTCTTCACATGTAAGCCCTCTCGTGTGCCGTCCTTCGATTCCGCGTCCAATGCTCGGTGAAACAGAGTTAACCTTCAAAACAATAATCTGAGTATTATAACTGGAACTTCAACATGACATCGACATTTTAATTTAAAAACAAAATGGACCATTTTTCTCACCTTCGGTCGCCATTAGCAAGAGTATTTAATGCTTCAGCACCTTTTTTCTCTTCTAGAAAGCGTCGGATACCGCATATTATGCCACAAACAGTCTTCGGTGGATATCTCTCTACCGACTTTTTGGCCACGTCCATGACAAATTTGCTAAGCCAATAATTCAAACTCAATGCGTCCGTTTCTTCAATACGAGCAGAAAGTGACATAATCTTGTGTAAATCATAGTCCTTAAACATTCCTCTCGAATCTCAGAGAACGGGAACTTGAACCGTCCGAGAAGTTCGCCATTCGTAGAAAATGGATGTTGCCCATTTGTTTTTTTATATTTCGTTGACGGGGGAATAGCTTTATCGACTAGATTTTCTTCTTCGACAACCGTTTTAGCCTCCCTAAACCGAGACGCTTCTGTTTCGCACATGGTCTCATACCAAATGGCGAAACACAACAAGCTCAATAAAATTATGCATGTGACGGCATTTGAAAAGGACAAAGCCAAAAAAAACTAACACTGAATAATTCTGTATTGTTTCATTTGAGAAGCCAGATCAAAAACTCATGCTTCGGGTTTGATCGGGGCATCCAAACACCTTGAAACAATAAAAGCACTCGGCCGAAGCGGCCTCGTGCGTTCATTGCTTCTCGGTGTTTGGATGGCCCGATCAAACCCTCGCACTCGTTGTTGATCTATTACTTGAAATGTTTTCAAATTGTTCCGGGAAACGCAGAGAGCGTGAAGTCCAACTGTGTTTACATACTCTCATCTGAACACACCAATGCCAATGCGAATGCGAATGGCCAATGCGAGCGCGCGTACGATCTTTAATATTATATATATAGATATATATATATATATATATATATATATATATATATATACAATTATGTATACAATGTGCCCTCCCGGTTGTTACCATAATGTATATATATATATAATATATATATATATATATATATATATATATATATATAATTCATCAAAAATATCCTTGTCGTGATATTAAACCCAGACAAACTTATAAAACAATCACAAACTGGAAAATTCGACTTTGCCGATATTTCGTCTTTATTACAAAAGACTTCATCAGTTGCCCTGATGAAGTCTTTTGTAATAAAGACGAAATATCGGAGTCGAATTTTCCAGTTTGTGATTGTTTTATATATATATATATATATATATATAAATTTGTCACAAATGAAGACGAACCAATACTTTTTTGTCTGACACCTACATTTCGACCACATTTAGTGGTCTTCTTCAGGGTCACCCAGGTACTCTATTAAGAGTACCCTCAAATGTACTTGAATAAATATTTATGACCACGGGGGAACTTTTAGAGGATTTAAGGTAAATTAATTTTTTTTTTTTTATTTTCGTAGAACCAATCTGCCTAAAGAGGTGATGGCATTTCCTGATTTTCCATTTCCTTCAGAATGGACATCTTTCTTAAGTCATCAACAAGTTCTCAAATACCTTGAAGATTATGCCAGTCACTTTGACTTGCACAAATACATTCATTTTAACTCTGTGATCAATAGTGTCCATCCACTGACAGGTGAAGACAGTCACAAGCCACAGTGGGAAGTTGTTGTGACAGATGCTAACACTAAGGAGTCTCAAGTTCTAATGTTTGAAGCTGTTATTGTTTGCAATGGGTGAGTGGATTTTTGTTGCATACTTTTTTATGTGAAAATCAAATTTATGAACATGACACATAAGGTTGGAAATGCAATGTTGTTAATGTGGCCATTTGTACAATAATTTTGAACTTGCCCAAAACGATTTGACACTCGACTGGGCGAGTGGGGATGGGCAAGTTCTAATTTCCATCCCTGGACATAAATATATAATAGAGAAATTAATTAATTTTAATAAAATCAATTAATAATATTAATTTCATTATTTCTTTTTAAAACAATAAATAAGTGCTCAGACTATCCTGTACCTGTGAAATACATACACACATACTTAATTATTTGCCACTTCCCCAAATTAAAGGGGATTTTGATAGAGGTAATAAAAGGATTAAAATGTTAAACAAAGAAGTAAAATAATTAATTTGTTTGCAATTCCCACCTACATTATAAGCAAATAGATAAAAATTAATGAGTTGCAGAACTGTATGGATATTTGCAATGGCGAGCCACAAGGGCAAGCCATTATAAATATTCATACATATTCTGCTGTAAATATTTTATCTGACTTCTAAAAGTACAAATAATATATAGTGATAATCAGCATTCCTAAATACATGTACAGTGTTCTGTATCAGTGGCTACAGTATACTGTTCTGTATCAGTTATAAACCTTCATTAAATTTTAATTTATTTTGTAATTTACTTTAAGATACATATACATTCATGCATTTCATACATTTTTATACATTACTAAATCCAAATAAAACTAACCAAAGAATATGTTGTGGTGCAATTTTGTCCTTGGTGCAAATTTTATTTTCCTTTGTTTAAAACTCATTATCATACATTATCATACATTTCCATACCCAAAAACAAAGGAAAATAAAATTTGCACCACAACAAATACATGTAGTACACACACGCACACACACATGACACAGACAAGACAGACAGACAAACAAACAAAATGCTATATTTTATATGATTTTTATTTATTTCTGTTTCAGTAATACTTGCCCAAGAAGATTTGACACTCATCTGGGCAAATGGGTGACCGGGAGGTGGGGGTCGGGGGGTACTCCCATGTATGAGCTGTATAGGTATGTGCCACTGTGAAGGGTATGGTATTCAGGCAGTTTAGTCTGGGATAGGGTATAGTATTCAGAATAGGGTATCATTTTCCGCGAAACTGATCAGTTGCGTGAAGAATTTAGTCCAGACAAGGTTTATTGGCAAATGGCATTTAAAAATTGGTACGGTGGGCAGTGCGGCATTTTTACTGACTCCTGGCATCTTTGACTGTGTTAGTGAAAGAATTTCTGGAAAATAGCAAGTCTGGAATAGGTCTAGGATAGGATAGGGTTTTTCGGTGTTTAGTCTAGAATAGGGTTGCAAAATGCAGCTAAAATGGTCTAGTATAGGTTAAGGGTCTCAGAGTCCCAGCGGCACACCCCCACCCAAAAAATCCCCTCCGGGATGGGTGAGTGCTAATTTCCATTCCTGGGCATAAACTAAGTAATCACTCTGGCCAATCACAACAGACTTAGACAATCCAATGAGCCAATCACAGCTTGAAGCAAATACATGTAGTCAGCGCTATGCATGGGAAAATGCATGTAAACAAGTTACAGTATTGGTTTTACTTCTGATTGGTTGAGAAAGTGGCGCAAGAGTTTTTAGCCAAGATTCACAATGCATAGCAATTAATGCAAAACCAAAGCAATCACTTAATTCCTTTTGACAATCACTTAAAAACTGCTCTGCTATGCATGCCCTTTAACTTGCATTACCATATAAATAGACAATATAATATTAACTAGTATACCTAATAGGTAGACAACATTTAGCTTTATTTGCATGACTGTAGATTTTACAATATTGCAAAAGCTTACAACTAACTAACAAAAGGAAAGAAAAACAAAAATGAATAATTAAATTACATTGGTGACAATTTTATCTCGAGAATCAAAACAAGATGAAATAAATTTAATTAATTGCATATTTAGAAAGTAAATGGAAGAATTCATTAATTCTATGATCAATTCAGTTACAGGTAAATGGCTAATATTTGGTATAAAAGTCTGTATTTTATTGTAAAAATTATCTCTTATTGTTGCGTATTTTGAGCAATAGAAAAGAAAATGGATTTCGTCTTCGATTTCATTTGAACCACAAACTGGGCAAAGCCTTTTGTCTCTTGGAATTTTGTTGTATCTGCCCAGTTCGATCATAAGTTTATGATTACTTATACGTAATTTAGTTAATGTCCTCCTATCATATGCTCGTCTAGTCAGACCTAGATAATTTGAGGGGGTGTATTCGTTCTTGAAGGTCTTATAAAATTCTAGTTTTTGAGAATGCTGAAGTATATGTTGCCAATAAGAAATATATTTCTGTTTCATTAAATTTGTACAGTGTTTGACTTCAGCGGTGTTTAATAAATCGAGGTTAAAATTTCTGAAATAAAAGTATTCGGATATCTTCATAAGATTAGAGTGAAAGCTAATTTTACCATTCGAGTGAAGATCTAATGATATTAAGAAAGATTGTTTAACAAAAGAGTCTTGGGGTTTATTTTGAAGGTATAACAAGTAGTTGAGGATTCTTAGATTAATGGCAATATTTAGAGGAAATCGACCAAGTTCAGCTCTGCACGCAATATTAGAAGCCTTATTACTCACTTGAAGGTAGCGTTTACAAAACTGAAGATGCGTTCTTTCAATTTGTGAGCTATCCCAAGCCTTAAAATCAGATTTGGTATATCCTCCCCAAATTTCACTATTATAGAGCAAAATTGGGGATATCATTGTATCAAAAATTTTACAGGCAAGGGACGGATTTAGCTTACTAAAATCTGTGTGTCGCCTCAGACTGAAAAGAGCGTGAAGTGCTTTCTCTTTTAGATGATCAAGTGAGACTTTAAAATTTCCTGAAGAGGAAATTTTAGTTCCTAAATAAGTATAATCTTGTACAACATGGATAATTTGATTATTCATATAAAATCTATATTCAGAGCATTTTCTTGGGCGTTTTTGGAAAACCATAATCTTGTTTTTTTTTTATTTATGCTTAACATCCACGTGTTGCAGTATGATGATAATGCATTAAGACAATTTTGTAGACCTGTTTTAGAACGTGATAAAATGATCGATTAAATCGTCCGCATATAAAAGAGAATTTAATTTTGTGCCGTTTGGTAAAACAAAAGGATCAGACAGGATATTTTCAAATGAAAAAGGTAAATCGTTAATGTAAAGGTTGAAAAGTAGTGGACTTAAAATACAATCTTGTCGTACACCCCTCGCGTATTGAAAGGGTCGTGTTTGGCTTTGGCCAATTTTTATTGAACAAGAAGACTTGGAATAAAGGCTTTTAATTAAATTGTAAAAGCAGCCTCCCACATTAATTTGCAATAACTTATTCAAGAGCCCATTGTGCCAAACTGAGTCAAAAGCTTTTCTAAAATCTATAAAACAAGCATAAATTTTTTCATTGTGATTATGAACGTATTTGTCTATCAAGGTTCGAAGTGTAAAGACATGGTCTGCTGTACGATTATTTGGCAAGAAGCCAATCTGTGAAAACAAGATCTAACTAGCCTTATTACGTATGATTGTAAAAATTGTGTCCTGTGTAATTCTTAATTTTTAGTTTGTATATTCTTAGTTTGTTTTTATATTTGAATTGATATTTTATAAGATTTTATGTTATAGAGTTTTATACAAAATCCTACTTATTTATCATTTATTAATGTAATTTAGCTTGTTTAAATATTTAGATAGTGTAGATAGGTGTCTTTACTTAGTGGGTAACTGTTATATCTTGACACAAAAATAAAGTTTTTATTTATTTATTTATTATTTATTATTTGAGGCAACATATTCGAGAAGCCTTTGGTTTAAAATGGAACAAAATAGTTTTCTCAGACAGCTTGAAACACAGATACCACGGTAGTTTGACGGATCGCTTCTTCCGCCTGATTTATAAATTGGTGTAATGAGACCACCACACCATGTCTGGGGCATGGTACCTGAACTTAGAACTGCATTAAACAATTTGTAGTAAACAGGCATTAGGTCATTGAGACTAGCTTTGATCATTTCATTTCTAATTTTATCTGAATAAGAAGATTTGTTGTTCTTTAACTTTTTGGCAGCTTTTCGTATTTCATTTTCGGTAATCAAGTAATCTAACGGACGAAATTGTTGTTTACGATCTTCTTCTACTTTTAGTTCATCATGGATTATCTGCTGGGTGGGATTAAGCGGTTCATTAGAGTGAAGAGATTGAAAGTGTTGCAGCCAATTTTCTTCCGACACTAAAGGAATATCTTCCGCTTTAATGGTGTCATCCATTGATTTTAGACATTTCCAAAAATTTGTCGCATCTGAGTTTTCAATAGTTTCCTCCAATCTATGAAGCTTGCTATTGTAGTATTCGTTCTTTTTAGAGTTCAATAATCTTTTGTATTGCATTAAAATGACATGGTATTTCTCACGTAAAATGGGGTTCAACGGATCTCTATGTTTTTGGTTCGCCATTTTCCTCAATTCATGTCTTTTTAATCGACATTCCCGGTCAGACCATTTTTTGTTTGTTGATGACTTGATACGCTTATGCTTTTTTGTGGTTTTAATCTTTAAACATTGTCTAGCAGTTGTAGTAAGAATATTTTCTACTTTTTCAAGAGAAGTGTTAACATCGTGAATTTGTGTTCCCTCGTCTATATACTCTTGTATTAGTGTTTGGAGAACTGGAGAACGCAAAACATCTTTGAATTTCTGTGTAGAATCATTTTCCCAAACAAACTGTTTTGTTACACGCCTTGAACAATTATTTTGTGATCCTTTAAGAATACCAGAATTGTCTGTATTAATATTTAGCCAAGTTATGATAGGACTATGATCTGATAAAGGAGTGCTGCCCAGATGTCATGTATCCAACAAACAATATAATATTAATTATTAACCTTAAAACTATAGTTAAGAAAATCCCTCCCCCTTTCAGTGTGTTTTTTTTTCAGTGATAATGAATTAGCAATCACCAATTAGAAACATTTTTTTGCAAAATAATACCAATACGCAATAATAGAACATAACAAATTAATAAGCTTCTCAACTGGCAGATCTAGATAACAGAGATAGAATTCAGTTTATACTGTAGTTTATACTGTATTTAGAATTCATGTAGAATGCTGGGGATCGATTTTTAAAAATTTTAACTTTTAGTTAGTATAAATCTCATGGCTCCCTGGAAGAGTACCAGCCTGTGAACTGAAGCCTACTGGTAGGGGATGATGCAACAAGAAAGGCCGGGAGCGAAGCAAGCCCTTAGGGAACACTTGGAAGGCGGGAAAACCTGTGAACAAAGCGTTGACGCCGCTATTCTACTGCACCAGATTCTGGTGCAGTCTCTGATTGGTCCGATCCTTGACAGTTATGACTGTTGACAGAGTTGACAAGTTTGCAGTACTGCTGACACCCCAGTTTTCCTTCACCTCGCTTCACACACAATCTTTCTTTTCTTTTCACAGCCTTTCTTTTTACCCTATCCCCAACCAGATCAACTGAAGGCCTGTTCACCGGCTAGAAGAGCACATACAATTTTGAAGATTCATTTGTGACTTTAGCTACAGGGTGCTTTCCAAAACACCTTTTGCACGTCAAAAATGTCCAAATTCTGAATACATCAGTTGACTACTTTTTAAGGCTGTTTGCCCTCAGCCCTTCAATTGTATTTTCTCTGGTCCGGATGGAGTCGTTAATTTATTTTATAAACTATTCTCTTTAAAGATACTACAGTTAAACCTACAACAACAACAACAACAAATTTATTATTACAATTATTATTATTACAATTACAAATACAATAAATAAATTATTATAATTATAATAAATAAATTAAGTAAACTAAAAAAAGAAAAAAAAGGAAATTTTTCATGCAACCCGCGGTTAGCTTAAGCTAATCGAGGCGGGAGGTGAAGAGGACAAGAAAGAAAAGTAAGCCACCACCCAAAATGCAAAGCCACAGTGATTGCTTACGGTTGGTGGTTGCTGACAAGAGGCCAGAGCACAGGAGGTCTTAACATTGAATCATATTGTGTGAACCTGTTCTAATTTCAATAAACAAAGCACCTATAGCCTACTGTCATACATTCCGTATTATTCTAATAAACGCCTTGTCTCTAATAGACGCCCCTCTCTAATATATGCCACTCCAAAAAAGTAGAAAATTCAGTAAACACCTCTCTCTAATAAACGCCCCTATCAAACAAAGCCCACCGTTCCTCACCCCTTTCCTCCCAATCCTACTTGAAATATAAAGAAAGCTACTATTAATATAGTCTGTCGAGTGTGATTGTCCGGGTTAGTGTAATTCTGAATAGAACCGTTGTTATTGACATTGACTAACGTTTCAACAACCAGAGCAGAAGTCACTCTGACTTCCGCTTAGATTTTCGAAATGTCAGTGAATGTCAACAACAACAGTTCTTTTCAGAACTACACTCACCCGGATGATCACACTCGACAGACTGGTGATACTCCTGGGTTCAAACCATTTACAAAACTATATATACAGTGCACAAATGGTCATAAATGAAACTACAATAGTTAACGTTTTACAGATGTAGTAAGTTGTGTTCCAACCAGAGGTATTTGCAGAGAAATAAAATCCTCTCGTTAATAAACGCCCCCTGAAAACGGACACATTTAATTAACGCCCGGGGCGTTTGTTAGAGTAAATACGGATTCAATTTGCGTCTGTAGTGGCATCGAAGCGAAGTATGAGCTAGTGGTCACTTACCAGAGGTTAAAAACACTAGAAAAATTCAAATCACCAGCGTTGAAAGGTTTCCACTATAGGTTTTTCACTGGAAGAAATTTGGTATTTTGGAAAAGTGGTCACTTAGAAGAGGTGGTAGGAGATGGAGATTCGACTATAATTTGTTCCTCCTGTACCAGTAATTCTTGGCCAGGTGTTGTTGAATTATTTTCGTTTACCCTTCTTTTTGCAGACACTATTTTGTTCCTCGTGTACCAGTGATTCCTGGTCTGGAGTCTTTTCCTGGTGTTGTTATGCACAGTCATGACTATCGACATCCTGAAGTCTTTCAAGGAAAGCATCTGGTAATTCTTGGTGCTGCATCTTCTGGACAAGACATTTGCCTTGAGACAGCAAAGTGTGCAGAAAAAGTCTACCTTAGCCATGAAAGTACTATCCATTGTAAACTTCAGAAAATGTGGAACAACACAAACCGATAACATCTGTATCAATGGATGGAACAGTTCTTTTTGATGATGGGCAACAGAGGGAAGTTGACACCATCTTATTTTGCGCTGGTTACAATATATCTTTTCCTTTCCTGAATAATGATTGCAATATTCAGGTGAACAACAACTGAGTAACTCATCTGTACAAACACATTTTTAACACCAAGTACCCAACGTTGTCGTTTGTGGGACTATGCTTTCGTTTTTGTGTATTTCCACATTTTAGTGTGCAAGCTCAGTACGTTGCAGCTGTTTTGAGTGGACGAAAGGAATTGCCATCTGAAGAAGAGATGAATGCTGACGAGGAAAAAGATTTTCAGGAGAGACTTTCCCTTGGTCAACCTGAAAACCATGCCCATTACTTAAATTTTGATTTAAAATGGGATTACGACAGCGACATTGCACAGTTAGCTGGAGTTGACGAACTGAATCCAGTTTATAACGATCTTTGTAAACATGTACTTAACAGGAGAAGAGATTTTCTGATGGATTATAAGAAGGATGTGTATGAGTTAACCTCTGAAGGAGGGTGGACAGCAGTTAATTGACACTTTAATAGTTATTACTACAGTTGTAACCAGATGCATGTGTGGCGATGTACAAATAACTTGAATCATACCTGAAATTATTAAGTGTATAACGTGTAGTAATGTATTGGCCAGGGGCGCAGCGAGCCTATAGGTCCGTAGGCCCGGGCCTACAGATTTTTCAGCCCATACATTTTTGGAATGTATGAGAAAAAAAATCAATTTCATAAAATTCTTTCACTTTCGTAATAAAAAGAAAACGCAATTTATCAACGTATGTTCTAAGGATTATAAAAATTACAACCACTCTGTCAGGATGAGATTATCGAATTCGCGTATTGAATCAAGGGAAAACTCAGGAGCTCGCAGGCTATGGAAGTCTTACAGTAGTTGCATATACAAGGCGAAGCAAGCGGTCAAAGCCCTGCCCTGCCGAACCATTGACAGTTTCTTTCTAAAGAAAAGGTATGTTTTTCTACTTTATAAAGATAACTGAGAGATACGGCAAGGTATAATGATAATGAAAGCACTCGAGATCTTCCAACCACCATTGCTGAAACACTCCCTCATTGCCCCCACAAGAGTTCCCAAATATTTCAAGGGCCTTCATGACACTCCTTACCCTGCCAATCACCACAGCCACTGCAGAGAGGTCTTTCAGTGTTGCTATAATAGTCAGGTCCCTTAGTGCAAAATATGGGCCGAATCGTTACAGGAGTGACAAAAGTGTCAAATTTGGCACAGAGCTACCTTAGCGCATACCAATTAATATTGAAGGGGGTGCCCATCGAAATCGGCTCTAGTTAAAGAATTATGGGATAGTCAAGTTTGACCTAAAATTACGAATTGGGTGCCCTGTGGTTGGTATGTTTTCCGTCTAATGCGGCTTAGAACAAATATAAGAATGGCGCGATTAAGATCATATTTTACTTTATTTAGGTCATTAGACTGTGCTCCCGACGAAGGTAATTAAAATATGACTGTTCAGGAATTGTTTACACTGTTCACACATTTGCATCTACAAAGCGGTGTGCACTCCAAAGATGCCTTAGCACACTTGCATCTTGTGCATACTCCTTTGCAATTACACTTGATGAGCTCACTGCATGCTTTCGAAACCTCGGGGATGCTAATCCATTTCGGGACCCATGTACCGCCCTCTCTTTTCCAGGAAAACTGCTCTGGAGATGGTACTGCCTGCTGTGAGTGCTCACTAGTTGTCCAGATACCAGCTTGGAAGATTGAGCGATGGACATGTTGTAGAAGGGCATCCTCAATAAATAAAAATAAAATGAATAAAATGTAACTAAATTGTAACGATGTTAATAGAAATTTAAATATGAAGAAACCTTTAGGAAAGAAAAGAGACGGAAAGCTTAAAAAGCTGTCATGTTTACCTTCGTTGGTGGAAGCTTGTCCATAGCTCTGTTGTTCTTACAGAAGAGCTCCATTCTTGTCTTGTTAATGCAATCCAAAGGGCTCAACTTGTCGAATAGGATTACTGTGTACCTTTCAATTCGCTTGAAGTGTTCAGAATCCACCGTCAGCTGATGGAAGGGGTTATTTGCGAGAAACTCGAATGTCGGGGTTACGTCTGGATACAGCTCCCATGCCTGCCAGGCGGACTTCTTGCCTTTCCCATAGAAGGTTGAGGTGGTATCACAGCCACTCAGCGCATGGAAAACTGGTAGGGATCTAGATCGCGCTTCACCTAGACCAGCGCAAATGATGTTGACGCTGATGAATGAGAAGTGGCAGCCCATTCCGAACGCCACCCACAAGTCCAAGTCGGGTTGAATTACTTTGAGATGGTGGAACTTTCCTATCAAGATAACGATGACATCCGTATCGACGGTTCTGACCAGTACAGATTTTGCCTGGTCAACTTGAATGGCATGGAGAACATGGACGACGATCCTTGTGTCTGCCTCCTCGTGGTTACATTCAGGCATGGATATGTCCGAGCCAATGGAGATCACAGAAATCCCTAAAAGATATGGATTAGACATAATAGTTGGCATGATACTTAAAGGGGTTCTGTCACGCTATTTTAGTATAAGATTAAAACGTAAAAATTGTCTTCACATCAATGGACACCCACAGATAATGATCTACGGATGATACGGATGGAAATGGATTTAAACTTGAAAAAATGAGGATAAACTTCAAGTTCTTTCTTTAAATCAATATTAAAGGGTCGCGGTTTGTTTTCTCTTCAAAAATTGGGGTAATATGTTGCTTTAAATGTTTAGACGCAATACCAACAATTGTTGCACCGTTTTGACCAAAAATCCGCGACATGCTCGTGACGTAGCCCCTTTAATATAGTGAATCTGATTTTCTTTCTATTTTATAAATGAAACGATAAGGATGTTATTATAGTAAAAACCTGATGTCATATAGACTGTCTTCCTCTCTGGCCAGTTGTACGCAGCAACCTTAGACGTCAGAAATGTAAACAGTTCTTCCTTGTTTACTGAATCACGCAGGAACTGCATCCAGTTCGGCGGTAGCTTGGTGCCACCTGAAACTTTACGACGCACTCCCTTCCCTCTCTTTTCTCGTGTCGATTCTTTCAGGCTATCAGGGACATAGGTATCCCAAACAACGTCCACTCGTCTGCTACCCTGACTGCGGATATGAGGAATGAAGACGTTCTCTGCGTAGTCATCGAAAGTGATCGCCCCAGTTACCGGAAGACAATGGACAATAACAGCACCATCACAGATCCTGCAGTCAAACCGAGTTGGAGGGTCAGGCTGTTGCGGCTGGGTGATGCACTTCAGAAGCTCGGACTTCATACTTGGCAGACGAAGATTACCAAATTCTGATAACGAGGGAGGGAATGGCTGTACTTCATGGCTGAAGAAATCCCCGAGGTCAGCATCGCGACTCTGCATTGCGATGTACAATTGTGCAAAAAGGGCGACGTTGTTCTGTAGTGCCGTGATTGTCTTCGACTGCTTGGATTTGGTGCG
This sequence comes from Cladopsammia gracilis, assembly GCA_022457155.1. Classification (NCBI taxonomy): domain Eukaryota; kingdom Metazoa; phylum Cnidaria; class Anthozoa; order Scleractinia; family Dendrophylliidae; genus Cladopsammia; species Cladopsammia gracilis. The sequence goes on along the minus strand of JAJGOT010000454.1, from coordinate 245,429 downwards.
TGAGGGCTGTTTTCCGTAAAGGGGGAGCTTGTTCTTCTTTATGGGATTGCTTATTGAGGTTGTCCTGTCCTTGATAACTGCCTTCACAAAATCCTGGTACTGCGTCTTTCCAAGCATCATCCATACAATCTCTGCTGTCTAGTGTAACTAGCTCTGGAAAGTCATCCAGGAAAGGGTTCTCCATCCTCCTAATCACATCCACCAGATTGTTCACTTGCTGCTTGAACGTCTTTTGTGCACTTAGTCCCATCTCATGATTTGGACGGTCACAGGACTCCTCACTATCTGCCAGATATTGCTCCTTAAATTGATTCAGAATTCTCGTTGTCTCAGGGCCTGAAAGCATCCATCGTCTGAAAACGAAACAAAATAAAACGAAATTCAGTATTGCTATTCTTAATTGAATAATATTAATAATATTATTTATAGAATTTAATATAATGTTATTTGAAGTGAAAACTGATGTGATGCAGTGTTTCTGCTCCAGTATCAGTTAATAAAGTATATGTAAATGAAGGTAAATTCGTCTGTTTAACAAATGGCCTCCGATTTGCGTGGTATGTCCTTTTATATACCACGGCAAATCGTGTCATCAACTGGTCAAAATGTTGTGAATTCACTAAGCAAAGCCGAGTGTGTATGTTTTGACCAGTCAGTGGCATAATTTGTGGTATATAAGAGGACATACCACTGCAAATCAGCGGTCATTTGTTTTATGCCATACAGAAAAGTCCAGCAAACGTCCGAACAGCGCGTGCACAACTTGTCTAGTTTCCTAGCATTTTTTGCGCGTGCGCTGTGTTGATGACGCAATCCGTAGTATGTACTATTTACCCAAGGCTGCCAGCCAATCAGAATTCAAGAAACGCTTCTGTTGTGGTATGAAACACATTGTTCATTGTTCATAAAAGACTTTTGATATTAACAGTATTGAGAATATAATTTTCTATAGTGGATTTCTATATTCACCTAAAGGCTACAGGGTTCTCTGTAAGGCCAACTGCGCCACCTACACTCTTGACAACCTTGTTTTCCTGTTCATGCGCCTGGTCAAAGGGGATAGCAGAAAACGTATTGCCTGTTTTAGACAACACCCAGTGGCCTTCATTCTGAAACTCCTTTGCGATGCTGTCTGGTAGAGATTTCATGTCACGAATATGGATAGGGGTCCATCATGCGTAGTTGGTGTGGTCGAGAGCAAAAAATAAAGGTATCAGCTCTTCCAGGGCTTCCTTGTACAAGCTAAATTTACGCTGCCGTTGTGCACGTATAACGAGTAACACGAGTGTCTCGTACTGTATGATTGAATCCCAGAAGAGAAACGTCGGGCTTCTTCTCTTCCTCACTTCCTCCCATGTAGATATCGATGTCTCGTCAGTGCACTTGGAAAATGCCTCTCTCTTTAGTTTATGAAGCGCCAGAGCGGTGACTTGATGAGCATGCCTGAAAATTAATAATATTACTTTCCTCAAATAAAGAACAAAGGTGTTCTTCTGTGCAACACTCTAATTATATACTCAATTCATTGCCCCCTTTATGGCCACCCCAAAAGGATGTACGTATATTTACCTTATTTATTAGCGCTTCATCATACCTAGTTCTTGTAAGATGCGTTGCCTTCAAGAAGGAATCCGCCACACCAGACGAGGCCACATCAGCTTCACTCATGGCGACAGTCCAGCCAGATCCGTCTAGCAAATCGCCAAGCATACTCCATAGTGCCATTTCGATGTGCAGGCCACCTAGCATGACAACATATGTTTGCTCTCCATGTGTGGCTGGCCACTTCCACTGAACCATCTTCGCTAACGCAAAGAGAGGCTGGTCAACGGTGATGATGGGAATCTGATCCGGGTTGAGAAAGGTTATAGCCTGTCTTAAGACATCCATACCATGCTTAACCATTGCTGGTGTTGCCGCCTTTTCATAGAACAGGGGAAGTAGCGCAGTCAAAGCAGGTGGGTCCTCTTCCGTCTGGTTTGAAGCGTGATATGCTGCCCAAGTCAACATATCACCAGAAGTGACAGATTCTTCGTCTAATTTTCCAAGCGAATGCTCCACCCACCGTTCTTCATTTTCTTTCTCTTCAACCATACAACTCACTGCTTCCTTAACCTCACACACTGGGACAGCTGCATTATTAGTGTTTAACTCCACAGGGTTAACAGTAGCATATTCCTCTGGGAGAGAATGCCCTGTTCCCTGTGGAGGTAAAGTCACTGGGGGCCTTTCCTCACCTGGATTATTCTCTGTTGGTAACTGAAACACGCTACTGCCAGTGCCATGGAACGAAGAGGTTGCCGTCGTTGAGCTGGGATTGTGGTCTAAGTTATCTAGAGCTCCGATAGTAAAAACTCCCTTTCTCAAACAAGCAGGTGCCACACAGCCGTCCATTTCAAAGCGTTCACTAACTGAAGTAGCAAGCATGTCCTCCAACTCCATAATCCTTTGGTATGATACCGAGATTCCCATCTGATACAACTTGGCTATGAGTGTCCTGCTCCTCGTCATTGCGTGCACGTTAAATCCAATGAACAAAGGAAGAGGTGGTTCGCGTGCTTTGGTATGCCGTGTCTGGCTGGTTTTCGAATTTGCCGTTGGTCGTTCCTTGGCATTGAAAAGAATGGTCTGGCATACTGTTAAACATGATTGGGGTTCTTGTGTCTCAGTGTTTTCAATGTTTACCCCATTTAATATCATTGATACCAATGATTTCAGACTAGCAGGAACGGACCTTTCTTGACAGTGTTCCGTAAAACCTCCAGAAAATTTGAATCCTTTATGGTCAAACATGTCTTTGCGTACAATTGCTGAAGCTTTAGCTAAAATCATAGCGTCCTCTGAGAAATCTCTTTGCTGAACTGCTTCTTTAAGCATGCCCTGAATCGCTTTCTTGAATATCATGACAACATTTTTGCCATCATTTTGCTCTTGAGCTTCTGGGAAGTTTTCCAATAAAGAGGTTTTAAGTCTAGTTTTATTTACTTGTTTGTGAACGCCTAAGGTTTCAAGTCGACTTACATATACTGAATGCAACTCAGATAGCAGAAACAGTAACTTGCCATTGTCAACAGACCTCTCAATATATTCAATCAACTCGGTAAAGGCCTGAGACTCCTTTATTTTCTCATCTTCTTTTTCACAAGATTCTTGTCGTTTTCTCGATATGTAACCTCTGTAGCGGTTTCGCAGGTCTGTCATGCATTTGAAATGGTATTTCGCTTCAGCTGCCATGAGGTCAACTCCAGAAATTTTAGGTAAGAGCGTGGTGTCTTGAAGTTCCGTTATCATGCGGCGGAGTTTCTCGTCAGTGGCGAAAGTAGTGACTTCATGAAGTTGGCCACCCTGACCACACAATATACAGTTCTCTTTATTGTAAGAAGACAGTCTCCGTGTTTTCGATGCTCGGACTTCCTCATCTTTTGGCTGTGCTTGTTCCTTTTCTCTTTTGCGAGCTGCTCTTTCTTTTGTTTTGTTCAGTTTAGATGTACTAAATTGTAAATGGCATGATTTGTGCCATGAAGCTTCTTTCTCAATCAAGACATCAACATTTATGTCGAGCGGCAGAGAAAGACTGATGGGCAGGGCATCCAGTGAGTTAAACTCAGAAACATTCTGCAGAAACGAGCTATAAACAGACATGGGATCAAGCGTAGCTCCACATGCTCTTAATGGGCACCTTAGCTCTTCTGCTGTATTTTTCTGACAGATGATACATCGACTCCAAGATAATGCCATTATTTCTGAAATTTTGAACAATCGTTAAAGCCACACGATCAATATTGTGGGTTTGAAAACGGCAAAACAAATAGTAAAGACACTTTAAAATTATCCTAAACCATAAAAATAAGTTTTATCTACATGAAACTATAAAAAATTCTTAGTATAATTGAATATTTAAGGCTAAATACTTACAGGTTCTGTAGATATGCCAGGACGCCGCCATCTTGGAAATGGGAAATGGAAGAGTGGGACTGGGTACTAGCGTTTTAGAGAAATGTCGAAAAATAGTTTATTTGTTCCACTGGTAAGGTATTTATCGACAGAAATGATGATAGATATAAGACTGAAATTGTTACTTACCACATAAAAACGGCATTGTGAGTGATTTAAAACATTAATTAGCAATATTCAATATTAGCACCACAGGGGGCCCAATGAGTGAAATTTTCAAACATTTAATCATCTGTAATTCACTTATAAAGAATATCTGCATTGGGCACCCCCTCCAATATTTTTAGTTATGCCTTAAGCTACAACTGTGCCAAGTTTGATGCTTTTGTCAGCTCTGTAACGATCTTGATGCTAAGGGACCTGACTATAACAAGTTGACGTTAAATTGTTGGAAAAAAGTCTAAATTTATTTTTTTTTAAAAGCGAGTGCAAATATAATTTAAGTGTACAAAAAAATGGATACGAATATCACCAATTTTCGCTTTTAAATTTTCCGAGCGCTACCATTTTGAATATTTATGACGTGTTACGGTTGTCTTATTGTTGCATTCAAAAGAATGTCGATTCTTAATAGCAACCTTTTCTGTTGCCATTTGAGAAAGTGGAGCTGTTGGCCCAGGTCAGCTTAGAAATGGAGCTCCATCCGACTGCTTCCAGACGCTGCAAAATCCGGTGTCAACGATGTCCTCGAATTCAAAGACACATCATGTTTATGAATGTGCATTGAAAAAATGAGGACCCATTAGCGCAAGTCCACTAAGGCGATCTTCTTTCATTGTTGACCTCAAGTAGGCCTTGAAGGACTTAAAGGGAACCTCCATTGTCATAACAAATTGACGTTAAATTGTTGGAAATAAAGTCGAAATTTTGATTATATATTTTTTCAGTGTACAAAAAAAATGGATATGAATATCGCGTCGCCATTTTGAATATTTATGACGTGTTACGGTTCCCGCTACTATTTTAACCCTTAATATTTCCGATCTCACTGAAGTAAAACGGCGACAGTTTTATGAGCTTTTTTATGTGAGTCATCTCAGGAATGCAGGAAATGGCGTTGTAGAGGGTAAACATCCAAAATAATTTCCTGGGTTTCATGCCCCCGCACCCTCTAGACGCTCGTAAAAAAAAAGCCTACAACTATTTAAAAACCTCGCTACGCCCCTGTTGGCCTTTATCTTGGTGGCCGTAATTCGAGGTTAACCTGAACAAGATATATTCGCGGTCCCGTAGAGCTTACATGCGGTGAAGGTGCTTTCACTGCTTTTTTTTGGAGTAGCGTACTGATATTGTAATAAAAAACCCACAAAGGCACTATTGAAGCTTTCAATCGACCACTTGTCCAGGCTATCTAAATTCTTATTTTTATTCAAGTCACTATATTTGCCCGGGGGTTGAGAGGTACCAATTTTAAAAGTTCCTGTCAAATTTTTTCGGTTCACTACCTGAAAAGGTACTACGATAATTCTAACAGTGATTATTTTAGATTACAGCACCGTAAGCGGTACCAACCTACAAAAATTTTGACCTCTAAAAGGTACATGTACGACGAGCACACCCGTAATTTTTATGTGGAGTGCCCCCGGGTGTATTATGTGATACCTCTCGGAAGCAAGGGCCTCTCCTCCCAAGCAACGATATTTCTTAGCATTTTGAGGGAGGTTCCATTGTCTCTGCAAGCACTACTTTGTTCCTCTTGTACCAATTGTTCCTGGCCTGGTGTTTTTTTATTTACACAACAGATCGATCTATTTTGTGATATTTGTTCCACTTAACATAAAAATCCAAACAATGCGGATATACCTAAATCTGAAACTGGATTGTCTAAAGGAACGCTGCTGTTATATGACCATCAGCACATTGTTATAGTAAAGGCGCCTTCACTTGGCTAACTCATGTTGCATTGGCGAACTCAAAAAAGTTGACAATCTCGTATTTTCACACGACTCAGTTCCACACAGCTTAACCTCATTTTCAGGGTTCTTTCTCTGCGAGGAAGGAAGAGCGAGGAACCTATGAAACGATAAACAACAACTTCTCGTTCATTTTTCAGTTAAAAAAGGCGCGAAAATGTCTTAGTTATTCGATTTCACTTCTAGAACTGTACGTGCCTTACGCAATATCACTGAATCCCTGGGGAGTTGAACCACACTTTATAATCGGTTGTGTCCGGTGAATTTGTCCCCTTTTATTTCGACGCTGGCTCATTATTTTGAGCATCAGGGTTGGTTTTTCCCTGTGTTGTTTCGAATTCCCTGGGTTGTTTTTTCCCTGTTTTCCCCTGAGTTCCCTCCATCAATCCAATTTGTGGTTACTAACAACCTGTTAAATAAAGTACCTCCCCCGACCTCCCGACCCAAAAAAAAAAATGGAATACCCAACACCCAACTCAGTCATTCACTGAGAACCATCACACCAGCAAGACAGACAATTGCGAAATCAAACATGCCATTAAGCGGAATCATTCTTTGCCCTACTCTTTGCCCTCGGAAGGAAAACGTGAAAAGCGCATGTTACTCGTCCCCAGAGCCACCCGAATATTTTTGGTCGCTGGGGCCTAGACCAGAAAGAAAAAAATTGAAGATGACCACTCGATGACCACATCGTAGCCGGCTGTTGGATGTTCTCGCCTTCTCGTTTTATACACGACTCTAGAAATTCCCTTGAATATGTAGGACGATGAAACTGCTACGGGTATGTGTGATCGGAGCTGGGGCTGCTGGACTGACGGCCGCTAGACATCTCACAAGTCAGCTTGATGTGTTTGATGTTTCTGTGTTCGAGCAAGCTTCTCGTGTCGGTGGAACATGGGTCTACAACGAAAACACAGGCACAGACGAACGTGGATTTCCCATTCACTCCAGCATCTACAGAAATCTCAGGTAAAGATAGAACTTATTTAATGCCAGATCGTTTGAAATTATAAGAAAAATATTCAGAAAATTATGTCTGCTCATCATTTATTTTTTTTTTGTTTCTTGATTTACTGCTGCGCACGCGCAGTAGACAACTATAATATTACCCAAGATCCAGTTCAGACTCCGAACTTTTCATGAGCCAAACATAATACCTTAAAAAGTACAAAAGTTTGGTGTCTGAATCAATTACACGTAAAAACAGATCAATTTGGAACAGCTCAGCCGTTCTTCCCGCCTGGCTTGGCCGGGGAATTAACTATTTTGACTTTGAAGTGGCTTTGAGTGAGACGCCAAATTTTTCATGTGCCATACATTACCTATTGCATAACTTATTATAATATATTTTGCAAGCAGTTTCACTTGGAGAGCATGCGTTGTGAAGCATTTTTACATCAAACATCAGACGTTCAACATGGGGGTTTACCTCAGTGTAAGAATCTGTGACTTTTTCCTTTGTTTTTTACCTTTGTAGTATTGCATTCCCAGTTGACTCTATTGTTTTATGCCTTTTGTTTTCTTTATTTTACATCACTTGTGAATTTAACAGGTTCTTACACCGAAGATGAGCCCAACATGGCAGCATGCTTGGGGAGCCAACATTAATAACAGCAGCGAAGTTAAACCATCTTATATTTCTTCACACAACGGCACAAACAAGTATATTTGGGGGTTGCATTTTCGGCTTGAGACAACAACAGGAGCAGAGTGAGAAAGAAAACATTTATCAGATAAATTCGCCTTCTTGTCAAAAATTATGTACATGTACACCCAATGCAACACAGTCTGCATGTTCTTCTTCCTTCTAATTACCACTTTCTTCATCATACATGTATTTCATAAAAGAAACATTGATGTACTAAGGTAATGGACATTTGTGTTAGCAGCTTCCACCATGTTTTGTACTTCGCCTGAAAACTGCTGACAATCTTGATTGCTTGTAAGAGTGATCAGCATCAAATTTCTCCTTGTAATATCAATGGCTTATCAATCCGAAAGGTCATGAGGATTAAGGACATGATCACACAAGATAAGTTCTCTTGATATATAAACAATTTCTCCCCACTACTTCTATAGGAAATGTATAGGGACTAGAAATGAGAATTTAAAGTTTGATATCAGGGCTTGAAGGGTTAAGAACGACTGTGGAATAGCTAATTAATATATAAAGTTTGACGTCTGAATCAACAGGCGTACTTTTGTTAATTTAGGTTGGTCCAAATTCAAATTAAATTTGGCTCATGAAAGTTAGGTGTCTGAACCTAAGAGTTACATGTAGAGAGTTATATTATATACTGACAACAAGACATGGGTCACATTGATAACCAAATGACAGTCTTTTGTGACATGATTGTCGATGTCATTTACATTTTGCAAATACAGTGTATACTGCACTGTGCATTGTGCAGCACATTATTGCAGGCAACAAATGGAAGTCATTAGTTTCCATTATGGAATATTTCAGCCTGCTTAGAAGGTGTAAACAGGGAAGGGAGAAGAGAAGAGGGTAAGAAAGAGAGAGGGACTGGGAGAAAGGAAAGAGATCGAAAGCCATACTCCAAAGACCCTCTTTTGTTAACTCCTGTGGTAACTGAAGGCTGCAAAATTTGTATTTGCTAAAATTATCTTCAAATAAGTAATTGGTTCATATTAGTGAGATTATCACAATCATTGAAAGAAAACAGTTGAAGGAGACATGTTTTTGAATGCTCCTGTTAATAATTTATTTGCTTCTATTTCTTATTTTTTTAACTGAGTAAGACTGTATTGGGTAAATTTACACAATGGGATTTGTCAAGGTACTACCCCTTATTAAAGTTTCACAGACATGCATGCATCAAGAACTCAGTTGGTCATCTCTTGACCAGTGAAGAACTGTTGCCCACCTTGTCCTCCTCAACAAGATCATAGCCATGTACATGGCCTACAGTGTAGCAGCTAGTGGCAGTAAATCCAAGGGGCAACATAGGGAAACCAACTACATGTACCTTGTAGCCAAGTCAGCACATTTTAAAATATCATTTTTTAAAGTTAAAATGCCATTCTGTATTTATTTTACAAGTTTTTGACGTTTGCTGTTTTAATTTAGGGGGTTTGATCGAACCCCCTGAACCCCCCTAGATCTGCCCCAGCGTAGTAATTTGGCCGGCGGTAGATATTTTGTGTAATGCAATCAGTTTACTTTCAAGATAGCAATTTGAAGAAAATAGCATCTTCATACAATCACATACATGTAGAGCTCCTCTGGACCCTGTGCCCTATTTCTAATTTACATGTATTTTAACAACATTTCTGACCACCCGACCAATAACCCACACATACATGTAAAGGGACAGCTGTACTGGAAAATAAGTAAAACTAAGTAAAACTAAATAAGTGGCCATTACAAGTGCTCTTACAAATGTAGCTGGCAAAGATACTTGTTTTAATATAGTTTTGCTCACCAGATACAGCAATGTCTTGTTTACCAAATGGTAAATGATTATTTTACACCAATGGAGGATTATGAAAATGAGCAGCAATGCAACAATAATTTATTGTTCTCACTGATATCTTCCTTGAAATGCATCATCCACTCTGGATCAGTTGCAGGAGATGTAATTGGTGGGTTATTCTGCTGCTAGATCTAAATGCTCCTGCTTATCAGAGTTTGAAAGGAAATTTTCAAACACAGCTCTTCCCTCTTATTAGAGATGGTTAAATGAACAAAGAAATCCGTACACATAATTATCCCGATGCAGCCAATCAATAAAAATTGGTACCGATTTGTAAATTATTTATAAATCGGTAAAAATCAGTAAATTTGATTTGATTGATGTCGATTGTATCGATCAATCGGTAAAAATTGATGACACACTCATTTGTTTTATCGATTTTTCTTGATTTTCATCGATTGTTATCGATTTTTAACGAGTGAATTTTTGGTCTTTAAAATCGATTATAATTGCCTTATTCAATGGTCTTTTATTCAACACAAGCGTTTACTGCCCAGGTTCACTTTGACTGGCTTTCTCTGTGCCGGTTGACTGCGACATCGATGTCCCTGTCACTTTCTGAACTTCTCATGGTTGCTTTTCTGTTGATTTACCAAGCACTACTATAAAACTGTTTTCAGCTATTTGTTTCCAACTTGCCTGTGCATTTTCTACAGCTGAGCGCATATCCATCTAAAGCTAATCTAAACAGTGAATTGTTAGTTTATTATTGTTGTAATATTATAGTTATTGTTCTTGTTAATTATTATTCTTGTTAATCTATTCGGTGCCAAATTGTAGCCATCATGGTGGTAGATCTACATGTATGTTACCAAGGCCAAGGAAAATAAAAGGAGATATTCATATATTCATATCAGTATACTTTTTATTAGGAGACCTAGAAAAATATTTCCTATCATATTTACTTGTGAATAATAGTAGTTGCTGTTTTGTTATTTCTATGTTGCTGACAATGTAAAATTTTTTCTGCATTTATTGTTTGCCTTGTTTTGTTTATCATTTCGTATTTCTTGTAAATGTGAAAATCACTCCTTCATGTTACAAATAATTGAATAAGTACATTTTGTTCATTGTATACCAGCTATTTTTATACCAAAAACAAACAAAGAACGTTTTCCGTTAGAAATCGATAAAATCAAACAAAATCGATAATACCGATTTGACTCACCAAATTGTTTTATCGATTTCTACCGATTTACGTTTACTTACCAATCGAAATTCTCAAAAGATCAAAAAATCAAGTGATAAAATTTATCGAGTTTTACTGGTGCCGATTTTTATTGATTGGCTACACCGGGATATTATACATGTACAGTAGTCCACTGGTTTGGCTTCATCCACACCTCCCCAAACCTTTTAAGCCTGAGTACCCTCCCCCCCCCCCCCCCCATGGGCATTCCTCTCCCTATTTTTACTAAAGTTGTTATTTATTCTAAATCATTTCTTTGGATTTCCTTTTTTTAGAACCAATCTGCCCAAAGAGGTGATGGCATTTCCTGATTTTCCATTTCCTTCAGAATGGACATCTTTCTTAAGTCATCAACAAGTTCTCAGATACTTGGAGGACTACACCAATTACTTTGACTTGTACAAGTACATTTACTTTAACTCTGCGGTCAGTAGTGTCTGTCCATTGACAGGTGAAGACAGTCACAAGCCACAGTGGGAAGTTGTTGTGACAGATGTTGACACTAAGGAGTCTCAAGTTCTAATGTTTGAAGCTGTTATTGTTTGCAATGGGTGAGTTGATTTTTGTTGTGTAAGTTTTAGATGAAAATCAATCAACAGGACACTTTGTAAGTACAAGTAATTACCGGTAATAATATTTATTATTAATTAATATTATTATATCCTTTAATTTGATAATCATATTAATTAATTAATTAAATTTGTTATATATTTTTCAAAAATTAATAATTCCTCGCGAAGCGAGGGCCGAAGGCCCGAGCGTAGGGAGGTTAATAAATTTGTTGTGCCTCGGGAGCCAAGCCGCCCGAATTCAAGCGAAAAATATATTTATATTCATATATATAATTATATATAGTTGAAGATGTCGTGCAGTTGCCTGGCAACAGTGCAACAAAGCTTGAAGATGTCAGACAGCGGTACTACTTCATGTAAGCCTACATAAGAGCACGGTAAACAAAGATGGCGGACGGTAAACGGTACGCGAACCATCGAAAAGACCTTTTACCAACCTTTTTGGTTTAAAAGACGACGAAGTTGATCTGGCGAAAAGCCTCATACGCAAATCGTGACGCCACCAAAGTTTCGACCTGTGGTGCACCCTCCCCCGAGCTTCGCGAGGTTCTGCGAGACAAGTATTTCTAGTTTTAAAAATAAACATGCAGTTATCCTCTCCTTATGAGAGGCATTTGAAGGATAATGAAACACTGACAACATTAGAAACAAATTAATTTGCAAACAGAACATATTAACAAATTAAGATTCACAACTGGTAGGAGGCAAACCATTATTAAGCCCCAAAAAGTAGTCTGGCGGCCTGAGGTAAGGTTTACCCTCCGTTTTTCTTTTTTCTTTTTTGATGTCACGTTAGTGCATGCAAATTTATTCACGCATATTTTATTATTAACCGGGTCGTCAGGTCACATACAAATACAAAGATGGCTGCCGCGCTCAGCATAACAGCTACTGTGCTTGGTTTTAAAAACCATACATGTAGTTTTGTCTTATCAGAGTAATCACACACATTTAAAATATTCAAAATGGAAAGAGAAAGCTTTAAAGAATACTCAGAAGCCACTGTAGGGGAGAAAAAGCAGAGCTTTAAGCAACGAAATCTTGCTTCGAGGAACTTCGTACATTTTTATCAATGCTTGGTGATGTTTCTTTCAAAGAAGCAGAGTTTTGAAGAATTTTCAAGCAACCGAGTCAAGCCAAGGGACTTTACCGTAAAAGAATATTACATTACTATATGATGGGAATTTTTGTTGATATCAATATTATTTGTGATTGACTTTTTCTTTGTGTTCTTGTTAGTTTTCGAGAAATGTTTATAACACTTGCTCAAATTCAGTCGCAATGATATCTGATATTATGTAAACAAAACAAGACTTAATTTGATGTAACTGTACTATAAACAGTTCTAACTTCACACACGTCACCTTATGCAAAGTAAGGCTTGTTGTGTACATTGTATGTTTTACAATTTTCATTTCCAAATCAGTTTCTCAGGCAATTTTCGATACACAACTGGTGTATTTTATTTGAAAACAAGAGGCTACACTGTTAGACTATACTCATGCACTTGCATGATAAGAAAGTTTCATGGTTTGTTTTAAATGGGTTATGCACCTCTTTCCCCATAATTCTGTTTTTGAGATTCACTAAAATTGAGAAATAGCCCGGTCGTTTACTGATTTCATTGCTTTTAAAAGTATAGTCTTTTCAAATGTAACAGAGAGAAGTCATGGCTTGGGAAATAAAAGACAAGTGTGTACATGTATTTGATCGGAAATCAATAAATTAAATATTCAAAGCGAGTACAGAAAACGTGTCTTAGCACGTTCTTAATAGTGTGTCATGCAAAATTCGTTGAGGGGGAAGGGGTGCGTGACCAATAATTTAAAATACACCATAAAACTTTCTTACACAAACGGATGAGTATAGGCCACCAGTGTAGCCTCTTGTTTATTATACATGTAGGGTGCTTGTTAGCAAAAAATGCAAAAATTATCCTTTTTGTGTGAAAATAAGGGATCTTTTGGTCCGACTGGATCTCTTTTACTCAAAACTATCACAAATCTATCATAAAGTTATTTAACACAAAAGTGCTTTTTGCCTTAAAACACAATTTGTCAGACACACTTGTTATCAGGCTGCTACACCCTCGGCAAGTCCTTTAGCAATACTATACCATACAGTACATGTGTTGTTTTGTCAAATACTGTTTTGTCCCATTTTTTTTTACCAATAATTCCTTTTTCAGAGTCATTTATTTATACTATCAATGAAAACTGTTCTCTTCATAGACACTATTTTGTCCCTTTTGTACCAGTGATTCCTGGCCTGGTGTTGTTTATTTATTTTTCTTTATTATTTTATTTAAAATAAACTGTAAAACTTTCTTATGGCAAGCGCATGAGTATAGGTTACCAGTGTAGCCTCTTGTTTATTATACATGTAGGGTGCTTGTTAGCAAAAAATGCAAAAATTATCCTTTTTTGTGTGAAAATAAGGGATCTTTTGCTCCGATTGGATCTCTTTTACTTAAGACTATCACAGATCTATCATAAAGTTCTTTAGCACAAAAGTGCTTTCTTGCCTTAAAAACACAATTTGTTACAGTGGAACCTCGATATAACGATACTCGATATAACGATGTTCCCGGTATAACGATCAACATTTGACAGCCCGGCAAATGTTACAGTAAATGTATGGAGAAAACTCCCGATATAACGATATTCGATATAACGATATTCTCGATATAACGATCACAATCTGGCAGCCCAGAGGTAAAATTTACCCTGATATAACGATAAAATCAATCATCCCGCGATGAAAAAGGAGGCTAAACACTTGAAAATATGTGACAATACTTTTAAAATCATTGCATAAGGACTGTAATGTGTGTCAACAACTTGTTACGATAGGGATTGCACATAGTAATCGCAGTACATCGCCGGTAGCTAGCTATAAAGCTCTTTGTCTTTTGTCTTTGTCCTCGTTGTCTTTAATCAATTCTATTAGCTTTTTAAAGAATCTGACCCACCAAGTTTGCATTGCGCGCCTACGTTGGTCAGGGGTCGAACTTAATTTTTTAGTCCACTAGCAAAGTTTTGCTAGTAAGATTTTTTTTCTACTAGCAAAACTAGTAAGGTCACTAGCTATTTTTTTGCAGTCATTTTCTCTTTGATGACTCCGAAAAAAAGGTAAAAATACCTTAATAGTATGCTGTTAATTTTGTAGTCTTCTTTGCCGGCGTTGTCCTGCTGTTTCTTTGGCGGCTCCGGGTTGTTGGGCAAGACGTTGGTTGTTTACCATTTACCCAAAAATTCAGGAAATTTTGGTCACAATGTAAATGGAAAGACAATTTTGGCTCGACCGACCGGAAAATTTTCGAAATGAACGGAACGTCTTGAAAGGTAGTCCAAAATTTCCAACCGAAATTTCCGAACGGAAATGTGACCCTGCGCCAGTTTTGATGCGTAAGCGTGGTTACTCAGCTCGTTTCTGGTGTCAGTGGTAAATGGTACTCGACAATCTCAAACGGAATTTCCCTTTCTGGAGTTTTGCTTACCATTTACACAAACCGTGGACCAACCGGTTTTCCCTTGTAAATGGTAAACAACGTTATCATCGTCGGTCACGTTACCGGTAATCTTGGAGGTCGAGGGTCTCTTGAAAAAAGCTCGAGTAGTCCCGCACTTGTCCAAACGATGTGTGTGATTCGCTAAGAAAACAATAGATCTGTCCCGCTGGGATAGGGATTAGGGATAGGGGCATTGTTCAAGTGATATATCAATTGTATCGTTCACCAATCACAGACATTGTTTGGACAGCTACGACCCCGCTCGAAAAAAGCGGTTATTTTAGACATCTGCAACAAAAGTGGCTCACAATGCGTGAAATTCATTCTTTTCTGCATGTCACGTTGCTGATTCCAACAAAATGTGAATGCGTAGAAAAAGTGTGCACAGGTTCTGTGTAAAACCACGCTTATTTTCTCCCGTAAATGACGTTCGATGATGTCTGAATTTTTGCCACAAAATTCTCCAGGAACGTTCACTTTTTCCCTCCAACTTTTATTAGAGAAATGCTTACTCGCAAAAGATTGCTAGAGGATATTTTTCAGACTCGCAACTAACAAAAACCACTCGCATTTTGCGAGTTTGCGAGTGTTAATTTCGAGCCCTGATTGGTTCATCCGCCATTTTCAGGGCCCCCGAAAGTCCATACTGTATTGTAGATGAGAAATTCACTCGTGCAAGAGGTGATATGCTTGCCCAAATATGGAATAGAGCCGTGTCATAACAATAAGAGAAGCGCGCAATGCAAACTGGGTGGGTCAGACTCTTTAACTTTTGACGGCTTCTTGTGCTGAAAAATATAGGTTGCTGGAATTTCCAAACCAATGCCTTGATTCCTTCGCTTTCCAGTCACTCTGACAGAGATCTGCCCGTCATGCTTCAAGAAGAAATGAAACACGCGTGACAACGTCAAAGGCGCATGGCTCACGGTCTCTGGAGTTTCTTCGCCCTGCACCCGAACGTTATACGGACAATGATCAAGTCGTTATTTCAATGTTAAAGTTTTATAGTTTTACACTAAGTGTATACACACAATACTGAAGTTTATCCTTGTTAAGATGGAAAGATGGAAAACAAGTGTTGTACTTTACAAAGTGTTTTAATAGTAACAACGTGCAATAATAAATTACACAAAGAAATCAATGAAAAATCAATTATTAACAATACCCCGATATAACGATATTTTTGGCTCTTTCCCGAAAAATCGTTATATCGGGAATTCGTTATTACGATCTCCCGATATAATCTAATTCGTCGGTCCCTTGGTACATCGTTATATCGACGTTCCACTGTACTAGGCATACTTGTTATCAGGCTACTATTCCTTGGGAAAGCGCTTTTAATTAACAATATTGTATTCTTTTTGTAAACACTGCTTTGTCTCAATTTTTTTCGCCAATAATTTCTTTTTCAGAGTCATTTATTTATACTATCAAAACTGTTCTCTTCACAGACACTATTTTGTTCCTCTTGTACCAGTGATTCCTGGCCTAGTTTTGTTTATTTACATGTATTTTTGTTTAACCTTCTATTTACAGACACTATTTTGTTCCTCTTGTACCAGTGATTCCTGGTCTGGAGTCCTTTTCTGGTCTTGTCATGCACAGTCATGACTATCGACATCCTGAAATCTTTCAAGGAAAGCATCTGGTAATTCTTGGTGCTGCATCTTCTGGACAAGACATTTGCCTTGAGGTAGCAAAGTGTGCAGAAAAAGTTTACCTCAGCCATAAAAGTACTATCCATTGTAAACTTCCAGAAAATGTGGAACAACACAAACCGATAACGTCTGTGTCCATGGATGGAACAGTCCTTTTTGATGATGGACAACAGAGGAAAGTTGATGCTATCTTACTTTGTACTGGTTACAATTTTTCTTTTCCATTCCTACATAATAACTGCAGCATTCAGGTCACAAACAACCGAGTAACCCATCTTTACAAACACATTTTTAACACAAAGTACCCCACATTGTCATTCATTGGACTCGGCCTCAGAATTTGTCCATTTCCACAGTTCAGTCTTCAAGCTCAGTATATTGCAGCTGTTTTGAGTGATCAAAAGAAATTACCATCTGAGCAAGAAATGAATGTGGATGAAGAAGAAGATTTCAAAGAGAAACTTTCCTCCGGTCTGTTTGAAAAGCATGCTCACCTTTTAGGAGAGAGACAGTGGGATTACGACAACACCATTGCACAGTTTGCTGGTGTGGACATTTTAAGTCCTGTCTATGAGGATCTGTATAAACATGTACATCACAGGAGGAAAAATTTCCTGATGGATTATAAGAGTGATGAGTTTAAGTTGACCTTTGATGGAAAATGGGCAATAGTAGAGTGATGCTTAGAGGCTACCATTCAACTGGAACAACTGCCGTCATCTTGAACCTAAAATGCTGTCTATTAATTTTAACATTGAAACTGAAAAGCTTGACGTTTCTAACTTTCTATTGACTTAAAACTCGTTACCAAGGTAAAAATAAAAAAAAAGAGTAAGCTATATTAAAGTAACCAGTAAGTGATCTTAAAATAAGAATGTAGTTTAAAGTTGCTGGTTTATAAGTTTTTATTGCACAATGAAAATTAAGCACATACACCGTTTCTATGAAGGCTATCTGTAAGTGTTGACTGATTCATTGATGACATTTCATAGCCAGTCAGATTAACAGTTTTCCATTGATAGACACTCCCTGAATGCCTATCCATTATTCCGTTCATTTTTCGAATTTTGAAACAAAGCCAGCTTTCATTCGTTTTTATGGACATGACATAATTCCCCTGCCTGTGTTACATCAGCAGCTATATAGAATACTTACTTGAACACTTAAATGAATGTTATAAGTATCTATATTATAAACTATACACTGTATTTATTTTCAAAAAATAATTATATTTTGATCAGTTTGGAAATAGCATTTGTAAAAATCCCCGGGATAAAAATCCTACTAACTTGCGTTGAATTCTCCGTATATAAATTAATTGTCTGAAAAAAATATTTTGTTGATTTTCCAACTGAGTGACATTTATTAAAAATGAAAAATGAATTTAGGTAATATGTAAAGAAAATTTTCTTATAAACATAATATAGGCAGGTTATGCTAGTGCGGGTACGACTTAAAATAAAAATTTAATGATTACAAAGAAAATAAATAATTGCATGGGAAATAAAAAGAATAAAAATATATTTTAAGACTTGTACTTGTTGTAAGTAGACATTTGTTGCTGTATGTTACGTGTTCATTGATCTCATTGGTTGACCGATGCTCTGCCAAAGGACCCATCCAAACCGTCTGCATGATCTTACAGGTTTTACAGGTCTGCATAACTTTTAAGAGGAATGGGTACTTGTTCCCCTGATTGTAGTTAACGCGAAATTATGAAGAACTATCCTGAAGATGAAATGGAGTCCTAAGGCAGCAAATCCTGGATATCCTCTCCTCTTTGAATTCTCTTGTCGAGCTCGAGCAGTAAAGCGACACTGTTGATAACTTGTTGTACAACATCAACCTTTAACATAACAACAAATAAAATACACTTTGAAATCCGCTGGATGTTGGAATCTTGGATTGAGAAGTAGTTGGGGTGAAGATTCCCGGCAAATGTTATTCATCGGCAAACAAAATGGCGAAGTGGACAGTAGAGGAAAAGTGTCTGAACTATTGAAGTTTCTTCTATTGTCGCCTCTTATCCTGGTCATAAGTAAACGCTGAAGAAACTTGCTTTAAGGAAATAGCCAGGCAATTAACGACCGTGTATAAAACCCAAAAGTAAACGTAATCAATCGTATTGTATATTGATGAGTCTAGGAAATTCGGAAACAGGGGACGTAGCGATTGCGGCGAGAGCGCAACCTACAGAATTGAAGTGGAAAAGAAATAGAAAAATCATACTAAAAACAGATTATCGATGCTACACAGAGTGATCAAACAGTGTAATCTACACTGCCTGTTTCTCGCTAATAACTGTTTCCTTTTGTCAGTTTTGGTATATAAATATGCACTGACTTTCAACGCCCTAAGGTATCAGTTCTCTTGTTTGTGTCTCAAGAATAGCTGACCTCTGTAAACTGCAATTTGTGTTTGTTGCTGAGGCTTATCACGTCATTTCTCAGCGACTCATCTGAAAAATAAATGTAAGTGTAAGTAATCGTCAGGAGAAGTGTAGATACAAGGAGTGTAAATGACTTAGTGTTCATAATCGACTTTTGTCCGATAGCACATAGGTAGCACGGTGGGTGAAAGCTAAAAGACCTACAAACCAAGCTGGGTCACTTTTAATACCTTGACCCTCAGGTTCTGAAAGGAGGAAAGTGACCACTGGCAGCCTCATCAGGGAAGTGTAATCATTATAGGGCGGTTTTCAGTTGAGGGTAGTAAAACCAAAACCTATGAAATTACTCTGACCAATCACAGCAGACACAGACAATCCAATGAACCAATCAGGGCTCGAAGCAAATGTAGCCGGCGCCAAGCGCGGGAAAACACGTGCGAGTAAGTTACGATTGGCTTTGGTTTTACTTCTGATTGGTTGAGAAAGTGGCGCGAGATCTTTTAGCCAATCACAAAGCGTAACAATGCAAAACCAAAGCAATTGGAAAACCGCTCGATATGCAGGATTGCGATGAACTCCGACTATGCCGGGATTGTAACTTACGTCAGTTGTGGCTATTTTGCAAAATAGCTCTTCTAAGTGCGAAAATAAAATCGTTTCTACGTTGCTATTTTTGGGGCGTGTAAGTCATATTGCAGTCTATTTCATTTAATTCTCTCACCTCCGTGTTCTAGTTTCACAGGCAGCACATCTACAATGCGTTCAAATCTCGGATCCTTGCAGAGAACATGAGAAAAGAAATCTGAGTATACAGATTTTTTGTTATCGCCTTTCAAGGTATCAATGGGTTCTTACCATTGCATAGCGAACAGCGGCGAACCCAAACTTTTCACACTATAAAACATATACACGACCCAGAACTGATTTGCAGTTCGTTTTAGACTGATCCTGTTGTGGAAGTTGAAAGAGAGAACCAAAAAAGGCTGCTCAACTGACTCTCAGGCCACTCGTGTATTATATGTCTGCCATTTCTGAGAAACTAGTTTGAATTCCAGACAATGGGTGTATCCTTTTTGGACTGTTCCGGAATCAGTAGACGGGTAGTAGTGTTCTTTAGAGACCAATTTTGTTTTTCATTAAGTTAACGGAGTAGTGCTCAATGTTTTATTTATGGTAAACATGTTACATGTTCCCATAATCTGTCCACTTTGTATTTATTGACCTGTTAAGGAGAAATGAAAATGTTTATCACATTTTAGAAGTTCTTACCTTGATCAGCTTTGGTAGTCGAACCTTTACTTGCACTTCAAGTCCGGTGCCAATATTTTGCGGTAAACTCGTCAAAAATCCATATTTCGAGCTCCACATAAACTTCTTTCCTCTTCTTTTTAAACTGTCTTCTAAGCTTGTCAGCAGCTCACTGTATTGTCTAAACGCCTGTTGTATATCGCCTCCTGGCTGAGTTACGTAAAGTTTTATATGATCCAAATAATTAACAAAAATACGACATTGCCTGTCTTCCGTGAACCAAACAAACCGCCCTTTAGGCCAGTCACGTGACAGCTGTGGCGGGAAGGAGTCTGGGTTAAAACCATACCCATCCAATGCAAGTCTGCTGTATTGCCATGGTAACGAGAGATGGCAGCGTTCAAACTTCGCTGTCGAAGAAATGAATTGAGTTCAAATTACCGCTTAACGATATCAAAAAGTTTTTCAACTAGTTCCAATTAAAATGTGCCAGATAAATGATATGTGCATGATCATGTCAAAATGATACAGCCAATCAATGAAACAATGAGAACTCGTAGCGGATATAATTATATTGTTGGCGCTAAGCGTTAAGCGCGGAAAATCGCGTGCGAGTAAGATACGATTGGTTTTGGTTTCACATCTGATTGGTTGATAAAGTGGCGCGAGTTTTTTTATAGCCAATCACGTGAAGCGTAGCAATGCAAAACCAAATTACTTTCGAAACTGAATTGAAAGCCGATCTAAAGTGTATTTATATGATTATATATGTGCTTGTCATAGCAGTCATTTGCTCGAACTCGAAGCAAATATATGTAGCCAGCGCAAAGCGTGGAAAAAAGCATACGAGCAAATCATTTAAACCAACCAGCCAGAAGTCGTTGTAGTGTAAGACACAGTCTAAAGAGTGCTTGCTGCACTCAGTTAGTGCAAAGATATTCTTACCCTCAATTGACTTCAAACTTTTCACTACCACGTGACCAACATCCAATAGCTCCGCTGGTGAACATCCGGGAATCATACTGTATCCTTGTATATTTCTACTAGTACTCAGCCTGCAGGAAAGTACGTTAGGTCCGTAAAAATTTCTACTTTGAATTTCCTTCCAGTTCAAGTTCACTTCTGACCTTAAACTCTTTATCCCATCGATTTTATGAACGTCGCTGATAACAGGATCAATAAGCTCGCTAAATAAATCATAGCATTCTTCATCGCCAGCAAGCAAACCTGTCGAATTTTCCACCAAACACTCGGCTGCTAACATTTCACCCTCTTTTGTTGTTGTATAAAGACCCGACTCGATAATCTTGTCAATGTCATAGCCCTTTGATGTATACTTGTCTTTTACCTTGGAAAATATTTCAGGTGTGAGAAGTTTGCTCATGATAGTTCGGTTGTCCAAAAGATTTGGATAGCTACTCATGGGGCGTTTTTTCCTCCAGTTTAAAAGTGCAAATAACGCTGCGGCCCCCATTGCGGCGCCACATCCAAATAAAACGTAACGATTGCCTGCGAAGTCTTTAAAGGTCTGAAGTAAAACCACCATTATTTCTACTGATCGGCTTTCTTCAAAACAGCGAATGACACAGAACCTTTTAATTTACGTCACAGTTGTTCGACATAATTCGATCGTGACGAAATAGATAAACAGTACAATTTAATATTACTTTCCAGTTGAACAAAGAAACAAAGCAAAAGCTAATTAAACGCGATTTCAAGTTAAATTCCTTGTTTTCTTACGAAAATTTTATTTACCTGTTGCAGCATTTTGTTGAGCCCCCACGCCCTAAAATTTGGCGCGCTTTTTCGAGTGCGCGCGCTTCTCACTCTGGACTCTGGAAACGAGCGGAGTCTGGAACCCGATAGTGAACAGGGTCGGCCATTTTACTAGTTGTCACGACTCATCAAAGGAGTTAATAGTTTTGTATGTGTGTTGGAAGAGAGGATACAAGTACGGTGAGTAACCATAGTTCTTTTGAATATTTATGAACACAGTAGGGTCAAGGGGTCAATAAATATTTGACCTTGAGTGATTCGTTCGTTGTGAGATCCTTGAAGGTCGCGTCGGATTTTAAAGAGAAGGTTTAATATAAATTCTTACCTTTTTAGACGTGAGAAAGTGTGGACCAATTGTTTTGCAATATCATCCGCAACTTACATGTGGTGCCCACGTTACATTTGCTATAATGAGTACTGGTGGGCTCTTATTAAAATAATTAATTCTCCACAGGAGTAATAAGCTCCTGTTCTCCAGTAGACAGTGTCCCGGCGTGATAAATCGATAGCCCAATAAAATCGATATTAATCAATATTAATCAATTCTAATCAATCGATTTTTATCAGAAATCGATAAAAATCGATACCATTTTCAGTTGTGACTATCGATTTTATCGATTCTGATCGATTTTCATTGATTATTATCGATTTCTATTAATTAATTTCGATGATGAGTCCTTATTCCTGTGTCTTAGAACAATGAATACCAAGGCTTCTTAAGTCTGTTATGAACGTCCTTGCTGTAACGGCGGGGATAACAACATGTGAGAGCTACAGGTATGTTTAATAACACCACCACCAACTCTCCATCTGCCTTTGGGATCGTTAAATGGTTCTCCTGTTACCGTGCTGTACACGAGGTTTCATTTTCGCTGTCTCTACACAGCTGTGCACTACCGATCGAGACATGCTGACAATTGATTACAACTCTGTAATTCGAACAGAGTCTATAGTGCTATTGGGGCCCACGGTCTTCTCGTTAATAATCGATAAAAATCGATACTGTTTGGATAGTGGAAAATTGCGACTATCGATTTTTATCGATTACCGATATTAATCGATAGTAATGGACCGATCTGATCGATTAATATCGATTTATCGATCAGCTTTCCGATGATTGATTTTGATCGATTAGTTACGCCGGGATAGTGTCCATTATCAGGCGAGGGGGTGGATCATAAGATCATGGCGAATAAGCTGGGTTTCAATCTCGTCTCCATGGTCTTCTCCACTTTCAAAATAGTAGCTGTGGTGTAGAAACCTTTGGAAAAGGCTGACAAAAGACACAAAATACTCGGCCAAGAATCATGGAGTATTTTGTCGTGTGACACACAATGAACTGGTGTTTTGGAGGTTCTTTTCAGAGATTGACAGCCGTGTTTGTGTTCTGGTAATATAAAGCTTGTTTAAATGAAACAGGCCTTGTCCAGGGTCTTCTCTGCCCGCGCAACCGCCATTTTGAATTGAACAAAGTGGAGAAGGTCCTGGGGACGAGGTTGACTGTTTTTTGTTTTTGTTTTCAAGAAATATTGTCTCAAAGGTAGCCCCATGGCAGACATTAGTAAGGGGATGGGAAAGGATCAGTTTTCTAAAACACGTGCATGCCCAAATACCAGCCGGCCCCCTTCCCATACTCTTTATAGTGCCGGTCACACAAGCTGTGTAAAAGGTTTCTCAAGGTTCAGTTTGCTCCTGGGCTATATTGTGTTTATGTTGGGTAAATGACTAAATTAGGTGGCTTACATCACAGGCCTGGGTGCATTCCATGTACGTTAATGGAAAAAAGATTAAATAAGAACGTAAAAAGAACGGGAAGTAGAACGAATTTTGCTTTGTGTGCATGCCCAGAACCAAAAGTCGATTTATTTGACCCCAAACGAAAAGGAAGCTTTATAGTTTTCATGTTGCAAACAATGTTTTGGACAGTTTGCTAGCAATTTGTCTCCACAGCAGTCAAAAAACAGCATTAATGACTTCAAATTGACATTTTCTGTGAATTCTCTGGGAGTAGCCTGTGTACAGAGAGGGGAGCGGCGTCTGTACACTGGCTATCTGGGAGTCAATTATTATGGGTTAAACTTATACCATAAGGTTATCTCAATAGAGTGATCTCTCTCTCTCTCAGTCATAAAACAATTCAAATTTAGTTTTGCAAAATAACTTCGTTAATTTTATTAACTTTTCTTAATTTTATAACCACATAACAGAACTCAATGTTATCATCATGGTTAAAAGCCATTAGAGATTGTACATCATTGACTGCCTGATTATACAACAAAGGCACCCAACTTTGGACAAGCAAATTGCTTGCACACACAAGTTGCACAGTTGTTCCCTTCAGGAATAACTTAGACTGTATAAAAGCAATTTGCCCCTTTAGAAACGAGAAGGAAACTGGGCCGAGTGAACTTTTGCAATGAATTCTGGGACTGTTCCTGGGGACAGAGACAAAAGAAATGGTGAACAGCTAAACAGCACATCCCCAGTAACAATCCCAGAAGTCATTGCAAAAGTTCACTTGGCCCAGTTTCCTTTTCGTTTCTTAAAGTGACAAATGTACATGTACATTCTTGGATGGCTTTTAATCCTGATGATGGCATTAACTCACTGTCAAAAACATTTGTTTGTTTTTTTCAACAAGAAAACTTTTAGATTTTTCTCTTTAGCCTTGTACACAGAGTGGTACACATTATCAATTTTACAATAATAAAATTATTATATATTGCATAATGACTGTCAATACATTGTATGCACTCAGACCGCTAAAAATGTGTTGGCAGTCCAAACAAGTTTCTTTTGTGCACAGGTCTTGTTCCACAAGTCACTCACTCCTAAATGAACTGTGTATTCAGGGCAGATATCTTTTATGCCAATTAAGGATCATGCTATTAGCATATTATTTGTTAATTATTAATAAACTGTTTTTAGGCTGTTTTTGGATAAAATAATATCAAAAGACTTGTAACTGTGGTGTGTGGAATGTGACCTGCCAAAAAACAAACATGTGGTAACCATAGAAAACATTGATTTTGAGAGGTCTGTGTGTACAGCTACATGTAACTTGAAATCTTCCTTAAGTTTGTATCAGTACTAACTGTAGTATCAACAACTGATTAATATTCCTTACACTGCCTGTGTGAAATAACTAGCAGTATCAAAAAACGCTTTTAGATCTGTCAAGAGGAGTGGAGTATACACTGTATACTGCTGTCAACTTTCAATACCCTGCACTAGACTGAACAATCTGATGATACACAACAGCTTGGTCTCATGCTGTGTAATCATGTAAAATGTTGTATTGAAGCATTTTATACTCTAGCCAATTGCAAAATAGCATCCTCAGTTAACAGACAGTGAAAGGAGAGGAAAACCTAAGTTATATGTATAAGGTGTTATGCCAGATAAATGAATGATATATTGGCTTTCATATTTTGCTCTGTAAAAGGGTCAGGGATTAAATTTTATGAGTCACCCCTATCTGGTACTTGATGTTAAGATGTAACCAAGTTGTAAACCCTGAAAACTCAAATAACCTTTATTTTCTCGCAATTAAACCAATGTCATTCAAAATATTAATTTAGTGTCCCAAATTACAGCAATGAATCTTCAACTGTAGGTTAGTTTATATGTTTGACCCCCCCCCCCCCCACCCCACACCCCAACCCCCTTAATTTTTTCTACAATTATTTGAAACCCTGTAGCTGTGTTTCAAATGTACTTAACTTCCCCTGAGTTTAAAACATATTTCAAAGCCTTTATAGCTGTCATCCTACTTGTAGGTTTACATATCCTTTTTAATTTTCTTAAAAAATATGTCCTTGATCTCAGGGAATCACTGGCAGGTAACATGGGGGTATACATGTACATGTAGCTTGCCTGCTTGTTTATCCCCGTGCACTTACACCTAATTGTTGCTTGCATTGAATTTATTTCTTCTCTCCCAAAAATCATCTTTACGTAATCTTTACATACCGGTAACCTATACAATTAATGAAAGCAAATCAACTTTTTGAATTGACAATATTGCAAATTAAAAATAGTTTATTGATACCATAAAAACCAGCAGATAAGCCAGTCATGACCAAAAATTAAATTTGAGTCACAAGAATCTAAAAGGGAAGTGGTTGCGTACTAGTGGTGTAACGATTAATCCAATTCTCAATTAATCACGATTGTGACCATTTGGTTTGATTCACGATTCCTTGCTTCCACGTTTCGATATTGGTTTGATTTTTGCATACCTTTTCCTGGGTGCCCTCAATGAGTTATTATATTGTGAAATCAGAATTCAGAACTCTTTAAAATCTGCATTTTTGATTGACGAACAAAGGCGTTTGCAGTTGCAGTTGAAGTTGCAGTAACGTTTGCAGTTGCAGGCGTTTTGTGTTGCCTGGTAAAATTGCTGCCCTTTTACCATGTTCTCAAACATGGTGACGAACAACCAAGTGATCGTTAATCCGCCTGCATATTTTAGATCAGCTGTGTGAAAATATTATGGTATTCCGGCTATAGACAGTACAACAGATAAGTTTAAAACTATCTGCAAGAAACATTTTCATAATCGTATTGAAACATTCAAAATTGAAAGGCGATAATTGAAATCTAATTGAATCGCAATGTGAATCGTTACACCCCTATTGCGTACAGGAGCTTACTTGGTCTTGAAATGTTTCAGGAGCTTGCAATACCATTACAAAAAGGGATATTTGTATGCAATATTTCTGATAACAGTGTTATTCATCAGTGCATGCATGAGTCTCTTAAGAAAAAGCCCACTTAATTGAAATATTAATGTTGGTCAGTCGCTTACACTAGCTTACTGCAAATTGAAACAGGGTTTTGTGAGGGTAGTGGCTGAGGGGAGATAGTCACTTACATGTATGAGAGTGACTGTTAGCGTCAACTATTTATAAAATCGTGGGCTTCCTAAGGAATTAGAGAATATGAATTATCCATAACTTCCTTTTTCAGATACAATACTGACTATTTTTTTACTGACCTTCCTATCTAAGGAACCCATTCTGTCAACTCTTCTTCAAAACTGTGGTTTTCACAGTACAAATAGGCAATTCTATCTCCCTGGCGCCCAGGCATAACATTGTACACATGGCGTCGAGGGACTTGTTCCTCTCCAGCGGAGTATGAAAGGTAGTCAGGTTGGTGACCAGGACACTTGTGTGAGGGGCAGGCAGGGCCACAGTAAAACTTGACAAAAGGAAAATCCCTTCTGCAAATTCCATCAACCATGGAAAACACTTGACACAGTAAATCTGATGGCCTCATTCCTCCGTTGTTGCTGGGAAATAAAAATTAAGCATTGTAACCATAGAAGTAATTTAATTTTTTTTACCCAATTCTCGTAGCTACATGAACAGTCTGTACATGTACATGTAACATAAGTTTTAAAAAAGGGTTAATAAGAAACTAGATAAGGAGAACTGATGTTTGTCCTTTCACCTGAAAGCTACAAACGTAAGCTGTGGCATTTCATAATAAAATTCTCAATTTAATTACTGCACAAATCATCCATGTTTATCTATTTATTGGCATCAAATTATAAACAAATGGTAAGGAGTATCACAGACGTCTTAATTGGATCAAATTGTCAGCGCATGTAATAAGAGTGTGTACAACATGAGCGGCCAATGTTGTATCAGATTTATAATCATGAGCCACAGGTGAGTGATTGTAGATCTGATACAACATGGACACAAATGCTGTAGACTACTTTTAAAATGAAAATGAAGTGCTAATTAGTTACCACCACTAGTGGATGTTTATAGTGGTTGGCATTAATTAGCATTTCATAGCTGTTTTGCATTAGGATTACAAGCCTTCATTGAATTTTCATTTGTTTTGTATTTTCCTTATAAATTGTTCATGAATTTTATAACTATGTACATTCAAGTCCATCAAATTACAGATACTTTAGGCAGGTTGCCCGACCCTAATTTGTATCACCATCAAAACAAAATTAATAATCATAAGTGCATGTGGGATAACAGACACTGTGAGGGAATGGTGTATTGCCCAACAATATTTATCATTGATTACAACATGTCTTTGCTCAGAGTTAAATATAAATGACTGAAAAAAAGATTTCAGCTCACCTGCAGCTGAATGTGACTTCAATCATTTTCTCTTCCTTCATCAGCTTCAGACAGTAAGGCTGCCAAGCGCTCATCCAGAACTTTCCAGCATCTCTGAACAGAACAGTTTGGCCATTTGGAAACTCCAACTTACTGAGCTTGTGGGCACGAGACAGCAGGCCATGGAACAAAGGCTCAGGTAAAAACCTGGTGAAGAAAACATAGCACTTCTTATCTGTGTCATTACCATGCCAAACTAGTGTGTCACTTTCTGTAGAGATCGGCAGCAGGGAAGGCACAAAGTGTGTTGGCTGCTCATCTGACAGGTTACACGTTTGAACCTTCTTGTTTGCCAAGGGGCAGATCAAATCATATTCCTCAAGGAATGCAGTCATAGCTTCCTCATTTTCCTGCACTTTGGAGATGATGCTTCTCAGAAGTGATTTGGTCAGCATTCCTTTCCTCTGCAGAAAATTCCAGTCACACCTCAAGCCTCTTTCTTGGGTATTTGCAGGTGACGGTGTGACGAGTTGGATAATGATATCAACCAGTATTTCAGGCTTGAGAAGCACCCAGTTGGACAGATCAAGGTCCTGATTTCGGTCCAGGTAAATGATCATCCCTTCGTCATGAAAGTACTTCAATGTTTTTTTGGACCAGTTGGTGCAAACAAAGTTATCAAAAACCCATGGAAACTCGCCAAGTGTCACACAGAACTTGGCTTCTTTCTTTTCTTTCAGGCTGATTATTGAGTCTTGAATTCTTATCCATGACACAGGAATGAAACAGCCCATGCATTCATCAGAAACAGACATGATCTTCTTTTGAAGAACTTGAACTCCAGTATCTTTGTTTCCTTTGGAATTCTCAACAGGAAAGAAGATCAGTTCTTCAACATCATTGACAATCAGTTCATCACAATAGGTATTCCAAAGGTATCTTCTCAGGTGTCTGTCCAAGATTTCCATGCTGTTCTTATCCATGTTTCCTCTGTGAGTTCCAACAACAAAGATTGGTGTGTTAGTTTTGGGTGGCACATGGCTACAAACCGATTCAAACCAGAACTGAAGTCGTTTAAATTTTTCATCAATATGCCCAAAATCGTCAGCAAACTCAGCCATGTTAAATACAATGATGTAAATGGCCCGTCTCCTGAGAAAGATATGATGGTATGCATAGTACTCTTTATCCCCAGCAAAGTCTAGGATCTTCATTTTAAGAGGAAAAGCCAGCGGGCAATCCAGCAGTTTCTTCTTTAGTTCTTGTTTTTCTATGACAACAGCAGTTAACGAGTTGCCTTCGATTCCTAATTTCTGGATATACTGCCATTCTCTGAAAAGGGTATCACTTAGCAATACACAAATTATTATGCTGTCAAAACACATATAGATGTACATGTTCAAAAAACGTAAAAAACAATATAATAAAAAATCAATACAAATACCTGCTAATATGACTTTTAAAATTACCCTACAAGGCCACTTACGTATTATGTTTATATATCTAAGTGTAGATATTACGAATTCGATTGTCAACCACAGAATGAATATAATAATAATGGCTTTAACAAGGTTATCATTGTTTTTGCAATTTCTAACAGAACAAACGCGTCTGAAACAGTTTGCAAATAGTACTACAGCAAGGCAAGTAATATAGCTAACTAAAACTGATATTAACAATGGCATGAAGAAAACATATTTCATTGGTCGTTTGTACTTAAACTTAAATTGTCTCGGATACGAACATTGCCACTCGATTCCAACAAATAAGATCAAAGGGCTCTTAAAGCCATCTCGTTAATGCGAGAGAATGTAAGGTTAATAAACAACAACAACAACAACAACAACAACAACAAGAATTGGAAAAGTTGGGTGCCTTTGATAGGTAAATGTAGTAAAGACGTGATAGGTAATATGTGTAAAGCTGCTAAATGGTTTATTGAAGTTGAAAGATTGAAAATACCTGTAGGTCTAATCGTAGAGTTAGACATTGCAGTCATAGAGGACTTAAGGGCTCTTTTAGGAGCCACCAAATCAATAAAAGTCATGAGCAACAAAATAATCACGAGTATGAATATAAATAATTTTCATGTTAATTTAGCGTATTTGTTCAAAATAGTCTTCATTTTACAGCTGAGGGGAAACTTCAACTTGATAATATTAAGCGAATGAGCCGAGGCCAATTTGGTTGCTACGGGGGAAAATTATGAGGAGGGATGGGGGTGGCAAAACTACTTGGATTCAATCTATCTTTAGAGAGCCCTTTTACTTAGTTAATTTTCTATGTTTTGTATCAGTCACAGTATTTTAGTAGCAATGACTTGTATGGCATTACAATGGCGATTTTCTTATCAATCGAAATTTGGGAAAGATGTTCGAAGGTTAAAAAATATTTACTATCGTTATTTATTGACATTTAAACAAAACTAAAACATATTGCAACGATTTTCATTTGGGATTAAAATTGATTTACTAGCAATGTTTTTAAACAGCCAATTTATATGTGCAGTGTATATGTGGATGTATGAGACAAAACAAGAACTTTGTGCATGTGAATAAGTTCAGTAAAAAGACTTCAGTAAAAAAGGAATGTTTTATCTAAATACTTCACTATGGTAGACTATTGTAAAAAAGGCAAATGAAAATATTTTACTTGTCGCTTTTTTCGTCAACTAAAAAATTGTATACCTTCGGGCAGAATGGTGACTCTTGTAGGAATAGAGCTGGTGATTAGGATTTCGTTTCCTTTTATAGCTGAAGCTGTTTTCAAAACATCTCGGCTTAAAGAAGCCTTGGTAAAAACGACAAGCGACCTGGCCCCGAAAATTGCCGACATGAGACGTTCTGAACAGCGAGAAGCGGCTCGATTCCGCTTCAAAAATACGACAAATTACGACAGCGACTTTAGAAGGTTGTGCAATTTACCAATAATAAAAATTAAACATTATTGACCATATCGTTCATATCAACACCCGAAGGCCAACGGTCTGTTTTAATGATCAATTTGTTATTGAAACGACTACCAACCTCGTTCCCAAGGCCCCTATCTTCCTCTCTCTTGGATCGGAGGTGCAGTTAGAGTACACCCTAGACTCCACTAAGGTGCAGGATTGCAGTTTATCAAAATATCATGATAGAATATTATTAGTTTGATAATTGATATTTTGATATGTCAGTGATATTTGGGTGATAACAGAATGATAAAAGCAAAAAATAATTTTCCATTTTAAATATCAAAAATATCATCATATCGTATTTACATGATAGTTGCTAGAAGAATTTTCGCTATCCGATTTTCGAATTATCATTATCAAGGTATCACTATCAAGTTAGAATCATATCATGTATGACTATCATTCTCAAATCTCACTCAAGTGATTTCACCATTTTACCGAGCATAACAGACACAATGATATTGTGATATATCATGATAATATCAAAATTGTCCACCTATCTAGGAGCATAGAAAGTTTTCTTGAAATGAAGCAAGTTATCATATCTTGTATCACTATCACTCTCAAATCTCACTCTAGTGATTTAAGAAAGAAGACAAGACACAGTGATAGTTTGATATATCATGATAAGATCAATTCGTCCATGTATTTACAGAAGTACATTGCCTTTTTCTTTTCTCATAATACTCTTACATTAACTCGATCGGCTTACATTAGTTTGCGTCTTTTTAGTTCACTTTCTAGATCTGTGTTAAATCTGTTATTAACAAACCAAAAAAGAATATTCCGTTTGTATTGAGTCATTTTGCGTGTAACTTCGAAGTACTGGTTGAGACGACGAAATCCCTGTTCGCATGATTCAGTGTTGACGCCTTTGATGGTAGAAAACTGGGGAAGGTGCTGGTGAAATTCACATTTGGGATTATCCGGGGGCATACAAACAGCTTCCGTATGTTTCGAAACAGGAAAAATGTCAACAAGAAAACAGTACAGTGTAAAAGTAATTGAAACAAAAAAGAAGGCTAGCTACTATTAAGGAATAAAAGACACAAATTAGTCACAGAGTATTGTCTATTGCACTTGGCGGGGGCAGGTGTAACGGTTAGGGTTACTTTACGGTGTTAGGGTTAGGGTTAGTGTTAGTGTTAGGGTTAGGGTTAGCGTTTAGAGTCGAGGGGAACAGAAGTATTCTGATATCATGATTTTTCACTCTATCACTGGGAGAAGAACAAATTCTACTTAATTAAATATTCTGATAATATCATGATTTATCACTCTATCACTGGCAGTACAGGTAAAGTTCCTTCATTAAGTATTCTGATAAAATCATGATTTATCACTCTATCACTGGTAGTAGAAGTAAAGTTACCTCATTAAATATTCTGATAATATCATGATTTATCACTCTATCACTGGTAGTAGAAGTAAAGTTACCTCATTAAATATTCTGATAATATCATGATTTATCACTCTATCACTGGTAGTAGAGGTTAAAGTTCCTTCATTAAATCTTCTGATATCTTAATTTATCACTCTATCACTCGGAAGAGAACAAATTCTACTTAAATATATTCTGATAATATCATGATAAATCACTGTATCACTGGGAGGAGAACAAATTCTACTTAATTAAATATTCTGATAATATCATGATAAATCACTGTATCACAGGGAAAAGAAGAAATAGCAACTTAATTAAATATTCTGATAATATCATGATAACATATCTTTATATGAGAAAAACCCATTGCGGAATATCAAAAAATCAACCCCTTATATCACCAAAGATATATCATGATAATAGCAATATTTTTAAGAAGAGATGTATTAGAAAAAACATGATATATCATAACTGATTATTAGTCCTGATATAATGATAATACGCAATACTGCACCTCTCTCCTAGACTCCCGGTATACACATACATATCCGTGACCTTTGATTTTTGATTTTTTGGCGCAAATTGGTTTTAACAAGCTTAATAATTTTCCTTCGAGCATTTTTATTTTAAAAAGAGACTTTACTTTTGATCTTGATGAAAAATTGCACTTTATCAAATAAAGACAAATAAGTGACAGGTCATGCGTGTGGTTTCCGTTCGAATTACACGCACCGGCTCCCCCGACGGTGTCAATTTGCGCGAGGGCAAAAGTAACGACCCTCCCCTCGGGTGAATGTCATTTTGTCTCTGTGACGCGGTCGCTAAGCTTTAGTATTCCAATTTCGTGGTACAGCCGTTTGGATCGCGGACAATGGCGAAGCGAAGATGGCCAGAATCGCTCCAAAACGGAGCCCTTTTAGAGCCCGTGAAAGGGAATTTGGAAGCTAGCACGAATCGCACGGGTAGACATTTAACCTGCGGCCTCACTGGTGGCAATTCGGGGAGCTTGAGTTGAATTGTTTAGAAATTATTGGCTTTCGCGTGGCGAGGGTTCGCTCAAAGGTCTCCAGCCTTCCCTTCTTTTGTAGTGGATAGTGGGGCGAGTGACAAAAGTTGTAAAAATGCATTTAAACCGGTCAGGATACATCAAGAGACAATAAAGTAAAGGTGAGAAGACTTTAGTGTGTAATATTTTCGATTTTTCTATCGCTTATCAATTCCGTGACAAATCGTATTATTACCTAGTATATTTCATTACTGTGTACTGGATATCACGATTGGTCTGCCTGTGGGATCATCCAATTTAAATCTTTGATGTGTGCCACAACGCATCGGATAAATGTTTACGCTTATCCGCGTTTGTAGATCTTTATATATAAGATATAAACATCTAAGAATTTTACGGAGATTTTAAAGAAGAAAAGAACTGATCCATGACCTATGGTCGCTACAATGTCTGTCATTGATCGATCAGAGTCCGTTCACGCATATTCATTGCTATTTTAAGACTTAAATTCAGTCAGGAAGTCAGGACAAAAAGTGCATATCCTTAGAATTCCTCTATTCCTCAAAGAAAGAATTGAGCAAATATTTATTTTTCCAACTTTAATTTTATTTTTAAGATTCGCTCTCTCCCGTTCTTTCTAATCTTCCGGAAACCGGACATTCCACAATGATAAAAAGGAAACTTTATTACGAAAGCTGTCAAAGCCAGATAAACACTGAAAAGCAATTTTCACTACTTTTTACTTCAACTGAGTCTCAAGCTGTCGCAGTGCTATATTTTTCTGACTTTTCTGTCTTTTCTTGTGATCTTCACCGGAAATGTTTCTGTCTTTCCTGCACGCCACAACCGTGGATCCGGAAAAAAGGTGAAAAAACGTTTATCAAATGTTTTTTACTTGAGTAGTATTGGCACTCAAATAATAGGGCCATTTATACGACAGAAAATAAGACGCGTCTTATCTAAGACGCGACTTAAATAAGACGCGAACCGATCGTATAAACAGTACAAAATAAGCATTCGTGTCTTATTTTAGACGCGACTTATCTTAAGTTCTTATTTTGTCCGCGTCTTAAATAAGACGTGAACTTCCTCGTATAAATGCTTTCGTGTCCTAAATAAGACGTGAACAACAAGTGCGCCGTATCAAAATAAGACGCGAACCATTTATACGTGATCTTCGCATCTTATGTTGGACGCAAACGTATAAATCAGGGTCGTAACGAGGTATATTTTTTCATCGCTGATCCCGTATTTTTACGCAAATTTTTAATCCCTGATCCCAAAAGTGATGAAAATTTTGATCCCTGATCCCACAAAATTTTGTTTGCCTGATCCTTGAGTCAATGGAAAATACGCTGAACCCGATCCCGAGGGCTGTGATCCCGGATCCGAGGCTGTGATCCCTGATCCCACCCTTTTTTAGGTCTTTGATCCGTGATCCCATATACCTCGTTACGACCCTGATAAATGGTACACTTCGCATCTTATTTAAGTCGCGTCTTAGATAAGACGCGTCTTATTTTCTCTCGTATAAATGGCACTAATATCTTCTCAGTTAAGTCCGTAATAATGCCAATGTATGTCTTGAATCGAAACGCTGAAATCGTTTATAAAATGGTTGTTAAAATGCTTGCTTTGTCATTCAATTCAGAACAACAAACTTTTACTTGTACACGAATAGAACTGTAGAAAGAATTGCAGCAAACAATAACTTCTACATTTGCACAATTAGTTTGTTCAGCAAAATCACGAGATCCCTTGCATACTATTGCATAATCAAAGCGCAATTTTTATCACCGTCAATACATTCCACCATGTACCTAAATCTAATAATGGCAATGATTTCGTTCGCGTGATCGGTAGTTCATCATATGATAACATACTATGAGAACTCAAAGCCATTCATTTCATAAATTGAACTTAGTAATTATTGTTTTTGCTCCCTTGCCATTTAACTTCCTCAGAACGTCTCCATTCATTTTAAAAATACACCGTGAAATTTTCAGTCAAACTGCGTTTCCCAAGAACATTTGACCTTTTGTACCCTTCTAAATGAGCACTAATGGCTTTACGACATATGATTGACAAGAAAAACACAAATTTCTTGAACCTTTGAAGATCAATGCCGTCTCGGACACATCCACGTAAAAACAAATTTGAAAGATTGATATGTAACGCTATATATCAAAACTTAAAAAAAAATTATGACATGCCAATTCCCTAGGGAAATTAACATAGGTCCGGGAGTACTCCCCAAAAATTTTAGTGGCGGTGTATCCGATAAAATCCTAACCACTTCTTGATATTTTCTTCGTATTGGCACTCAAATAATATCTTCTCAATTAAGTCCGTAATAATAAGTTCCAATGTCTGTCTTGAATTGAAACGCTCAGATCGCTTATAAAATGGTTGTTAAAATGCTTGCTTTGTCAACAACAAAATTTTACTTGTATACGAATAGAACTGTAGAGAGAATTGCAGCAAACCAGAAATAGTTTGACGAAGTCTGCAAAATCACGAGGTCCCTTGCATACTATTGCATAATCAAAGCGCAATTTTTATCACCGTCAATACATTCTACCATGTACCTAAATCTATTAATGGCAATGATTTGAAATTTGAAAGATTATTGATACCGTAGGTAACGTGAGATATCGAAACTAAATAAGAACTGTAATACCTTTGTGGTGACGTAGCGTGAGATAATTATGACAAGTTCATGACATCCCAATACCCTAGGGAAATTAACAATAGGTCCGGGGGTGCTCCTCAAAAAACGCAAAGTTCATGCTATTTTGCTCTGCCATATCGCTCATATTAAAACACAAACTTTTCTGTCCCATTTAACTTTCTTAAAACGTCTCCATTCGTAAAAATACACCGTGAAATTCTCAAACTGCGTTTCCCAAGAAAACGCATCCCTTCTAAAGCAGCTTCAATGGCTTTACGACAAATGATTGAAACTGATAGGTAACGTGAGATATCGAAACTTAAAGAAGGACTTAATACCTTTGCGGTAATGTAATGTGAGATATGACAAGTTCATCACAAGTTCTGACATCCCAATACCCTTGGGAAATTAACAATAGGTCCGGGGGTGCTCCCCAAAAATTTTAGTGGCAGTATGCGACGCCTTTCTTGAAATCCTAACCGGTTTAACCAACCATATCCTCAATGCCCTAATATAGCTTCTATAAAGAAGGGACAAGAAACCCCCCCGGACAAAAGTCCACAAAATTTTGTTAACAGCTTTTGTCCCTTTTCGTTCTCGACTCCGAAATCTCGCTTAATGCGCATGCGCATTAACGAGATAAAAATGACTGCAACAAATGAAAGTCCCGCAATTATTGTCATTAAAAGAATGCCGTCGGCATTCACTGAAATCTTTCCATAATGATAAAATTCTAACATGAAGACATAAACAGGAAATGCGCCTATCAGTAATCCACGACGCCTAACAATAAAATAAAATATAGCTACTATCAATCTGAAGTGGTAGTTGTGGTTAAAAGGGTATAACAAAACAGCATTAATTAACCATGGCACAATGAATACAAGACATAAATATAAGAATAGATAAAAATTTGGAGTAATTATCAAACATTCAGGGTTAGAAAATAAAAGGCACGCCAATACAGGTACATTCCAGGTACATAAAAAACATAAAGAACGTAAAGGATCATCAAGAAGAACATAATTAGTTACTGCGTGCCCATACAAATTCAATCGTATGCGAATTTTGTGGTAAAACAAAAAAAAAAACAGGCTATCGAGAATAAGATCCGTCATGCTCAAGTTTGTCCACTTTTCGTCCACCAGACATTGATCTATTCCTTGAGTCTTGGGTTGACGGGGATCAAATGGCTTCCCAGTGAGCGATTTAACGAGACTTGTTTTACCAACCCCAGAGTCCCCCAGGATTAAGCACTGTCCTTGGTGCACGATCTGCCTGCCTGTTATTACATCCTTGATATCCTCTACATCCTCTAGCTGCTGCAGTGTGCTGTCTGCATGTTGCAAATCCAGTTTTTTAAGTATTTCTTCGTTTGCCGTCGGACCTTCCGGTAAGCCACCCGTGAGATGTAACTGCGTGATTAAATCGCGAGTCATGTAGCAGCTCTCGTAAGGTGTCTTCTGATTGGCTGAGAGCTCATAGTTACGTTTTTATTATTATTGACAGAAAGGCATCTCAAACTCTAAAATATTATATGGTTTAATAAAAAAAATATGTTTTCATTAAATAATATTACAGAGAGAGACAGAGATAGCTGATGAGAGATAGACATAGAGATAGATAAACAGACAGAGATCGATATATATATATAATTATATATATAGAGAGAGATATATATAGAGAGATAGAGATATATATAGAGAGATAGAGATATATATAGATATATATATATATATATATATATATATATATATATATATATACTAGAGACAGACAGACAGACAGACAGACATTACTTTATTTAGACGCGGGAGAGAGAGAGAGTATTGACAATATCAGAGTATCGCGGGTACCAAAGGTATCGAGGGTATCAAGGGTATCAAAGGTATCAAGGGTATCGAGGGTATCAAGGGTATCAAGGGTATCAATGGTATCAAAGGTATCAAGGGTATCAAAGGTATCAAGGGTATCGAGGGTATCAAAGGTATCAAGGGTATCAAGGGTATCAAAGGTATCGAGGGTATCAAAGGTATCAAGGGTATCGAGGGTATCAAAGGTATCGAGGGTATCAAGGGTATCGAGGTATCAAAGGTATCGAAGGTATCAAGGGTATCGAGGGTATCAAAGGTATCGAGGGTATTGAGGGTATCAAGGGTATCAAGGGTATCGAGGGTATCAAAGGTATCAAGGGTATCGAGGGTATCAAGGGTATCAAAGGTATCGAGGGTATCAAGAGTATCGAGGGTATCGGAGGTATCAAAGGTATCAAGGGTATCAAGGGTATCAAGGGTATCGAGGGTATCAAGGGTATCAAAGGTATCAAAGGTATCAAGGGTATCAAAGGTATCGAGGGTATCGAGGGTATCAAGGGTATCAAAGGTATCAAGGGTATCAAGGGTATCGAGGGTATCAAAGGTATCGAGGGTATCAAAGGTATCAAGGGTATCAAAGGTATCAATGGTATCAAAGGTATCAAGGGTATCAAAGGTATCAAAGGTATCGAGGGTATCGAGGGTATCAAGGGTATCAAAGGTATCAAGGGTATCGAGGGTATCAAGGGTATCAAAGGTATCGTGGGTATCAAAGGTATCAAGGGTATCGAGGGTATCAAAGGTATCAAGGGTATCAAAGGTATCAAGGGTATCGAGGGTATCGAGGGTATCAAAGGTATCAAGGGTATCAAAGGTATCGAGGGTATCAAGAGTATCGAGGGTATCGAGGGTATCAAAGGTATCAAGGGTATCAAGAGTATCGAGGGTATCAAGGGTATCAAAGGTATCAAGGGTATCAAAGGTATCAAGGGTATCAAAGGTATCAAGAGTATCAAGGGTATCGAGCGTATCGAGGGTATCAAACCTATCAAGGGTATCAAGGGTATCAAAGGTATCGAGGGTATCAAAGTTAACAAGGGTATCAAAGGCATCGAGGGTATCAAGGGTATCAAAGGTATCGAGGGTATCAAGGATCGAGGGTATCAAGGGTATCTATATCAACTTCTCTGTGAAATTTTGGCTGCTCACAGGAACACCGTTATAAGGGCGCATGACAGGAAAATTTGGCAAGTATTTTTTGTGTGGCTTGATGTAGTAGGGATTTTTTTGGGTATTCAAAACAATCTGAAGATTCATGGTAGTTCCCACAGCATATCCCGGCCGTGTAGTTCTGCGAATAAAGTATAACCACTGAACTTGTTTTGCAATTGTTTTAACGATATTTATGTTTCATAAAACCTGTTATACAATGGTCTGCAAATTCGGCGTGTTTTTTGTGGGTTTTGATTTTTGCCCCCATTCGATCATCCCCGTCACTAAAAAACCGGAGTAACCCCCCCCCCCCCCCCCCTCCCCCTCCCGTGGGCAGCCCTGTCAGCATTATTTAGTGTTTTTGCAATACCTTGAAAAACCCCTGAGACGAGTAAGCGATAAACGAAGCCGGCAAGCTACTATCAGGACCAACACAAAGTCAGGGACTGTAACCCAAACAAGGCCGGTTACTTATAACCTTATAGACGACGATGTTGTATCGAATGTCTGACGTTGTTTTGTTTTGAGAATGCAATTCCCGACGGTAATAACAGCCGGTTCATCACATACGTGTAAACAGTAAATACGATTGTACTAATTTAAAAAAATTCTTTTTTCCTTTTCTGATAAATCTGTACACTACGTGTAATGGGCTCCTGTAGGGGCATATTTCAAGGTGTAACTGTGCTACAGGTCCAATAAGGGAGGACAGAGGCTCCTAACACTACCTCACTTTTAATAGGCCATTTGCACGATGACGTCATTTGACTACTACTACCAGAATTCATTTCGTTTTTCCTTTCTTATTTAAATTTTGTAATCCCAGTGCGGTTTAAATAACAATAGCCCTAATTTGCACTACAAAACAAAAAACTGAAGGATTCTGGTAGTAGTAGTCAAATGACGTCATCGTGCAAATGGCCTATTGTTTTATGTCTAGAAATAATAATAATTTCACGGTTTTTGGTTTTTAATAAATTCAGAGTTTAACTATAGTTGGCGCAAACAGCTGAGGAACGAGGTCTACATAGCCTTCCTTGTTCTTTATAGAAAAATAGACAGATAAAACTTTATTTAACATGGAAATCCTTTATCACTAGTAAAAAAGTACTCTCCCATTAGGAGCCGTGCACTTACATAGTGAGTAATTATAATAATACACAAGTCATTATAGTATTTAGAACTAATTAACAATCATAAGAAACATCTAATTAAGGTATAAACATGATTTAAATAAGTAAACTATCTTTCTTTGAGTGGAAAACCTAAATTAAAATGACTAATACGCGAAAAAGGACGTTCGTAAGGCTGAAAGAGTAACTAAGTGTAAGTAGCATTATGTCACTCAGCTCTTTAGACTGAACTTTTCAAGTTTCGATTCGAGAAAATGGCGCATTGATTTGAAATCATTACTGAGAATAACTTAAAAAAGTAAATTTGTAACGCCATTTTTTCGACCGGTTCGTACGTCGTCTTCATCTTTAAATTTAAAGGCGTTCCAGTGAATCAAAGCCAATGAAACTTTCAGATAATATTTTGCACATCGGTAAGCAAGTACAGTGAATGTTTTAAAAAAATCCATCTCGCCGTTTCTCAGATTTTTGCAAAAGCCATTAAAATCTAAAATTACCCAAAAATTGCACATGATGCGATGCTAGGAAAAAAGGTAGTTCTCAAGATCGCAAAAGAGAAAGTAAACAAAACTTTCAAGGTAGTACAAACATAACATCAAGCTACTTTTTGACATTATCATTAAGTAATTTCACAAAACCAGTATTAATCTCTCGATCAATTTAATACCAGTACACAGATAGTAAGGTTTGAAATGTTATTGCGATTTATTTGAATTCAAACAGAATTTTTTTATTCTTGCAAAATATGTATGCCATATACCATATTTTAAGATGCCTATGTGGGATTTTTAATGCGAAATCTTAAACGCGCTAAATTTCACTTTTACTGATTTCTAAGTTTCTTGTTTGTCGTCGTCATGGTAATATCGATTTTACCAGAAAATATATCTTGCCAAACTTCAATTCAAAATCAGTTAGTGGTGAAAATTTCACGTTGATCTGACTTGGAGAAGGCCGCTTAATAGCCAATTGAAAAATGTTGGTATGCTCTCCAGAAAACTGTATCGAACCACCTTATATATAAAGACTGCATTTTTTGGCGCACCGGCATAGAACATGTTTTTGCTGCATTAAAACTCAGAATAGTTTTCACTAAAAGGGAATCAATAAGTAAACTAGAGAGAAATAAATGCGCTACCTGATAAAGTGATAGTAGATTTTCATGTTTTAGCTAATGGGGTATATCACAATTACCTCCTTTCTGCATTCCTTGCCATTGGGTTGCCTAGTTCTTACTAGGACAATTAAATACATAACTGATCTCCATATGTGTCAATATTAAACAAAACCAGAACAATATAGCTAGATGAAGATGTGCAACATTTTTATGTTCATACAGGCGTATTAAATAATATTGTAATTAAATTCACATCCAAATGCCCTGTTTTTAAATCCTGACATAAAGGCGCGCACTCTCAATGAAACACCCTCATTAATTACAATATGTTCGATATATAATTTTTATCTCTCCCATACCCTTTTGTAGAATCCTGGCAGCAATACAGACACCCTCAATACAGTCCAACCCCGTTAATACGGACACCGAAGGGACCACGGAAACTTATTACCGGAGTGTCCGTATTAGGCGGGTTTACATGGATGATCGTTTTTAAGGAAAACTATAGTAAATTACCGCGTCTAACTGCACTAAGACACTAAAAAATTACGAATAGAAAAGAGAGCATAAAGCTTTATGCTCTCTTGGAATAGACGAACGTTCATGTGTAGCTGAAAAAAATGAAAACATTCGAAAACATTTTTATCGCTTTTAATTCGCCAAATTGCTCGTATTAAGGAGGTTAAGTTTGTATGAGATTGTTTTGATCGGGACGGAAAAATCTGTCCGTTGTCCGTATTAACGGGTGTCCGTATTAAGCGGGTAAATTTTACAGAGAATGTATGGGCATTCAGCCGGGACCAAGACAACTATCCGTAATAACGGGGTGTCCGTATTAACCGGATAAATTTTAGAGCGAATGTATGGATTTTCGGCCGGGACCAAGACAACTGTCCGTAATAACGGGGTGTCCGTATTAAGCCCGTAAATTTTACAGAGAATGTATGGGCATTCAGCCGGGACCAAGACAACTATCCGTAATAACGGGGTGTCCGTATTAAGCGGGTAAATTTTAGAGAGAATGTTTGGGCTTTCGGCCGGGACCAAGACAACTGTCCGTAATAACGGGGTGTCAGTATTAAGCGGGTGTCCATAAAGCGGGGTTCCACTGTACAGCATTCAACTGATTCACATGTCATATGTTGTCTTGTACACTGCTTTTCTATATTATACACTCGCAACAAAAGCGAAACCGTGAAAAAAGTACTTTGAATCATGGTGTCAAACATCGCTGGTCGCGAATGAAGTTCACACGGGATTAATTTATCAATGTATTTGCATATGTCATTTCCCTCCTTTTATGAAATATCGGGAAACATTTACTCATTTTCCTAGCTTTCGTTTCAGTAAGCTTCTATATAATATTCGCTTTTATCAATATTTTCCTGCTGCTCATATTTATTCGCTGCATGGGTTTTTCGCTTGTTCTTCAATATACCAAAAGCAACCCTCCCCCCCCCCCCCAAAAAAAAAATAATAATAATAATAATAAAAACTTTTAAAATTTTATCTTGGCTAATGACTATTTAGCTTAGGTTGACGCAAGGCGAGAGATAAAAGAGCCGATTCTGTCAATAGTGCGCCAATCGAATTGCATTGCATTGTTAGTAAGTAAAACAAATGAATTTACGCCTCCTTTTCCTGCCGCTGTTGCTGTAATAAGAAAGGACGAATACGGTAGTTCAAAAGTAAGCATTTCAAATAGCAACTACGACACTACGATAGCAAAGTTTTCACTTGAGTGTTGAAAAAAAAATCAAAACCACTGGTCAATATAAACAGAGGCAGACAATCCAATGAACCAAACAGACCTCAAAGCAAATACGTGCATAACCCAAAAAAGACTTTTTTTGCGGAACCTTTCTGATTATTTTTTTGCTTCTTTTACTTTCCCTTTTCCTCCCCTTTTCTTCTCTTCCTATCTTCTACTCTCTATTACCTTTCTATCGGCCGGAAAAGGAATTTGGCATAAGCGTTGCAGGTGTATTGACCTAATTTACCACCTAATTTTCCACCAATATTTGAACATTTTTTTTTCGAATAGCTCTGCTAGATTTTGGTCCATATTCAAAGTGGAGGAACGTGTGCATGGATCTATCTTCGCTGTATCAGTTGAGCATCAAAATTATCTGGCAACGTAGAAATTGATGACGTCACAAGTGGTGCAATGTCTGCTGCTCCAAATGTCGACAATAGTCGACTTTGGCAACGAAAGGGTCAACCGAATATGCCTAGAATTGTTCATCATGCCAACTTTTACTCGTTTCAGCTTGGTTTTGGTAGATTAGTCAGGTTCAAAGCGAAAAAGGCTAGTTTCAGAACAAATTAACCTTCTAGTTTAACCCTTTCACGGCTGAATTTTTTTAAAAAAGGGTATTTTTTTTACCGTTAAATCGTTTTTTGGGAGCAACATGGCCAAATGTCAATAAACAACATTGCTACAAAAGCAATTTGCTACACTCGCACTACAGTATGAGCTAGATTCCATCTTGAAAAGTGTAACATTTAGGTTTAGCGCATGCGCATAAGCCAAAAAAAGACTTTTTTGCGGAACCTTTCTGATTATTTGGGCCTCTCAATATCACCTAAAAGCATTAACAGAGCACTAGACAAGGTTGGTGAAGATTACAACACCAAGCTGATTCAAAAGGGGAGAATAGGTCACAGATTACTTGAAAAAAGAGAGCAGTCTGAAACAGCAGAGAAAGGAGTTGAGCACACGAGTGATGGAGCTGAAG
Source organism: Cladopsammia gracilis (assembly GCA_022457155.1). NCBI lineage: Eukaryota > Metazoa > Cnidaria > Anthozoa > Scleractinia > Dendrophylliidae > Cladopsammia > Cladopsammia gracilis. The sequence continues at coordinate 201,608 of JAJGOT010000454.1, read as the reverse complement.
ACGACATTGAACGCAAGTGCTGATATGACATCACATGCTGATTTGGTACAAGACATCAAAAAGAGCAAAGTGGCACTGCACAATTTGACACACCAAATGACCGAGCTGGCAAAAGTGAGACCTTTAAGTTATTGTCTGGTTTTGGACAACCTTGACATAAGGATTGAGGCATCTGAAATGACATCTGAGAAGATCAGAATAAAGATCATCACTGGTGCAATCACAATGCTGTTTTCGACAGGGTAAATCCAGTTGAATTTTCTGATGACAAGCCATTTGCAGATATTGTAGATCTGCCAAACAGGGACATTTTGCCAGCACTAGAGGACCACAAGAAAATGATGAATGACTTTGCTGTGCTAGTGTCAAGAGTTTTTGTGGAACACTTTCCATCTTTTGAAATTTTCAAAGATATTGTGCCAAGCCATATCAAGTATAAATATTCAGAGGAAATGAAAAAGCCTAAAACAAAGGTACAGTCCCCATCAAATAATGTTCTCTGATATCCTGATATTCCCTGATATTTGGTTGCATGTTATAGTTTGAATTACTGTTTTTAAATTTGTCTCAAAAGGTAAAAAACTAACTCGTTTGAAAATGCTCACTTCCACCTCCAAAAACACCACCAACAAAACCGGTTAAAACCACAAGTACACCCACCCACCCACGCACCCTAATTAGCGGCATAGCAATTAATGTACCCTGTGGTACACATTTCAGCAGGTTGGCTTAAAAAGAAGGGGGGAGATTACCAAAACTGAATTCTGTGCTATAGTAATATTAACCTCTGGTTTCCGCAGAGTTCAGCTGTACATGAATTCATGAATTCCTACGAATTGGATGTGAATTGAAATTTATGTGTAATTACTGTTTTAATATATATTTACAACCAGTGTACCTGGATAAATGCAAAGTTAAGTTATGAAACAAGAACAGTTTTATTTTATGCATGTTACTTCTCTTCTTGTAGGAAACCACTTAAAGGCAGCTGTATTCATGCATTAAGGGTGCCTATTATCTAATTATTGTTAAAAAAATCAATAGACAACAAACAAAAAATCATAATTCTAGAAGAGAGGTAATTGGAATAATTTTAATTTCTTTTGTCTCAATGTTTTTTCTCATTTTAGATCATGGGTCTGTTTCCTAGAGTATCATTTCGCTCTATCAAACAAAATTCAAGACTGAAAATTTATTAAATATATTAAGCATTGAAACGCACAAGTGTTTTTTCTAGTTTGTTATTATAATGGAACATTTAATGATTTTCAGGTACACCTAGGAATTCTGTTTAAAGATGAAAATCGAGGGGAGGACATGGTGGACATTCTTAGAAACCTTCATGAGTGGGTACCACAAGCAAACGTGGTGAAGAAAAGTTTGACTCACAGCTGTAAAGAACCAATTCAATTAATGTAATTATTGTAAATATTTTAAATTGGTTGTCATGATACACTTTGAAGTGATAAGTGAAAGGACAGAACAATGTAGAGTTGTGCTTAAAAGAAAGACTTGCTAAGTAAACAAATCTTCCCTTTTCATTCCTTTGGCACTTTCATTAAAAATATTTACAAATTTCATGTATGAGGGTGGTTATAATACACAGTAAATATTTTTCCTATTTTTGAAGTTGAGAAACGGTGCAAATTCAAATCATCTATTAGATGACTTGAACAAACATGATTTACAGATGGTGTGGGGCAAAGGTAATCACATTGTCACTCATCGAAACATACACTGTAGATCATGTGTCATATGACTCACATTTAAGGTGATTCCCTAGTATTGCATTGCGCATCACTACTGCGCATAATATCTTGTGTCATATGCGCATGCACGAGCAGGCGCACACTCTGAAGCAATAGGGTTTCCTTTGAGGATTCAGTTCCCTCAGTAAATAAGCGGTATGTTTTCTCCTCAACAAGCTTGGTGTCACCTATATTTTTTATTGCAGATTTCAGATCATTATGTTATGGGAAACAATCAGGGAAAGTTTTAAAAAAAACTTATGCCAATTTTGATTTCTAGGGAATCACCTTAAACACACTCTTGAGTATTATTGGATTGATTAAACAAGAAACAGAAACTTGCCCTGAAATAAGTTTAAATGTAATATTTTTAAATGAGCATTAATTTTGTCATGTATTATAAATATCTTATTGACCAAGCGCGAGGGCCGTACTGGGAGAATATCGGCCCAAGGTCTTGACAGTACAGTCAAAGGGCCAATAACTTACATCAACCAATCAGAATGCTTGATTGCTGGTCCAATACAAAAAAGACTGAGGGCAAATATTCTCCTAGTAAGGTCCTGAGTAAGCTTGGTTAATAAGAGATTTATACCATGACTCCCGCGGGCGGGAGGATCGCGGGATCGTTCGGGACAATGCCCGGTCCAATACTTAGAGAATATTGGACCGGCAATAGAGCATTCTGATTGGTTGATTTAAGTTATTGGCCCTTTCACTGTCTTAGTCGTGTAATATATTGTATTATAATGAGTTCTGAAAAACCCTTAATTTTTAATTTTACTGCGCTTGATATTAATTGGATGACATGACAGGACACCAATAACCTCAGTCTACTTTTGGAGTAAATTGCGGTGAAATTGCTTGCTTGAACACAGTTCAGAAATTTGGGCTTGACCATTTCGAGGAGATTCATTATGGGCCACATTAAAACTTGTAGAGATATATAACTGGAAACTGATTGTAGGGCTGCAAGTTAATTTTGTATTCTTATGTTGGGGTGGTTAGTGATACATGTATTTACAATGAGAACTTGATTTGCAGACTGAGGACAGATCCATGTGAACTGTTTCATTCACACTTTGATTTGTTTGAGTTGGTTCATTAGAGCAATCCTTCACTGTTGTTACATTGGTTAAACTAAAGTAAAGTGCAGTGCATAACAAGTGATCAATCTCCTGGATTTTTTTTTTTGCCACTGACAGTTACTGGCAAAAAGTGATGCCACCCAGTCCACTAACAAACACATTGTCAGAAAATGACAGAGCCATCGTGTTGTTTCCTAAAACTAGAAATACGTGTCTCACAGAACCTCGCGAAGCTCAGGGGAGGGTGCACTGAGAGTCGCAACTGTCGATTTGCGTATGAGGCTTTTCGCCATTCCACTTCATCTTCTTTGCAACCAAAAAGCTGGTAAAAGGTCCTTCTAATGGTTCGCGTACTGTTTACCGTCAGCCATCTTTGTTTACCACGCTCCTATATAGGCTTCAAGAAGTGGTACCACATTGTTGCCAGGCAACTGCAGGACACCATCCAGGGAAGTAGCCAGCTAGTTGCTTCATGCTGCAGAAACTGGATTGATCTCTGGCTGTGCTCTGGCTTGTCAATAAGTTGGTCCTGCATTGTGATCATGGTTCTGTCTGAAAGATCAAGGCAATATTATCTGTATAATAATGCAACCAATATTCTGAATAATGTTATAAAATTATAATACCATTAGTTGCTTGTGAGTGTTAAGTTACATGATAATACCTATAGATTTGAAAACATCAAAGTAGACATTTGAGAAAAATTTGTACCATATTTTCAGTTAAAAGGTGCAGGATTTTTTTTTTAAAGAAAATACCCTTATTAGTTTATGTCTTTAACAATAAAAATAATTATAGTTAGGTGGCATAAACGTAACAACTGTAATAATGATATACAAATGCTTTGGACGGGCGGAGGACGACGAAATCTATGCTGAAGAGGTGCAGGAAATTGAAGACGAGGAAGACAACGAGTTCGAGACAGACAGTGAAGATGACAGCGATGCAGATGGCGAGTAAACTGTTTATCAGTTGAATGCCCTTTAACAAACGGCTCCTTTAGGAGCCACCAAATCTATAAAAGTTCATTGACCAACAGTTTCAACTTGTATTTATTGTGTTTTATTAATTCTGACTTGGCTACAAGCCGATCATAGAATTTGCGTGACATTTGCTTTTGTTCTAATTGATACCTGAACAAAAAAAAAACCTAAAACTCACGGCTATAAGCCGAACCCCCTTCTTCAAATTTTTTTGGCCAGTTTCAAGTCAAAATTTCCGAAAAAATAGCTCGGCTTATAGCCGAATAAATACGGTACACTGTATTTGTCTTTTACAGCTTATTTTTGGGCGGTTCTACAGTGGATCAGCAGCATGTCACAGAACTTCCCTGTTTGCACTAAGAAATCTTGTTAACTGGCATGATGTTGTTTCAGATGCCCAACACAAGCCTGCACCATGCAAGAGATTCCTCAACACAGTACCAGATGCTCAAATTATTGCTGCTCTCTCTCAGTGTCCGTGGGTAGCGGTGGATATTTACCGAGCCACAAAATATCCACCACTGGCCACCGACACTGACGTGAATAGTTGTTATATACTAAAACAGTGAGACACTATAGCATGAAAATGATGATTTTTAACTCATTAACCCCTGTCAACAATAAAAATTTTCGTACGCAAATGCTTGGAGGTGGATAGCACTTGCTATCCCAAGTAGCCAATCAGAGCATGGCAACGATTCTTTTTGAACCCATTCAATCAGTATGTACCACCTTTTATTAAAGACAGCAAATCATGCTGAGGGTATTTATTTTTATGAAATACAATGTTTGAATCGCGTTTGTACTCCATGACACAAACAAGAAATACCGGTAATTACAGTTGTAGGAAGAGCAAACCAATATTTTTCATTCAGCGTTGAAATACAAGGAAATGATGGAAATGCTTGCAACTTCAATTGGGGTTATAGAGTATTATTTTTCACATGATGTCATAAAATCTTAAGTACAGTGTATGCAGTGTCATGCAATGTCAGGCTATTTCAAATAAGCCGTGAAAATTAACAAAATTGAACTATAAACAAAATTGAACCAGTTGAAAGTTATTTTTGAATTATTGATGTTTATAAACCGATTTAATGGCACTTATAGTGAATACAATATTTTGGGATCTTTGGTGTAATTAGATTTTCGGCCGCCATGTTTGTGTTCCAAAGTGGGAGACCAAGATGGCCGCTTAATAGATTTCTCTTGAACGAAATGCTCTTGCCCTTCAAAATTTGGCCCACATCTGTAGTGTTAAACTCTCTACAATTCCATAAATATTTTGGAATCGAAAACGGCTTTTGAATTTTGATATGGCGTCAGTGAAAACGCTCTATTGTTTGCATGTGGAAGAACGAGATGTAAGCTTATATAATTTCTTATGCTAATATTTAATACAGTTGCGATTTAGACGATTATTCAACATGCAAAAATGTTTCCCAAGTTACAACAACATTCTCCACAGTTTTCTTATTTTAGCATTCCCGCAAATCTCCCAAAAGCTAATCCACTTTATTATTTGCGGTCTACTTGAGTTTCGTTGCCAAATCACCAGTTCGTGTTATTCTCTATGAGGGAGTAATCTTTCGCATGTAACACGCTTTTAAAACATGACAATTTCAATTCCGCCACGCTAGCAGATCGCATCGCCAAAATATCACTTATATCAAAATATCACTAAGAACTAAAAACATCTAAGAACTAACAAACAACAAAGAAATCGTCAACCCACCATTACACGTTAGGGTAATCCTCAGCTGCAAAACGATGCCAAGGCAGAACCGCGATCCGCACTTTCACCAGCCGATTACTTGACAATTGTTGATATAAAATCACTGTAAAAAGTCCTGACGATTCGATGATTATGACGATTTTGAACTTGACAACAGTTGATGTAAAATCACTGTACTGCAATAACTCCTGACGATGCGATGAAACTCCGATCCTGACGATTTCACCGGGCATTAGCTCCGCGCATTGCATGAAGCGTCGTTACGCGTTTGCAGGGAATGCGTGAAACCCAATAGCCAATCACGAAAAGGGTTACTGAGATTTAGCCAATGATATCCTCCCGATACCCTCGATACCCATAAATTACGCGCGAAATATGTAAGCCAATCACAGATAAGCTTTCGAAAGCTGCTACACTTCTGTAAATCGCTAGCTCTTTCAAGATTGTGGTTGTTAGCGAGAGAGACGTGGTGTAATACAAGACCATTCTCTTGTTCCATGATTTTCTGAATGATTGTATGAAAAAAGCGACGCAATTGGCGAGGAGGGCAAGGCAGAAGGAGCCTCGGACGTTCGCCAGTTCATAAGATTGTTTGCGCCGTCCGTGGATCGGAATGTGCTTACAGTCGCATTTCTCCTTGCGCATGTGTGAAGTAACGTTACGCATACCCAGAGCCGTCGTTTCGTTTGGTCACGGAAATGGCTAGATTCTATTCTTGGCTTTCACTTACGTCATATCAAAATTCAGAAGCATTAAAAAATAGATTTCGAATCCAAAATGTTTATGGAATTGTAAAGAGTTCAAAAATACACATCTTGGCCAAATTTTGAAGCGCAAAAGCATTTCGTTCAAGAGTTATAGGCGAACGAGTATAAGATATTTTTAGTAAGAAATGTATGGAGCGTCTTAATTACACCAAAAATCACATCCAAAAATATTGTATTTGCTATAAGCTCAATTAACTCGGCTTATAAGCACTTATAATGCAAACAATAACTTTCAGCTGATTCAATTTTGTTTATTTTCGCGGCTTATCTGAAATAGCGTGACGCATTGCGTGACACATTTAAAACCTTTGTTAATCGGAAGCAAAACATCGTTAAAACCTGAAACTTTTTGTGAAAGATTATAACACTTGTATCCACATACCATGTTAGAAACAGCTTTGTAGGACGTTTTCTTTAGATTTTTTAATTTTTATGACGTCATGTGAAAGCCAAGAATAGAAAACAAGTAACTGTATTTGCAAAGACCACCGTAACGAGATAGAAGCACCGGATCCTGTAGTAAAGGATCTAATCAGCTATAAAATAATAAAACGATTTGATAAAAACGCAAGGCTGATAAACGGTACGGAAACGACTATATTTGTAAAAAATCCAATATTTCGAAAGGCACAGCCTTTCTTCTTCAGGGTCTTACAGATAATAACTCGTAAGGCAAAAAAACGTTACAATTTAAATTTAAAAGGGGGCGGGGGATTAAATATGATACTATGACAGCATAAACTGAAGTGACAAAGTAAATGTAAATAACCGTAAATAACTAAGCAATATAGAGGTAAGAAAAACATGCAACACAATACTACAGTAAATATAAGTAATGGAAACTGAGAAAAGATGTCATGTTTCATCTCTTCTATTTAAACCTAAAGGTTCAAGGGTCTGACCTCTCTCAATAAGATATGCTTCTCTTGCTTTACGTACACCGTCACGATTAGTTTTAACGAGTTCAAGAGGGATAAGTTGCATATCAGAAGCGGTATGGTCGTTAGAAAGGAAATGTTTTGAGACTGCAGTAGGTTTAGAGATGTTAGTTTGTTTGTCAACTGGTCTTCGATGTTCGTTGAAGCGGTCTTTAAGTCGTCGTTTGGTTTCTCCTATGTATTGTTTGCATTCTACCGGTGAAACAAGACGTATTAATCATCACATCGACTGCAACTCAAAAAACGTCATTTACATGGTACAATGCAATCGTTGTCACATCTCTAAACCTACTGCAGTCTCAGAACATTTCCTTCTAACGACCATACCGCTTCTGATATGCAACTTATCCCTCTTGAACTCGTTAAAACTAATCGTGACGGTGTACGTAAAGCAAGAGAAGCATATCTTATTGAGAGAGGTCAGACCCTTGAACCTTTAGGTTTAAATAGAAGAGATGAAACATGACATCTTTTCTCAGTTTCCATTACTTATATTTACTGTAGTATTGTGTTGCATGTTTTTCTTACCTCTATATTGCTTAGTTATTTACGGTTATTTACATTTACTTTGTCACTTCAGTTTATGCTGTCATAGTATCATATTTAATCCCCCGCCCCCTTTTAAATTTAAATTGTAACGTTTTTTTGCCTTACGAGTTATTATCTGTAAGACCCTGAAGAAGAAAGGCTGTGCCTTTCGAAATATTGGATTTTTTACAAATATAGTCGTTTCCGTACCGTTTATCAGCCTTGCTTTTTTATCAAATCGTTCTAGATTCTATAGCTCAAAAGGAGGTTTTTGAGCCCGCGAGACTGAGCACCCCCACCCAAACCTTGTTTTCACTAAAACCGCTGGGCACCGCGACCTCCTTTTGAGTTATGGAATCAAGTCTCTACCTTTGATCACATACCGTACATGGCATTTACCTTGTAGCATGAAATTTTTGCGGGACTTTTATTTTGCGGATTGGCGATTTTTTTTTAGGTTTGCGGGAACAAATTTTTGCGGCTCGAATTAACTGAAATATCCGCTGGGAACTAATTTTTGCGGTTTCCTTTTCAAGTAGTGGAAAACATGTGGCATCCTAGAGGCCTAAGAAAATGGTGTCCCTTCGGGTGACCCATTCGAGCACGTTTACTAAAAAGAGGCGTTTATTTCGTTTTTCTGCAAAGACTTCTGGTTGGAATACAACTTACTACATCCATAAAACGTAAAACTAGTTTCATTTATGCACTATATAGTTTTGTTTGTATTGCTGATATTTTTCAAGGAGGATTTGGGGATGGGGCCAAGGGGCCGGGTGTTTATTAGAGATATGCGTTTAGTGAATTTCCCCCCGGGAGTACTCCCTAATGGGCTATACGGGGATGCTCCGCCCGAAAGTGGTACCTTTTTCAGGCTGGAGGTATATGAAAGGGTAGGGATTTCACGAAGTGTAGGAAAGGATCAATCAAAGTATCGAGCAAGGCTGATACTGCGTAGAACATTAAACGCGACAACGACATGATAGAGCCCAATGCAACCGTAGACAGCTGTTTCGACCTGGTTGGGTCTCGTCAGCACGGTGTAGCAGCAAAAAGATAGAAAAAGTAGCGCGTACGTACGCCGGCAGCATTTTCGTTCGCGGTCCTTTGCTTCTTATTTACTTATAGGAAAGGGTAGTGAAAACACGAGTTGAAGTATAAAAAGGGTAGGAAAAAAACTGCCATTTAAGTATTATAAAAAGGGGCTTTCAAAATATTTCAAACACGCACGTAAAGGCTATATGAAAGGGGAACCATTTTCAATGAAAGGTATATGAAATGGGTACCATTTTCAATGAAAGGTATATGAAAGGGGTACCTTTTCTGTCAAAAATGGGACATGAAAGGATCAAAGGGTAAGGGTTTGGACCTCGGGGCGGGTTGAGTACTTTGGTGTAAACATTGCCTGCGTAGCAGTCGTCGGGGAGGGGGAAACTGGGGAAAGAATGGGAAATGACGCCTTCAACAAAGACCCTCTTTTGTTCATTTCTGCGGCCGCTCCGCAAGATCTGATTGGCTAACACACAATGAGTAATTTATTCAAAAATGTAAACACATCACATTCACGATAGCGGCGCCGGGACGGAGACGTTTTGGCGAAAGCTTTGGCCGATTTAAATCTCGCTGGTGGCTACAATTGGAGCTTGAAACCTGAACAAGTATCGGCTGTACGATCTCTTCTCGATGGCAGAGATGTGCTAGCAGTTTTGCCCACTGGATACGACAGCCTTCCAATTTCGCAATGTTAAGTTTTAATAAAATAAGCGATTTCGGTGCATTGTCAAAGGAATTGTTCCGGCTTTCGGGCAATCTTTTTTGTCAATATTAGGGGAGGCCTGGACTATGAATAAATACACATTCATTTCACGAATAATCGTTTATTTAAACAGCGCTCTTCAAAAAGTAATGGACTCGTGTTGTATAAAGAACGTTAGCAATTTATTTATTAGGAAACCAGAGGTTTGTGTGGAGGTTTCGGTGTTTAGTTTCCCTTCGCGCAGTTGGACATGCGCAAAATGAAGAGAATCAACATTCCCGGAAACAATTTGGCGGTGAGCGCACTCGATGCACGTTAAACTGCTGTGCGGTTAAACTGAAAGAGAAAGCATGTGACAACGACGTCATAGTCGTGTTGACAGCGGTGTTTACTTAGCATAAAACACTAAAACACCTAATTCAATCAGAGCGCGCATTTACATGTATATAGAGAACAGAAATCTTGTAACATTAAATAGGGCTGACTTCACTTTGTCAGCATTACCTTGGCAATTTTAGTATATACATGCAAGCTGATATGTTGGCTTTCGTAAAAAAAATCTCTACTAATATAAATATTTACGTGATTGAGATTTTCGTGCTTATGGCCCAGGCACACTGTCTAATTAATTCAGTAATTGTCTTTTTTCATAAGCTAGAGGCAGTTGATTAGCAATATAAGAATTGTTAACAAAGTGAAGGTCTTTTCCATGGTGTTATATTCGGGTATTCAAAAACTATGATAACGGTAAAACCACAACGACAAACCAATGAAGACAGAGTACCGGATCTATCGTAGACCTGGATCAGTAAAAATCTTGAAATAGTAATGGTAAAACGGCAAACTGATCCTTACGGCAAGAAGAAAAGATAGAGACAGAAGTGAAATAAAAAAATAATAAACAGTTGAATATATTTGCCCGATATTTCGGTTTGCAAAACAAACCTTCTACGGGGGCTAGAAAACAAAAATGAATACAGAAATAGAATGACCGTTACATATAAATCATATGAAATATGACATACAACAGAATAACAGAAAGTGATTGGTTAGAAATAAGCTAAATATCACTAATTAAAGTGGTACTATGATCAAAATTTTGCACCTCCCTTTCTCTTCAGTTTTGGAAAGTAGAAGTGCTGAATACTTACCATGCCAAATTTTAAGTTAAAATTCCAACGGGAAGCGCAGTTATTTTAAACGTAAAGTTCAGCTTCGGCTTGCCGCCATTACTCGATTTAAAAATGGCCGAGAACGACATAGAGAGCTGGATCTAGTTGAGTCGAGAGGAAGATGACGTCATATTCGCAACACAACAATGGCCGCTTCGTTGTGTGGAAAGGCTGATCTCGCATAAACAAGACCTTTATTTTAATGTTGGTGGTTCTAGGGCCTGCTTTATGCCGAAGATGTTTTTGTGAACGTTCGAGAAGATGCCTCCTGGTAATTTTGTACAACACGGGCGCCGAAACACTCTCAAAAGGCAGAATTTCTTTACACAAATCGTCTACCAGCCAGTTCTGTGAGAGTTCAACGCGCCGAACCGCTCAAGATGGATACTTTCTTTTAATAATATCAGGGGAAACTCAACCGCTAGGAAACGCTTTGTAATAGTTTACTACTGCTACTACCGCGGATTTACTTTCCAAGGGAATTTGAGAGACTGAGTGAAACATGTGAACCAGGATGCATGCAAGAATATTGTGAAACAACATTCATGTACCGGGTGAGTGGCGTACATGTATGCATTTTTTGTTTCTCAAACGTGCACATCAACTGGCTATATAGGCTTTCAGGCTTGAGTTTTTTTAAATACTCCACTAAAAATATTCTTTTTGTTATCCAATTTATTATCTGTGTTCTTAGTTTTCTATTTTAAAGTCACATGAAATTGTTGCCCATTGACACATGTCAACTGTTGTGTTTATGTTGGTCCTGCAATATTTTCAGATTAAAAATTTAATAAAGCACAGTGCAGTGGGACTGCATCCTTGATGCATCTTGTACTGTTTGTTTTTACATTTTAAAGGGGAAAAGTCAAGGGGATTTTGCTTTCTTGTGCAAAACTACTAATTGTTTAACTAACTACCTTTGGTTCTTTGATAGAAGTGATTCCTTCAACAGAGAACAAGTAATAGAAATTAAGTGATATTTCCAATACACAAAGGAAGAACCATTTTTATTTCAAGTTGTAATCCAGTCCATCTGCAGTCAAAGACGCCTAGTTATAGTTTCGTTGCCAACAAAACTGAAGCATTTTTTTATTTCCTTTACAAATGTTTTTTTTTTTGGCTTTTCAAAGTGATACTAGAAAAGGTGGCATTGCCCTAGGTATGAAACATTTCTGTGTACAATCAGGATAGCAAACTCTATTTAAATTTGTACCATTTAGTCATATATAGTATGTTTGGATTTAACATTGAAATCTACCCAAAATGAAGCTGTGAGGCAATATTCCCCAAGGTGGTCTCTTCCAAGCACTAAGAGTGTGTGATGTATTGAGCAATGTTGGATTATTACCCAGCCACTTTCTTTGTGTGTATTTGCAATACCTCTTTTCATTGACTTTCCTGTTAAATGGAGAATCTGACCCCGTAAACAACTAAGGATAGAAATGTTAACATGTCAGATAACTAACGAGCTGCCAAGCCATCATGCCTTCTAAAAGGTACAGTTGAATGCTATTAGATCTCTTTTATAACAACACTGTGGGAAGGGCAATTTTAAAGAAAAAACATATTGGATGTAATTCAATTGGGAGAGAGGAAACTGTCTGCAATAATCAATTGCTGGTGTTCACTCACGTGACCTTCAGTCCCGTGGGACTCAAATGACAAAGGCCATGGCAGCCATGTTGGAGTCCCTAACAAAAGAAGTTGATTAAAATTCTTTTGTACGGGGACTCCAACATGGCCGCCGTGACGTCACATGAAACCCAGCAATATTATTGTCAGTATTAAGCAGTGTCTACATGTATAAAGCAGAGCTCCATACACAATGTACTGTATATTAAAGGAAGATTAACTTTTTTGTTTATAAAACACTTAATTTACTTTAGTAAGCCTAGTTCTCATTTACTGCTATTTTCTGTCGTTGTTTTTTTCATTGAGCTCCTGACTCAGCACATAAAGGGTTTATGTAGAGTTTTGACATTTTTCACTCACGAAGTATTTTTTTAGCCAAGAATGTACTCTCTTGCAAAAGTAATAACAGGTTCTGTTCATGTAAGATAAAGTAAATGGAGCCAATCAGGCCAAAAGATCCTGTATTTTCACAGAAGAAAAGGGCAAAATACATTTCAGGTCAAAATATATTTTCAAAGGTGTGGGATGTTTATGTCTAACCGAATCTCTTTTAAATCAGCTAATGGTAATCATCAACAACAGCAACAGAAATTATGGTATTTTGCTTTTGGATAACAAAACACCGTCAACTGTGAGTGAAAAATGTCAAAACTCAAAATTGGCCCTTTATGCACCTAGCTACTCAATGTATCCCAGGTGTATATAAATGATCAAGGTGTTTATTTACAAACTAATGTGTTTCCAGGAGGCATTTCTGGTATGCACTGGAAATATTCTGCTTGTGATGTTCTCTAGGAAGGGCCTTCCTCATACAGCATCTGCATACCGGTAGTTAAACTAAACTCAACTTTGCAGGCAATTTCTTTCTCCAAAAAAAGTGGGGGGGGGGGGGGGGGGTAATAGAGGATTTTCAGTATGTCAAATATCCAAGATATTTGGAGTTTTTTATGGTCACATGATCTGCTATTTTGCAGGGCCTTCTCTGTGGCCATGGGAACCTGGCTTTAATAAAGCATAAAAGAACAAAATAAGAAACCACAGTATTGCCTGGTGATCTCTTGTGCTGAACTACAACATATTCTTTCCACCCACACACTGTTGAACTGTAATCAGTTTAAAGGCACCCGGGAAGGCAACAAGATGATAGTAAAATGTAACAAAGTATTAATAATGTTCATTCTGCAAATTCCTTTCTTAGAAAATCAAATAATGGTTATATATATCAATATGTTCATTCTTTCAAAACTTGCACATTAAACTTTCATATGCCAACCTTGTGTGATTTTGGGAGAATTAAAAAATACACACTGACAGATGCTAGCTCTTCCAACAGTGCTTATTATTGTGTTGACCTTGCACGAGGCTGAGTAACTGATTTGTTTGATTCACTCAGATTTATGTAGACCAACGATAAGGAAATTTAAATGGATGAAATCGATGCGGACAAAATTTCCCTTCTGCCCCAACTATCTGCTACTGGGACTATTGATGAGGTTTACAATAATTCAAGAACCTGAGCTGTACACTTTGATGTCTGCAGTGTTATCAACAACAGTAATAACAACATCGTTTACTTTTCTACGACACCAATTTATTCTTTTAGTTTTGCACTGTAGAAACTCAAGGAACTGAATCTAGTGAGAAATAGTTTATCGAGCAGTTGACTTTATTTGTTATTATATGGCTAAACTTCAGTGTGGAATGATAATACACGTATTCCCGGCGTATCCAATCGAACAAAATCGAACCAAAAATCAATCGAACCCAATCGAACACCAATCGTTCGATTGGGTTCGGTAATCGAACAAAATCGAACATCTATTTTGCTGTGAGTTCGATTTTCGAACCAATCGAACAAAATCGAACCAATCGAACAAAATCGAACCAATCGAACACAATCAAACTCAATCGGATTCGATTTTGTTCGGAATCCATGTCTTGATAAGTAAATCACGCAGGACTAATCATAATCAACTTTTATTGAATGGAATAAATAGAAAAACGTCCAAATATCGAACTGAATGTCAATGTTTAGTAATATATATTTTGTAGCAGAGAACAAAACGACGGTAAAATAATGAAATGCACTTTCGTTTACATTTCTATATTAGAAGGAAGGATATGGTTTCTGCCCTGTTTGTCACCGTTACACACAAACAGAAGTTGCACTATTTCATTCACTGCAACACAGGCAGTGGTGTTCAAAATGTGAAGAATCATTATCAGTAGCCAAAACGCTGCCGCCATCAGTCTGTCCAAGTCCTCGAGGGCGGCTAAAAGCGACGTTGACAGGAGAAGAGCAATTTCCAGCATGACAGCAATTACATTGGAGGAAGTGCTTACTATTAACATGGATGACAAAAGTAGCAAGTGATAATAATCGAACGTTCGATTGAGTTCGATGGTTGGTTGTTCGGTAATCGAACGTTCGATTGGGTTCGATTGTTCACTGTTCGGTAATCGAACGTTCGATTTTGTTCGATTGACCAAATTTTATTGTGAGTTCGATTTCGTTCGATTACCGAACCCAATCGAACGATTGGTGTTCGATTGGGTTCGATTACCGAACGTTCGATTGGATACGCCGGGCGTATTGTAAACAAAAGTCAAGATTCGATGCTTCTGCACACAGCCATTATAATCCGTTTACCAAACTCAAACGGGGAAAAGTTCACCATAAATACTTAAAAACATTTCCTTATCGTACCATGTATAAACGTCCACTTCCTGAGTAAATATTCCAAGAAATGACCACGATCTTCGTTGCGAATATGACGTCACGAGACAACTCACACGTGAGACCGCTTTCTAGAATAATCACGGGCTTGACTTTTTAAACTGAGTAATGGCGGCCGGATTTTTGGTGGTTTTGGGCTGTTTTCGGCCAGCAATTTCTAGCTTCAGTGAGCTTATATCGTTCTAAATTATAGCGATTTATGTTATTATGAACTCATTAGATAAACTGAAATGAAAACAAGTCCACAGGCTGCTATACCCTCGGCAAGTCCTTTAGCAATATTGTACCATACAGTACATGTGTTCTTTTTTCAAATACTGTTTTGTCCCATTTTTTTACCAATAATTCCTTTTTCAGAGTCATTTATTTATACTTTCAATAAAAACTGTTCTCTTCATAGACACTATTTTGTTCCTTTTGTACCAGTGATTCCTGGCCTGGTGTTGTTTATTTATTTTTGTTTATTATTTTATTTAAAATAAACTGTAAAACTTTCTTACGGCAAGTGCATGAGTATAGGTTACCAGTGTAGCCTCTTATTTATTATACATGTAAGGTGCTTGTTAGAAAAAAATGCAAAAATTATCCTTTTTTGTGTGAAAATAAGGGATCTTTTGCTCCGATTGGATCTCTTTTACTTAAGACTATCACAGATCTATCATAAAGTTCTTTAGCACAAAAGTGCTTTCTTGCCTTAAAAACACAATAATTTATTGTTACCAGCATACTTGTTATCAGGCTGCTATTCCTTGGGAAAGCGCTTTTAATTAACAATATTGTATTCTTTTTGTAAACACTTCTTTCTCTCAATTTTTTTCACCAATAATATCTTTTTCAGAGTCATTTATTTATACTATCAAAACTGTTCTCTTCACAGACACTATTTTGTTCCCCTTGTACCAGTGATCCCTGGCCTGGTGTTGTTTATTTACATGTATTTTTGTTTAACCCTCTATTCACAGACACTATTTTGTTCCTCTTGTACCAGCGATTTCTGGTCTGGAGTCTTTTTGTGGTCTTGTTATGCACAGTCATGACTATCGACATCCTGAAGTCTTTCAAGGAAAGCATCTGGTAATTCTCGGTGCTGGATCTTCTGGACAAGACATTTGCCTTGAGGCAGCAAAGTGCGCAGAAAAAGTTTACCTCAGCCATAAAAGTAATATCCATTGTAAACTTCCAGAAAATGTGGAACAACACAAACCGATAACGTCTGTGTCCATGGATGGAACAGTCCTTTTTGATGATGGACAACAGAGGAAAGTTGATGCTATCTTACTTTGTACTGGTTACAATTTTTCTTTTCCATTCCTACATAATAACTGCAGCATTCAGGTCACAAACAACCGAGTAACCCATCTTTACAAACACATTTTTAACACAAAGTACCCCACGCTGTCATTCATTGGACTCGGCCTCAGAATTTGTCCATTTCCACAGTTCAGTCTTCAAGCTCAGTATATTGCAGCTGTTTTGAGTGATCAAAAGAAATTACCATCTGAGCAAGAAATGAATGTGGACGAAGAAGAAGATTTCAAAGAGAAACTTTCCTCCGGTCTGTTTGAAAAGCATGCTCACCTTTTAGGAGAGAGACAGTCGGATTACGACAACACCATTGCACAGTTTGCTGGTGTGGACATTTTAAGTCCTGTCTATGAGGATCTATATAAACATGTACATCACAGGAGGAGAAATTTCCTGATGGATTATAAGAGTGATGAGTTTAAGTTAACCTCTGATGGAAAATGGGCAATAGTAGAATGATGCTTAGAGGCTACCATTCAACTGGAACAACTGCCGTCATCTTGAACCCAAACTGCTGTCTATTTTAACAATGAAACTGGAAAGCTTAACATTTCTAAATTTCTATTGACTTAAAACTCGTTACCAAAGTAAAACAAAAAACAAAAACAAAAAGAGTAAGCTATATCAAAAGCATAACCAGTAAGTGATCTTAAAATAAGAATGTAGATTAAAGTTGCTGGTTTATCAGTTTTTATTGTACAATGAAAAAGCACATGCACGTTTCTATGAAGGCTATCTGTAAGTGTTGACTGATTCATTGATGACGTTACATGGCCAGTCAGATTAAGAGTTTTCCATTGATAGACACTCCCTGAATGCCTATCCATTATTCCGTACATTTTTCAAATTTTCAAACAAAGCCAGCTTTCATTCGTTTTTATGGACATGACATAATTCCCCGTCTGTGTTACATCAGCAGCTATATAGAATACTTACTTCTGCGGATTTACTGAGTATGAGACCTATAAACCTTGAACACTTAAATGAATGTTGTAAGTATCTATATTATAGACTATTTATTTTCAAAAAATAATTATATTTTTATCAGTTTGGAAATAGCATTTATAAAACTCCTAGTAACTCGCGTTGAATTCTCCGTATATAAATTGTCTGAAAAAAATATTTTGGTGATTTTCGAACTGAGTGACATTTATTAAAAATGAATTTAGGTAATATGTAAAGAAAATGTTCTTATAAACATAATATAGGCAGGTTATGCTAGTGCGGGTACGACTTAAAATAAAATGATTGCAAAAAAATGAATAATTGTATGGGAAATAAAAAGAATAAAAATATATTTTAAGACTTGTACTTGTTGTAAGTAGACATTTGTTGCTGTCTGTCACGTGTTCATGGATCTCATTGGTTGACCGATGATCTACCAAAGGACCCATCCAAACCGTCTGCATGATCTTACAGGTTTTACAGGTCTGCATAACTTTTAAGAGGAATGGGTACTTGTTCCCCTGATTGTATTTAACGCGAAATTATGAAGAACTTTCCTGAAGATGAAATGGAGTCCTAAGGCAGCAAATCCCGGATATCCTCTCCTCTTTGAATTCTCTTGTCGAGCTCGAGCAGTAAAGCGACACTGTTGATAACTTGTTGTACAACATCAACCTTTAACATAACAACAAATAAAATACAGTTTGAAATCCGCTGGATGTTGGAATCTTGGATTGAGAAGTAGTTGGGGTGAAGATTCCCGGCAAATGTTATTCATCGGCAAACAAAATGGCGAAGTGGACAGTAGAGGAAAAGTGTCTGAAATATTAAAGTTTCTTCTATTGTCGCCTCTTATACTGGTCATAAGTAAACGCTGAAGAAACTTGCTTTAAGGAAATAGCCAGGCAATTAACGACCGTGTATAAAACCCAAAAGTAAACGTAATCAGTCGTATTGTATATTGATGAGTCTAGGAAATTCAGAAACAGGGGACGTAGCGATTGCGGCGAGAGCGCAACTTACAGAGAAATAGAAAAATAGGTACGCAAAGCGTACATGTGTCTACTGCCTTGTTTTGGTGCATATTGTTTTTATGTTGGGGAAACTGCAACAAGAAATCCATGTTTTCCATTAGTTTATTTTATTGCTGGCGAGCCTTAGCGAGACAGCACACTATTTAAGAGAAAGGGGTGAAAATTCTCGATTTTTTGGATGTCGGAATTAGTGACGCGAGGGCTACGTCACGAATGTCAATTATCAATCAGATAAGTAGACGCCTTGCGAAATTCAGGAACAATTATTTAATGACGTATGCTTGACATCATAAATGAATAGTAGTTCGATCTTGAGCGTTAGCGATTAGTTTTTTAATTATCCGGGGTATCCACGTTTGCGATGATTGCACATGAAAAGATATATCAGATCAGATATATCAGTAATTTTCCGGAGTTCGAGTTGATTTCCAGCGAGCTATTCCAGCGAGGAAGGCAGGAGATTTATATATGAAAGTCGCTTTCTTTCAAGACATGCGCACTGGCTTTTATGTGACGTCACAATCGTTATTGACAAGTTCGCGTTCACCTCGGCATCACAGATCACTTATTGGTCAGCGATTGCATATCGACAAGTTAACAAGCTTTTTTTTCCGTCTTAGTGTCACCTGCGCATGCGCAGTAGACACAAAAATCATACTAAAAACAGATTATCGATGCTACACAGAGTGATCAAACAGTGTAATCTATACTGCCTGTTTCTCGCTAATAACTGTTTCCTTTTGTCAGTTTTGGTATCAGATAAATATGCACTGACTTTCAACGCCCTACGGTATCAGTTCTCTTGTTTGTGTCTCAAGAATAGCTGACCTCTGTAAACTGCAATTTGTGTTTGTTGCTGAGGCTTATCACGTCATTTCTCAGCGACTCATCTGAAAAATAAATGTAAGTGTAAGTAATCGTCAGGAGAAGTGTAGATACAAGGGGTGTAAATGACTTAGTGCTCATAATCGACTTTTGTCTGATAGCACATAGGCAGCACGATGAGTGAAAACTAAAAGACTTACAAACCAAGCTGGGTTACTTTACCTTGACCCTCAGGTACTGAAAGGAGGAAAGTGACCGCTGGCAGCCTCATTAGGGAAGTGTAATCATTATAGAGCGGTTTTCAGTTGAGTGTAGTAAAACCAAAACCTATGAAATTACTCTGAACAATCACAGCAGACACAGACAATCCAATGAACCAATCAGGACTCGAAGCAAATGTAGCCGGCGCCAAGCGCGGGAAAACACGTGCGCGAGTAAGTTACGATTGGCTTTGGTTTTACTTCTGATTGGTTGAGAAAGTGGCGCGAGATCTTTTAGCCAATCATAAAGCGTAGCAATGCACCGCTCGATATGCAGGATTGCGATGAACTCCGACTATGCCGGGATTGTAACTTACGTCAGTTGTGGCTATTTTGCAAAATAGCTCTTCTAAGTGAGAAATCGTTTCTACGTTGCTATTTTTGGGGCGTGTAAGTCATATTGCAGTCTATTTAATTTAATTCTCTCACCTCCGTGTTCTAGTTTCACAGGCAGCACATCTACAATGCGTTCAAATCTCGGATCCTTGCAGAGAACATGAGAAAAGAAATCTGAGTATACAGATTTTTTGTTATCGCCTTTCAAGGTATCAATGGGTTGTTATACCATTGCATAGTGAACAGCGGCGAACCCAAACTTTCCACACTGTTAGACATATACCCGACCCAGAACTGATTTGCATTTCGTTTTAGACTGATTCTGTTGCGGAAGTTGAAAGAGAGAACCAGAAAAGGCTGTACAACTGGCTCTCAGGCCACTCGTGTATTATATATCTACTATTTCTAAGAAACTACAATGTCGGCCAAAACGGTTGAGACACATACTCCAATTTCATACTGCGTTGACCATGCGAACATATTTGAAACCCCTGCCTCCCCTCTCCCTCCAAGCAATGTTGTTTGCGGTGGGTTTTTGTCAACAAAGATTTCTCGAAAGAAAGACCCAACATTGGATGAAGGGGGGGGGGGGGGGGGAGGGTGGGGAGTGCGAGCGCCCCTGCATGATTGATTTTCAGCCGGGCAATTAATGGGTCTTAAAATGAGTCAAAAGAATGACCAAAAAACAATTGGTCTCAACAGGTTTTGGCCGCGATTGTAGTTTGAATTCAAGACAATGTATGTATCCTTTTTGGACTGTTTCGGAATCAGTAGACGGTAGTCGTGCTCTTTTGAGTCCCATTTTGTTTTTCATTAAGTTAACGGAGTAGTGCTCGATGTTTTATTTTTGGTAAACATGTTACATGTTTTCATAATCTGTCCACTCTGTATGTGTTTACCTGGTAAGGAGAAATGAAATGTTTATCACATTTTAGAAGTTCTTACCTTGATCAGCTTTGGTAGTCGAACCTTTACTTGCACTTCAAGTCCGGTGCCAATATTTTTCGGTAAACTTGTCAAAAATCCATATTTCGAGCTCCACATAAACTTCTTTCCTCTTCTTTTTAAACTATCTTCTATGCTTGTCAGCAGCTCACTATATTGTCTAAAAGCCTGTTGTATATCGCCTCCTGGCTGAGATACGTAAAGTTTTATATGATCCAAATAATTAACAAAAACACGACATTGTCTGTCTTCGGTGAACCAAACAAACCGCGCTTTAGGCCAGTCACGTGACAGCTGTGGCGGGAAGGAGTCTGGGTTGAAACCATACCCATCCAATGCAAGTCTGCTGTATTGCCATGGTAACGAGAGATGGCAGCATTCAGACTTGGCTGTCGAAGAAATGAATTGAGTTCAAATTACCGCTTAACGATATCAAAAAGTTTTTCAACTAGTTCCAATTAAAATGTGCTAGATAAATGATAAGTGCATGATCATGTCAAAATGATACAGCCAATCAATGAAACAATGAGAACTCGTAGCGGATATACCTAATTCAATAAAGGTTGCTTTGGTCTTTGGCAATTGTGCTTTGGGAAGCTATTGTTTGGCGGTCACTCAAGCGAAGCATTGCATTGTGTTCTGTATGCCAAATGCCAAATCCCAATTACCAATGACCAACTGCCAAAGCAACCTTTTTTGAATTAGGTGTATACAGCTATTTCAATTTAGGTTGTCGGATGAGAGCTTCAAGCGTACGCAACGAGACCGCAAGTTACTATGGGTGGTTGTAAATTGGTCTTAGCTCCCGGTTTTTGTGTTTGTTAGTGCGATGAGCGAGGAGGATGTTAGCACCATAAATGTTTGCCTTCGCTGTATGGACGAATCATTTTAATTTGCTTTGGTCAATTTATCGTATTCGTAAAAATCCCAAAGTACCTTGCGGTCTCGTTGCGCACGCTTGAAGCTCTCATCCGACAACCTAAATTGAAATAGCTGTATATTGCTGGCGCTAAGCGTTAAGCGCGGAAAAACGCGTGCGAGTAAGATACGATTGGTTTTGGTTTCACATCTGATTGGTTGATAAAGTGGCGCGAGATTTTTTATAGCCAATCACGTAAAGCGTAGCAATGCAAACCAAATTACTTTCGAAACTGAATTGAAAGCCCATCTAAAGTGTATTTATATGATTATATATGTGCTTGTCATAGCAGTCATTTGCTCGAACTCGAAGCAAATATATGTAGCCGGCGCAAAGCGTGGAAAAAAGCATTCGAGCAAATCATTTAAACCAACCAGAAGTCGTTGTAGTGTAAGACATAATCTAAAGAGTGCTTGCTGTACTCAGTCAGTGCAAAGATATTCTTACCCTCAATTGACTTCAAACTTTTCACTACCACGTGACCAACATCCAATAGCTCCGCTGGTGAACATCCGGGAATCATACTGTATCCTTGTATATTTCTACTAGTACTCAGTCTGCAGGAAATTACGTTAGCTCCGTAAAAATTTCTACCTTGAATTTCCTTCCAGTTCAAGTTCACTTCTGACCTTAAACTCTTTATCCCATCGATTTTATGAACGTCGCTGATAACAGGATCAATAAGCTCGCTAAATAAATCATAGCATTCTTCATCGCCAGCAAGCAAACCTGTCGAATTTTCCACCAAACATTCGGCAGCTAAGATTTCAACCTCTTTTGTTGTTGTATAAAGACCCGACTCGATAATCTTGTCAATATCATAGCCCTTTGATGTACACTTGTCTTTTACCTTGGAAAATATTTCAGGTGTGAGAAGTTTGCCCATGATAGTTCGGTTGTCCAAAAGATTTGGATAGCCACTCATGGGGCGTTTCTTCCTCCAGTTAAAAAGTGCAAATAACGCTGCGGCCCCCATTGCGGCGCCACATCCAAATAAAACGTAACGATTGCCTGCGAAGTCTTTAAAGCTCTGAAGTAAAACCACCATTATTTCTACTGATCGGCTTTCTTCAGAACAGCGAATGACACAGCACCTTTTAATTTACGTCACAGTTGTTCGACTTAATTCGATCGTGACGAAATAGATAAACAGTACAATTATTACTTTCCAGTTGAACAAAGAAACAAAGCAAAAGCTAATTAAACGCGATTTCAAGTTAAATTCCTTGTTTTCTTACGAAAATACAGGGTAACATGTTTTATTTAGCTGTTGCAGCATTTTGTTGAGCCCCCTCGTCGAATTTCACACGCCCTAAAATTTGGCGCGCTTTTTCGAGTGCGCGCGCTTCTCACGCTGGACTCTGGAAACGAGCGGAGTCTGGAACCCGAGACAGTCGGTCGGCCATCTTTCTTGTTCCGCTTGCAGTTGCCACGACTCATCAAAGGAGTTAATAGTTTTGTATGTGTGTTGGAAGAGAGGATACAAGTACGGTGAGTAACCATAGTTCTTTTGAATATTTATGAACACAGTAGGGTCGAGAGGTCAATAATTATTTGACCTTGAGTGATTCGTTCGTTGTGGGATCCTTGAAGGTCGCGTCGGATTTTAAAGAGATGGTTTTTAATATAAATTCTTATCTTTTTAGACGTGAGAAAGTGTCGACTAATTGTTTTGAAATATGATCCGCGACTTACATGTGGTGTCCACGTTACATTTGCTATAATGTGTACTGGTGGGCTCTTATTAAATTAATTCTCCAGTAGGTAGTGGCCATTACCAGGCGAGTGGTGGATCATAAGATTCATGGTGAATAAGCTGGGTTTCAAGGCTGCCAAAATACTCTGTCCAAGAATCGTGCAGGGTTGTCAAAAAGGTTTTCAGTGGACGGAGAATCTAAGAAAGTAGACGGCACTGGGGGGACACTTTTCCCCCTTTTTCCCTCTATTTTTTCACTTTTGGCTGCAAATTGTAGCTGGCGAAACTGTGAAAGTAGCCGGCGTTATCGCCGGTCACCTGCGCTTTTTGACAACCCTGATCGTGGAGTACTATTTATGTCACGTGACACACAATGAAGTGGCATAGATAGACAGCCATGTTTGTTTAATCTGGCAATCTGAAACTGTACATGTAGTTTAAACACAACAAAGACATTTCATCATCTTTTTGGCAACAACATGCTTCGGAATTTTTGGAGTATATTGACAGCCTTGTCCAGGTTCTTCTCCGCCCGGCAACCAGCCATTTTGAATTGAACAAATTGGAGAAGACCCTGGGGACAAGATTGACTGTTTTTTTTTTGTTTTTGTTTTTGTTTTCAAGAAAAAATGTCTCAAAAGGCAGCCCCATGGCAGACATTAGTAAGGGGATGGGAAAGGGTCAGTTTTCTAAAACATGTGCATGCCCAAATACCAGCCGGCCGCTTCCTATCCTCTTTATAGTGTTGGTCACACAAGCTGTATAAAAGGTTTCTCAAGTTTCAGTTTGCTCCTGCATTCCATGCATGTTAATACTCTGAAGATCTTTTGTGTGAACTTTTACATGTACCAGTCCTGGAAAAGACTTTTAATCAAGGTCTTTAATATTAGCCAATATATGGCATGTACTTCACATGAAATAATGTACCTTGGATCACCAGTTCCCATCTATAAATGACGGGGTGATCGTTGTAAATTTTGGAAAATAAACTGAAAGGTACCAGCCATAATTTCTGCTATACATGATTGCCGACCTACTATATCTATCTATATTTTGTATCTGCATTTTCCAAGTTAATTTTTTTTTTGTGCATGGGCATTTGGCAACTGACTCTTTACATTTAGCTGCCATGTTAGCAAACCTTCTTTGATTCAGTTTGCCAGTGCCAAAATTTTAGTCATCATGGTACCTAAAATGGTCACAGCTTGGAGGGCTGTGGTGGCAGATAATCTTAAAATTTGCAAGTTCATTTTACTTCCTGAGCTTTTATAATACATTGCATGTAGCTTCAACTATCTCAGATTCCACAAATAGGAAAAATATGAACTGCGATCAGCCAAGTGAAAAACAAAACGGAAAGTAACAAGAACATAGTGATTGCATGAAGCGTTAAGTTGCAGAAATATTTTTTTTATTTTCTTGTACTTTGCACTATTTGTACATGCCAATCACTCACTCCTAAACATATGCCCCGACTTTTTCAAGTTGCAATCTATTGAAAAACATCTTAACTCGTATTTAAGACTACCGTGATTGACAGTTACTGCATGTAACTGCACTATGCCACTGATTGAATAGAAAAAAAATGCATAATTGTCCCCACATTCTGACCTGGAAGTTGAGCTTTAATGAAATTGCATTTTTATTCAGATTTCTTCTTAATTTTCTCTCAACTGAAATGCACCTGGAGGGTTTGGGCACATGTACTTTTAAAAGGTTTTTAAATAATATTTCTAGGATCTGCCTTCCATGACCTTACAAGTCGACCAGTTGTTTTTAGAAATTATGAATTCAAAACTATCCTTGGTTGTCAGTTCACAGTTGTGTGTTTGGCCTGGCTTGCTTAATTTTCCTTCTAGCTTTTTCAGTTTTCACACGGAAATGTTAATGTCATTTTCCATGAACCA
The DNA here is from genome assembly GCA_022457155.1 of Cladopsammia gracilis. Lineage (NCBI taxonomy): Eukaryota > Metazoa > Cnidaria > Anthozoa > Scleractinia > Dendrophylliidae > Cladopsammia > Cladopsammia gracilis. The sequence goes on along the minus strand of JAJGOT010000454.1, from coordinate 176,355 downwards.
CACATAAATTTCCAGATTTTCCTGGAAAATCTTTTTTTTTTAAGTTCCATAACTTTTCAGGTTTTCTATTTCCCATAGTACATGTACACTAACCCTGTTGCTGCTCAGTTTTACTATTTAGAAATTTTACGTTTGTCAGTGAATCACTTTATTACATGTAGCTACAATCGGCATCAAAATAAAAATAATTAGTTGAGACTTAGTCCTAAACAATTTTTCCTATCTTTTCGTAAAGGCTGAGGCCTCAGTGTCTGGGCATGGAGTATTAAGCATTAAAAACTGTCATGTATCTTACTGTGATATCTGATTTCACCCTTTTTGAGTGCACATAGCTATTCAGTAATGAATAATAATCACATAGTTGCCTGCCCTTGAAACAACCTGCAAAATCCAAGAAGTTAAACATGTCACCAAGATCTGACATCTAAAAGAGTCTTAAAATGCCCTTAAAAATGCAGATTCCCAAATACACAATCGGTGTCAGAATTAGTTGCGACTTTGTCCTACCTTTTCTTGAAGTCATAATACGATCTCCAAAAAATGATCTCCAATCACCCCTCCCCCCAACCCTCTATCCAATCTTGTACCATTGTTTGGGTAGTCTGAGGGCAAAACACAACCTTGGTTGGGGGAGAGGGGGCGTGGGGTTCGGGTTTCCCAAAACATATACAGTACCCCTTTCAACTAAAAGTGTCTCACTCAACAATTGTGTCACCGATTGTAGATAAATTTAATTTGGTTCTCTCTTAGTGTTAAACAATTCAAATTTAGTTTTGCAAAATAACTATACTGTAAAAAGTACTAATAAAACTCAATGGTTAAAAGCCATTAGAGATTGTACATCATTGATGGCCTGATTATACAAAAAAGGCACCCAACTTTGGACAAACAAATTAATTCCTATGTTGCACAGTTGTTCACTTCGGGAATAACTTAGACTCTATAAAAGCAATGTACAATACATTCTTGGATGGCTTTTAATCCTGATGATGACATTAACTCATTGTGAAAAACGTTTGGTTTTCTTCAACAAAAAATTTAACTTTTAGATTTTTCTTTTTAGCCTCAGAGAGGAACACATTTTAAATGTTATAATAATTTCATTGTATAATGACTGTCCATATGCACTCACTGCTAGACCACTAAAATTGCATTGGCAGTCTGAACAGGTTTCTTTTGCAGGTCATGTTCCACAGGTCACTCACACACAAATGAACCGTGTATTCAGGGAAGATATCTTTTATGCCAATTAAGGATCATGCTATTAGCATATTGTTTATTAATTATTAATAAACTGTTAGACTGTTTTTGGATAAATATCAAAGGACTTGTAATTGAAGGGGCCCCGGCACAAACGTCCTAAGTATGTTTTTGGAAACTTTCACTATAATTGTATGTTTTAAAAGCACAATTATGTCAAATTAATGATTTATTATTGTTAAGGTGCTTAAAACAGATCCAAAATGAGGAATTAGAAAATCCACATCTTTGAGAAAATGTTTTGGGCCCCTATGACACCCTATGGCCTCCAGGACACCCTACGTATCTTTTCAAAAAAAAAAAATATTCTGTTCAAAGATAGAAGGTTTGTTGACCTGGTAAATCCTTTCAGTCATATTTACATGATCCAATGATAATTTTGGCAAGTGAGTCCCTTTGGAGGCCAAAAATCCAAGATTTCAGTGAAAATGTTTCAAAGATGTACACTGTACTTAGGGCGTTCTTGTCGGGAGCCCTTCAATTGTGGCTAGTGAATGTGACCTGCAAAAAAAAACATATATTAACCATAGAAAACACTGATCATGAGAGGGCTGTGTACAGTTGCATGTAACTTAAAATCTTCTTTTGTACATGTATCAGTACTTAGTATTAAAAGAACAATGATTAATTATTCCTTACACCGATGTGTGCCATTCGCAATATTAATTTAGTGTCCCTAATTATAGCAATGTATCTTCAACACATCACTGTAGTTTAGTTTATATGGTTGACCCCCCCCCCCCCCCCCCAAATCCTCCTTTTTAAATTTTTTATGCAATCATTTGAACCCTTGCAGCTGTGCTCAAAATGTACTTAACTTCCCCAGAGTTAAAAACATTCAAATCCTTTATCGCTCTTATCCTACACTGTACTTGTAGGTTTCCATATCCTTTTTAATTTTCTTAAAAAAATATCCTTGTTCTCAGGGAATGACAGGTATCAATGGATTAAGTTCTACTTAATACCTGTATATACATGTAGCTTGCCTGCTTCCATTGTATTTATCCCCATGCAATTACACCTGTTGCTTGCATTGAATTATTTTTATATTTCTTCGGGAATCCTCTCCCAAAAAATTGACTTTAAAGTTGAGTCACACGAATCTGAAAGGATGTGTAGTCGCTAAGGGGAGTGGTTGCTTACAGGAGCTTACTTAGACTTGAAATAATGGTTTCACATGAGGAGCTTGCAATACCAAAGGGATATTCGTATGCAATAATTCTGATAACAGTATATTCATCAGTGCATGCATGGACTCAATAATACAATGTATGTTTAATATGGCAGAGTCTCTTAGAGGTGGTTTAGACTGTTAACAGTCCCTCTCTGGATAGTCAAGCGGGTGAGCAAATACGCGATCGGTGATTGAGCGAAAATAGTGCAAGCTGAGAGGCGCCCACTTTTCTCTTGGCTTCTTTGCTTGCTCCAGTCTCGCCAAGCTTGTTTTTGTTATTTGCACGCCCACTTGACTGACTGAAAAAGGACAGCTAGCAGTCTAGAGGTGGTTGCTTACCAGGGGTAGAAGGGAAAGAAAAAGCCCACTTAAAGGTCAAATGAGCCAAAAATATGACATAATTTTATTTTCTTTTAGTCCAATATTAGTGCAATTTGTTGAAAGAGGACCAAATAAACATATTCTGAAGTTTAAAACAAATTGGGCTTGGCATCGCAGAGATAATGGAAGTTGAAAAATGAAACTTTTAGGCCTTCATAATCGTAGAGCGATCAGGAAAATTGTCAGAAACTAACAGTGATGCCACTATTGACCACGTCAAAACGGTCAAGGATTGAAGTTGAAAGTAGGTGACTGAGCGGAAAACAATGGTGTTTTTTTCTGCGATAAACTGCAGCAACAATTGTCCATTTTCAATACGAAAACAGTGAAAATCTTACACAAGACAGAATACTCAGTATTCGCCAGAAGAGAGGACACTGGGAACACAGTTGGCTCGCCAATAGTGACATCATAATCCTTACCAATCCTACCACTTGAAGCGCGCGGTCATTTCATAAACGTTTTCGTGAAGTCTTCGGAAATCTTCATACTTTTAGCTATGTGACTTACTTAGTGGCTCAGGAAGGCAAATTGTTGCGTAAGTATGCTTTATTATGGTTTCCTTTAACGTTTAAATAGCTTTAAATGGATAAAGAAAAAAAATCAAATTTTTGGTTCATTTGACCTTTAATTTAAATCTTAAATGTGGTCACATTGAGCCTACTGCATACTGAAACAGGGTTTTGTGAGGGTGCTGGCTGAGGGTAGATGGTCACTTACAGTATATGAGAGTGACCGTAAACGTCAACTGATTTTAAATTCTTGGGCTTCCTAAGGAATTAGATACAAACTTTTTTTTAACTAACCTTCCTATCTATTAGGGACCCATTCTTTCAACTCTTCTTCAAAACTGTGGTTTTTACAGGACAAATAGGCAAATCTATCTTTTTGAAGGGCAGGCAGAACATTGTACACATGGCGTCGTTGAGGGCCTTGTTCCTCTCCACCAGAGTATGACAGGTAGTCGGGTTGGTGACCAGGGCACTCATGTGAGGGGCAGGCAGGGCCACAGTGAAACTCAACAAAAGGGAAATCCCTTGTACATATCCCATCAACCATGCAAAACACCATAGATAATACAGCTGATGGCTCCATTCCTCTGTTGTTGCTGGGAAATATTAATAAAACATTAAAACCATAGATTGAAGTAATTTATAATTTTTTGAAACCCAATAGACAATATTCGTATCCTCGGTATTGAACTGGAACTAGCTTACAGTCGAGGCTAATGCGGGAGGATATCATTAAAAATATTTGCGTGTGAAAAGATTCCCCTGCATGAGCCTCGACTGCACACTAGTTCCAGTTCAATACTGAGAACATGAATATTGTCTATTCTTGAAGCTACATTACAACATAAAATTTAAAGGAGGGTTAATATCAATAGAAACCAACTGTTTGTTAACTTTCACTTGAAAGCTAAGCTGTGGCATTTCATACACTGCAATCAAATTCTTAATTTAACAGCACAAATCGTACATGTTTATCTATTTACAGGCATTACATTATGGATCAAATTGCCAGCACATGTAATAAGTAGTGTTTACAGCATGAGCAGCCATGTTCTGTCAGATGTACAATGTTACAAACCCAGAGGCAAGTTATTGTATATCTGATACAACATGGACATGAATATTGTAGACTACTTATGAAATGAAAATGAAATGCTGAATAAGTTGCAACTGCTAGTGGATGTTTACACATCAACTAATGCTTGTAACTAATTTAAAATTAGTCAATCCATTACAAGCCTTCACTTAATATTCATTTCTTTTGTATTTTTCTCATAAATTATTAATGAATTTTTTAACTATGTATATTTAAGTCCATCAAATTACAGATACTTTAGGCAGGTTGCCTGACCTTAAATTAATAATATCACCATCAACAACAAATCACTGGTGAACCTGAAGTGTGTTGCCCAACAATATTTATTATTGATTACAACATGTCTTTGCTCAGAGTTTTAAAAATGACTATAAAAAAGGTTTCAGCTCACCTGCAGCTGATTGTGACTTCAATCATCTTCTCTTCCTTCATCAGCTTGAGGCTGTAAAGCTGCCCAACACTCATCCAGAAATTTCCAGCATCTCTGAAAAGAACAGTTGGACCATTTGGAAACTCTGACTTGCTGAGCTTGTGGGCACGAGATAGCAGGCCATGGAACAAGGGCTCTGGTAGGAACCTGGTGAAGAATACATAGCACTTCTTATCTGTGTCATCATCATGCCATATGGGTGTGTCCCCTTTTGCAGACATTGGCAGCAGGGAGGGGACAAAGTGTGTTGGCTGCTCATCAGGAAGGTTACACGTTTCATACTTCTTGTTTTCCAAGGGGCATATCAAATCATATTCCTCAAGGAATGCAGTCATAGCTTCCTCATTTTCTTTCTGTTTAGCGATGATGCTCCTCAGAAGCAATTTGGTCACAAATCCCTTCTTCTGTAGAAGCTTCCAGGGACGCCTCAAGCCTCTTTCTTGAACATTCTCAGGTGATGGCGTGACAAGTTGGATGATTATATCGACCAATATTTCAGGCTCGAGAAGCACCCAGTTGGACGTTTTTGTTTCCTGTTTTCTGTCCAGGTAAATAACCAGCCCATTTTCATGTAAGTACTTCAAGGATTTATCAGACCAGTTGGTCCAAATAAAATTGTCTGGGGTGTCAAAAACCATTGGAAACTCATTAAGTGTCACACAGAACTTGCCTACTTTCTTTTCTCTGAGGCTGATAACTGCATCTTGTATCCTAATCCATGATAGAGGAATGGACCCCATTTTCTTGCGCTTTTCGGCAAAAGACGACACAATTTGTTTTTGAAGACACCAAACTCCAATATCGTTTTGTCCATCAAAGTTTTCAACAGGAAAGAAGATTAGATTTCCATCGTCATTCACCACCAGCTCGTCACAGTATTGATCCCAGAGATGTCTTCTTAGGTGTCTATTTATGATTTTCATGCAGTTTTCATCCATGTTTCCTCTATGAGTTCCAACAAGAAAAATTGGGGTCCTGGGTGGCACATGGCTACAAACAGAATCAAACCAAAACTGTAGACCCTTACATTTGGCATCAATCTCCCTAAAATCATTTTCTGCAAACTCAGCCATGTTAAATACAATTATGTAAATCGCATCACTCCTCAGGAACAAATGGTGGTAAGCATAGTACTCTTTATCTCCAGCAAAATCGAGGATCCTTAATTTAAGAGAAGAAAACTTCTTGTTCAAGGCTCTCTTCAGCTTTTTCTTATATAGTTCTTGTTTTTCTATTACAACTGCAGCCATGTTGCCTTCAATTACTAATTTCTGGATATCCTGCCATTCTCTAAAAAGGATGTCACTCACTAATATACAAATTATCATGCTGTCAAAAGACATGTACGTGTACGTGTACATATAAAGTCGTATGAAGATACCAATAAATAAGATTGATCTTAACATATTACTATTATTATTGAAAATTCCCCCAGTAGCCCACTCCATAAACTTTACTGCCGATTTTCCTAATTCATATGTCCACCACATGACGAAAATCAACATAATGTTTTTAACAAGCTCATCGATACTTTTGACTGAACGATCTAAGCCTTTGAAAAAGTTGACCAAGAGTGATACAGCAACTAAAGAAATATTGCTAACTAAAACTGATACCAGCAATGGCACGAAACAAACAACTTTCATAGATCCGTGATACTTAAACTTCAGTTGTCTCGGAAACGGACAATGCCACTTGATTCCAAAATATAGGATCAGTAAAACAGGCATAAGTACCTCAATAATTGTCATCAGTAGCATGCCGTCGGCGTTCACAGAAAACTTCCCATAATAATATAATACTTGAATGAAGGCCAGAAATACACCCATCAGTAACCCACGTCGCCGGGCAGTGAATACAAATGTAGTTACTATTAATCTAAAGTTGTAGTTGTAGTTAAAGAAGTATAACAAAACAAAATAAAACACAATAAAGAGGAGGGATATCGAAAATACATGTATGAAAGGTTCTTCACTAGGATGAAGTACTGTAAGCAATAAACACGCGAAATAAAAAATTAATAAGCTTAATAAGTTATTTCTACCAACAAAGGTGTTTCTCCAATTAAATGAGTCTCGAAGAAGAATACTTCCAGGATTTGCAGTTCCATACAAAGTCAACTGTACAGTAATGGTTTCGTAACACCAAAACAGATTACCGAAAATGAGGTCCTTCGTGTTGACGTTTTTCCACTTTTCGTCCACCAAACACTGTTCTATTCCCTGAGTCTTCGGTTGTCTGGGATCGAATGGCTTTCCTGTGAGCGATTTTACAAGACTTGTTTTACCAACCCCGGAGTCTCCCAGAATTAAGCACTGTCCTTGGAACACGATCTGCTGGACTGTTGCATCCTCTTGCTGCTGTGTGCTGTCGCCATGTTGCAAATCCAGCTTTTTGAGCATTTCATCGTTTGCTGTCTGATCTTCTGGTAAGCCACCCTCGAGATGTAACTGCGTGATTAAATCGCCAGCTCTTTCAAGATTGTGGTTTTCAGCGAGAGAGACGTGGTGTAAAACAAAACTTTTCTCTTGATCCATGATTTTCTGGTGAGATTGCACGAAAAAAGTGACAAAATCGGCGAGGAGGCTCGGAGATATGTTTACGCCTTTTACCAACCTCGTTCCCATGGACTTCTCGATTTTCAAAATGGCGGTTTGAGAGGAGAAACCCCTGGGATTGGTTTATTGATCGGCTTACTGTACTTTGGGAAACGAAACGAAACGAAACGGAAAACAAAAGCAACAACGTAAAGTCTTACCCACGTAGCTCATTTCCACCATCTTTGACATATGTGAATCGTTTTGGGGGTAATTGTTGACAGGTTTTTCTTCATTTAACATTTTTTCACAGAATTTGTTTGATGTTACGTTTGCAGAACGTTCGCAGCTTAGTAAGCAGGCATTATTGTGTCACTGAGCTGAAATCGGCCTACGTCACGTCTACAAATAATTCGTAACCTAAAACCTCGAGGTATTGCGTGACGCTCGTGCAGGACCATATTGCTCCACGGTTATGCAAAACGGTGGTCGTGAAGCGATTTTTTTGGTGAAGGCGATTGCAACTTGAAGAATGTAGCGAAGGAAGCTAAATTACTTCGGAGCGTGCGACATCCTAAAGTTGCCGAGTTTATTGGTGTTTGTGCAAAGCCAGTCTCAATTATGATGGCATACGAATGCTTTGATTTTCAGCCATTCGGCCTTGAGCATCGAGTGAATGATTTGCCCGGGTTTCTACACTGCCTTAATCAACTTGAGTCCAGCAGCCCCGATGCCTTTGAGCATTTTCTACTTATGTTTCCAAAGGCAGCCATTGATGTCGCAGAGGGCCTCGCATTTCCACATACCAAGAACAGTGTTCATCGGGACCTAAAACCAGGAAATGTCTTGGTGAGCAACAGACACTACCTAGAACCTGGAATCGATCAAGATCAATTTAAAGATTTGTTTTTCGCGGATCCAGTTATCTGCGGCAAATTAACTGATTTCGGCGAAAGTCGCTCGCATTTGTTACAAACATCTGCTATCATTCACGCGCAGACAGCAATCACAGAACGTGGAACGAAACCATTCATGGCTCCCGAGATTGTTCGTGAGAACCGGAAACTGACACATGTTACTCTAGAAGACATGAAAGCTATCTACGTTTGGGCTCTGGGAATGACTCTGTTCAATGTAATTAATCCTGATCTCCACTACCCCTATGAAATTGAATTGAAAGCATCAAGTCTTTCATCCGATCCAGATTTAGTCCGCTCGACATTCCAAAGTCTGTTAAAAGAAAAAATGAAACCAAACCGGAATCTTCAAAGAATTACCACCGCCTTCATGCGTCAGAGTGGAATTCTCTTGAGGAAGTGTTTCACAAGTGCACCAGCTTTGATGCTTCCCAACGCCCTAGCTCCCAAGATATAATGTTGCAACTACGCGCCAGTAACGGCATGGACTTTGCGGCTCAACAAGCATCCCTTGGAGTAAGTCAGGCCACACCCCTTCAAGAGTACTATAAGAAAGTAGCAGAAGCTCTTGTAAAAGGTACATCAAAGGCTACGTCCATGGAATCCGAGGAAACACTTTTAAACACGAAGTTCCGGTATAAAAGGAGCCTGGCCTGGCCATTCTCACCTCCAGTCGTCAATCAACCACTGAAGTATTAACAACTGACAAACAACATGCATCATTACTAAGACCATTGCTAACACAATTTGGAAAAACTTTATGAAAGTTATATAAGAAGTCTTTATGAACTTCTATTTCTTTTTTTACTTAGGTAAAATCTTGGTTTATTAGATTTTTGAAGCAAAGTATGTTTAAAGGTCGCGCAAGTTAACCACGTTTTGTGACTGAAAGACGCCTTAATTTGCATTTCACACCCGAAAGGTGTGAAATGGGGAGGAGCTAAGCCTTTTATACCGGAACTTCACGTTTAAACGACGGTACAGACGCCTGTACCTTTTTGTGTATGGCTACGGCCTAGAAACTTTTTAACGCAGAAAAGAAAGGTGACCTTAATGACGACTGGCAGCAAATGGTACCACATATTTTCAGTGACATCATTGTGAACGACTTGGCTGTTTTCAACAGATTCAGGGAAAAGCGTCCCTATGATAGCCTCGAATGTCTACTTGCTCTTAAGAGAGAGGGCTTACTTCCAGAAAATGCAGAACTATTGGAAAAAATCATTGCAAAAGATGCTGTATTTTCGCTACGTGGACGTAGCAATTGCGGCGAGAGCGCAACCTACAGAATTGAAGTGGGAAAGAAATAGAAAAATCATAGTAAAAACAGATCATCGATGCTACACAGAGTGATCAAACAGTGTAATCTATGCTGCCTTTTTCTCGCTAATAACTGTTTCCTTTTGTCAGTTTTCAGGTTTATAAATATGCACTGACTTTCAACGCTCTAAGGTATCATTTCTCTTGTTTGTGTCTCAAGAATAGCTGACCTCTGTAAACTGCAATTTGTGTTTGTTGCTGAGGCTTATCACATCATTTCTCAGCGACTCATACATTGTGGCTATTTTTTAAAATAGCTTTTGTAAATATATACTTAACGCGAAATCGTTTCTATGTTGCTATTTTTGGGGCGTGTAAGTCATATTGCAGTCTTTATTTAATTTAATTCTCTCACCTCCGTGTTCTAGTTTCATAGGCAGCACATCTACAATGCGTTCAAATCTCGGATCCTTGCAGAGAACATGAGAAAAGAAACCTGAGTATACGGATTTTTTGTTATCGCCTTTCAAGGTATCAATGGGTTTCTTAACATTGCATAGTGAACAGCGGCGAACCTAAACTTTCCACACTATAAAACATTTACCAGACCTAGAACTGATTTGCATTTCGTTTTAGACTGATTCTGTTGCGGAAGTTGAAAGAGAGAACCAGAAAAGGCTGCTTAACTGACTCTCAGGCGACTCGTGTTAGTATATATCTACTATTTCTGAGAAACTAGTTTGAATTCAAGACAATGGGTGTATCCTTTTTGGACTGTTCCGGAATCAGTAGACGGTTGTCATGCTCTTTTGAGACCCACTTTGTTTTTCATAAAGTTAACGGAGTAGTGCTCGATGTTTTATTTTTGGTAAGCATGTCACATGTTCTCATAATCTGTTCAATTTGTATGTATTGACCTGGTAAGGAGAAATGAAATGTTTATTCACATTTTAGAAGTTCTTACCTTGATCAACTTTGGTAGTCGAACCTTTACTTCAAGTCCGGTGGCAATATTTTGCGGTAAACTCGTCAAAAATCCATATTTCGAGCTCCGCATAAACTTCTTTCCTCCAGTTTTTAAAGTATCTTCTATGCTTGTCAGCAGCTCACTATATTGTCTAAAAGCCTGTTGTATATCGCATCCTGACTGAGTTACGTAAAGTTTTATATGATCCAAAAAATTAACAAAAATACGACATTGCCTGTTCTGAGTGAACCAAACAAACCGCCCTTTAGGCCAGTCACGTGACAGCTGTGGCGGGAAGGAGTCTGGGTTGAAACCATATCCATTCAAAGCAAGTCTGCTGTATTGCCATGGTAAAGTGAGATAGCAGCGTTCGAACTTAGCTGTCAAGGAAATGAAATTGAGTTCAAATGACCGCTTTACGATATCAAAACGTTTTCAGCTGGTTCCAAATGTGCCAGATATATGAATGTGTATCATGTCAAAGTGATACGGACAATCAATGAACCAATGAAAACTCGTAGCGGATATATATAGCTGGCGCCAAGCGCAGAAAAACGCGTGCGAGTAAATCACGATTGATTTTGGTTTTACTTCTAATTGGTTAAGAAAGTGGCGCGATTTTTTATAGCCTACTGATCACGTAAAGCGTAGCAATGCAAAACCAAATTACCTTCGACACTCAATTGAAAGCCGCTCCTTATATGATTATGAGCTTGTCATAGCAGTCATTCGCAGCCCTTCGCTCGAATCTTTTTACGGTGGTCAATTTATCTTATCGACTCAGTCGATAAAACTAAATTCTCATGCAAATATATGTAGCCAGCGCAAAGCGTGGAAAAAGACATACGAGCAAATCATTTAGCCAATCACAAGACGTTGTAATGCAAGACATAATCTAAAGTGCTTGATGACTGAACGTGTGGCTCTGTGTACAATTTATAGGTCATTATAACGTTCTTATCATCTCCAGGTTGCACTCAATCAGTGCAAGGACATTCTTACCCTCAATTGACTTCAAACTTTTCACTATCACGTGACCAACATCCAATAGCTCCGCTGGTGAACATCCGGGAATCATACTGTATCCTTGTATATTTCTACTAGTACTCAGCCTGCAGGAAAGTACGTTAGCTCCGTAAAAATTTCTACCTTGAATTTCCTTCCAGTTCAAATTCACTTCTGGCCTTAAACTCTTTATCCCATCGATTTTATGAACGTCGCTGCAAAGCCAACGTCGTTTTCTGTCTTCATTCCCAAAATTATTTTTCTCACTTCGATAAAATTCTAACGATCGAGGCGGTTGGTAAATTCCTGCGTGAATTCAGCCATGCGTAAAAGCGCGCGCTAGTTTCTGATTCGTCAACGTTTTGACAGTTGACATAATCCGATTACCTGAAAATTGGTGGGCGTAATACGAATAGCCCGGTTCTTATGGCAGGCGTTCCCCTCCTTTATTTTTGTGCCCCCCCCCCCCCCCCCCCCCGCCCTCCCCCTACCTCCTCCTTCATAAAATGTAACCAATTTACTTGAAACATTAGGCAAAGGATTCAATTCAATAGGCCATTTGCACGATGACGTCATATGACTACAACTACCAGAATGCTTCAGTTTTTTGTTTTGTAGTGCAAATTAGGGCTATTGTTATTTAAACCGCACTGGGATTGCAAAATTTAAATAAGAAAGGAAAAACGAAATGAATTCTGGTAGTTGTAGTCAAATGACGCCATCGTGCAAATGACCTATTAAAGCCAAACCCGCGATATTAAAGGCGGCTGGACTGTCCAAGTCATGCAGACGAGCAAAATCTATTGTTCTTGCTCATTTGCATTAGATTCGGCGTGGGGCTTTGTCCTTTTATACCGCAGGTTCGCCTTTAAGCTTATGCTCATAAATTTTTAATACTGACATAGCATATATAAAAGAAAGTAAAGTTTCAACACTACCGTAACGTTCCGAAAGTAACGACCCCCCGAAAGTAGCGATAAAAGTTCACAGGTGTTAGCAGATCCCGAAAGTAGCGAACCCCCGAAAATAACGACCCTCCGAAAGTAGCGACCTCAAAAGTAATTTCCCTTTTTAACAAGAAATAACGGAAGTGATAGATATAACAAGCTATATACCAAACTGATCCGAGTTTATTTTTTAATGATTATAATGATCTTTGACATTCCTATTCAAAGGACAATACATATGACTCGTTAAGGTACATAACATTTGTTTCCAAAAAGTATTCCTTTCGTCTCTGAATACCCGTTACATACGTAATAGGGATAATCAAACCTTTTTCTCTAGTAACAAAACTACCATACGATATATTAAACCAGTTCTTTTCATATGCATTTGCTCACATCTTAAAAACAGAACCTATTGACAAAGTTAACTGTAACCGTAAAACACTGACAGTTCATTTTACGCACAAGTTGTGCCACTTGATCCTGAATTACGGTACTCAATCAGACATTTCAGCATCCGAATCGTAATGAAAGGTAATTTCCTCTACACCGGCAGACTCGCCAATGCTATAGTCAGCCAATCCATCAATATTAATCTCGGTAGCCCTGCTTCCCGAAATTGGGAGGCCTGTGCCACACTTGACAGAAGAACGGACACAGTGTCCTTTAAACGGCTAGAGGTTTCCTGCTATGCCTGTACTACCATGTACGGTACACGTTTTAGCTACCCGAAAGTAGCGATAGGAAAAGGCTGCTAAATCCGAAAGTAACGACCCAACTTTAAGGTATTTTAATACGTCAGCTCAGAAAACCATAACACTTGCGGTAATAAACAAGTGCACCACACAAAAGTAGAAAAAAATTCTTACAAATATAAAAAAATGTACATGTATAGGAATGGGCATTGTCACCAAAAGCAATGAAATAAGATAGGCTCGTAAGTGTGACTAGACATACTGTTAAGTCTGTTAAAGTCCCTTGAATTATACTACCGTAATCTCTCTAATAAGCCCCCCGGGGGGGGGGGGCTTATTTTTTCCAGCCTTTTTTTTTTTGGGGGGGGGGGGGAATTATTTAAAACTGGAGCAGCAACCCTTGGAAATTCAATGTATTTCATTCATTATTTCCAATAATCTATGGTTTTACAAACTCTCTTTATCAGTCGGTTATCTTCTACTGAACCTATGTGCAATTTGTAGATAATAATTAAATAAGGTTGTTTTCAAAGAATAATGTTAGTGATTGTTAATTGTTCACCGTAACAAATCAAATGGGCAATTGGGGGGGGGGGCTTAATAAAGTTTGACTGTTGAAAAGGGAGGGCTTAATGGAGAGGGGGGCTTAAAAGAGGGGGGAGGGCTTATTAGAGAGATTACGGTAAAAAAAAAAAGAGATTGTTGCCTACCAAAATGACGAATATTATCTCCTTATCTCCTTATCTCATTATGGTCGTTGATCTCAACAGTATGTATACACTTGAACCAGCTATAAAACTGAACCCTGCAAACTAAGTAGGCATGGGCCGGACTCTCATATGTTTTTCTTCCAGTCCTATTTCGTCTCATAACTTTGGTCGCAGTTCCCTTTTATAATACTTTCTTTTATTTCTAAGAATTTGTTTCTAGTTGAATATATATGGGTGGGTGCATCTCATGAAAAGCTTCAATATTCTGTGTCTGCTATACAATGCAAGTTGAATGTGGACATTGAGTGACTCTTAAAATTTGTGTAAACAAAGTAAGGCATGAGCCCGACATTAAACATACAATTTATTCATTGTTTCATTACTTTCCGTGGTAGTGTCCATTTCTACTCTTTATATAATAATTCATTAATATGAACTACCTCAACATATACCAGATCAAACACCATCGTTGATTATAGATAATACTCTATTATGTCTACTACCACTACTCCTATCATGCATGCAAAAAACATTTTCACAACAATGTACTAGTGCAATAAATCACTGTTGTGATCAGTGAAAGTATAATATTTTTATGATGTAACTATTGTTACTATGTATATTTTAAAGCCTTCCTACAATCAATTAAAACAAAATCATCACTGTGACGTTACAGTTTACTTAAATCCAGTTTAATGTCCTCAATGTCGTGAATGTGGAGACTGTGGTCCAAATGTCTTCAGGATTTTCTCACAAGACCTGATGGCGAGAGCCATAGCAGTGTTGGTTGGATTACAGGCGGTCCCAGTGGGAATTACTCCACATGACCCTATGAAGAGGTTGTTGTAACCCCAGACTTTGGAGTCTGTATCCACAACACTTGTTCCATCATCGTCAGTACCCATACGACATGTACCCTATAATTATAATAATAACAAAAAATGTTTTTTTTGAAAGCTGTTTAGTTATCATATAGCCACATCTGTTCCGTATAATTATAATAATATGCATCTATCAAGTAGAAACAATTATGAGGAAATTTAATTGTGCCCAATAATTGGACATTATACCATTAGATATGTCACAGGAAAAAATACCAGGTTCCCATTTTTGGATATTTTAGGGTATTTAAAAAATACCCATATAAATCCCAAATTTGGAAGAGTGAGACAAGTCCCAACCAGGGAACGTGGTTGGGAATTCCCAGGTTGGGACTTGTCTCACTTTGCCAAATTTGGGAATTTTGTTAGTGTTCTGTAAATACCCTAAAAAATCCCAAAATGGGAATCAGGTATTTTTTCCTGTGTATGTGACCGTGGTTTGAACTATTACAGTAGTTCTTAAATTGAAAGAATTGCTAAACTAGAAATTGGCCCTCCTTTTGTTGATGAACTGATACTGAGGTGCTTTGTGACATAATAATGTGATCTGTGAAGCACAAATATAGTTTATTTCTCAGTGTCCTCCAACTATTTTTCACAAAATAGTGTCAGCAAGAATGTAATTGGTACAAGAGTTATAATTTTATAGCGGGTTGCTTCCACCCACAGCATAATGAACTGTTAAATATACTTAACCAAGAAAAGAAGATGAACATTTAGAAGACACTGGTGTAGATAGGGGTGGCCACTGCCACACGATATTATAAGATAGGAAATTTTCATCAGATGATGAGTGATACATACCACATACTAAAAGCAGTATTATGCTTACATGATACTGCTTTTGCTCAATAATTCCAACTGTTGCATAGTTTTGTTTACTAGTTTCATCGTAGACTTTGTATACCACTTTGAAATAAAAGTGAAACTTGAGTTTGATCATTGGTATTTCCACGACGTATATATTCTTAGGATCTTGTACTTACTGTTATGTGGAGGGCTAAGCCAGGCTTTTGAAATGAAGGTTCTGAGCCAGGGAGGTATCCACCAAGGGCAGTGGCTGCCCTGCACATATCACCCATCATCTTGTGAGCTTCTTCCCCTTCCTCTTTCGTCATTTTGAAGTGGAATGTTGGCTGAGGCATTCCGAATGTGTCTCTGTTCTCGCGTGAGAACTCAACACAATTTTCATAACGAGGATTGACCTTTCCAAACCAACGCAAGTCAACAATGAGTCGAGTATCAATATTTGGGGCAACTTCTCCATATGAGAAAGCATCTCGGTGAACTTGACAGTGCCATGGACGTGTTTTTGAGACTGGGATCCAACACTGTACACACAATATAGAATGTGATTGAATATGCATGCACAGCTCAATCTACTGTGTGAGTCTACAGAACAAAGACAATCTAATTAACCCTCGGAGCCAGACGTGCACAACGAGGGTGACAACAGTCATGTGAATATGTGTGTTGGTGTGTGTCTGTCATGTCTGGTTGTCACAAGCATAATAGTTACAGCGATTGCCTACAGATTCAAAGAAAGTTATGAAAGGGCTATAATTGACAAAATGTGGATTTTTATGTTATTAAAATTGTTTTGAACCATCAGCTAAGAAATAGATTACTGTACAGCTACGTAAACCGCTGCCTTCACTTTTGCTTGAAAACTACAAATAAAAACCAGCTATACTCAAACTAGACTACTGTACTGTATTAATGTGTCGCTTGACTGTGTGACAAACTAGATTATGGTTACTACCGTGAATGAACCATAACGGATAATGGCAGTTATTCCATTCATTATTTTAATACAGGTACATTCATTCAGATAAATTGTGTCAGGTGTCGAGGTTCTAGCGGTAATCATGCCCCGTTGATGATGGCATTTCAGTATCCAGGTGAGTAAAGCCAAAAACTAGCAGTTGTCCTAATGGTAAACAAAACTCTTGTGTCAGCGAAACTTCCACTTATCTCCTGCAATACCGCCATCTGTTAGGGTGATAACTAATAACATATTGTTTGTCCATGAAACTAGGGATAATTTAATTGCTCGAAACTGATTTGTCCAGCGAGTTGGTGGACAGGCCCGTCATCAACGGGGAATTTACATTTTTTATTATGAATATTTTAATATTTTAATTCTTATACCTGTGGCGTAGGATCATCCAGTGGAATAGGGATAGGATCTTCTGAGTTCTTTGCTTTGTAGAAATCTGCTTTCTTTTTCCATTCTGGATTTTGCTCAATACTATCCACAAGTTTTTGCAGCAGAACAATCTGACAGAATGCCATTGGTTGCTCACAGAGGTAGTGCCCAAGGACGTCAGACTGGATTTCTGAATTAAACAGGATTTGCGGTGTAAGAACAGCACCAGCAGCAAGGACAAATACTTTGGCGTTAACATGATATCTCTTTTTTTCTAGGAGATCCTTCACAACTGCAAACGAGATGCTTCCTCCATCATCGCTGGGAACAACTTGTTCACACTGCCACATAGACTGCAAATAATTATATTAGCATACTGATCAATTATCAGTATCAAACATTGTTAATTTATGTACATTAATCAATGTAGAAATTCTGGAAACTTATTGGTTGATTGGAGCGTGCAATACTTTTCCTGAGTTAATTATTTCTTTCTCCGCAACGACCATTTTATGAACTTCTCAGAGTAAATAAATTTTAACTGGTATTATATTTCCTTTGAAAGGTTATTTCGATTTATTTGAATCGCCATTTCGACATAAATTGTAGATTTATGATTATTTTTTTGTTTATTTGTTTGTTTGTTTTTTGCTGCTGCTGCTACCGTTGTTTGTCTTTTAGAAATGTTAAAAGGGTATATTTGTTTAATCTATTTCATTTAAACATATTTGTTGGCGACGTTTACTCTAAGAGTAACAACGCTCATCGAGAGGGCTCATTTCGAAAAGGGTTAGAGTTGATTTTGTTGCAGCTCGATTAGAAAATGATGTACATGTGCTAATGAGGCAAAAAGTGTAAACAAAGATCGCCCTATTCTACAGGCAGCACGTGCGTTTATTTGCTGGTAAATCACTCACATCAGTAGTAATGTACTACACTCTAGGGCAATTGCCCTGGAGAATGTAGTACATCACTATACTTCCCATCTATTGGATTCAAAATATGAAAAATTAAGTGGAAATATAAAAAATGGAAAATCAAATTAAAATTATATCTTTATTTAATATGATGGTGCGTTTAATTTTTCCATTAAATGGAAATATTAAATAGAAAATCAAATGAAACTATATGTTTTTTAAAATTATCAAAACAGGAAACAATCACCATAGCGTTACATTCTCAGAAAAATAGGAAGCTTATTAGTGCGTGACAATATAGGAAAACAATGTTTCCCACATGTGGGAATCTGTACTATTTACCAGCTGATGGAAATATCATATGGAAACATTTTATGACTCCATAATTTGTATACAAACTATATGTCTTCAAAATTGAAGTGTGTTTAAATATTCACATTATCAAAACAGGAAAGAATCACCATAGCGTTACATTCTCGGAAAAATAGGAAGGAACTATCGTTGTGTTTTGGATTTTGATTTGTTAATATAACCGTATGGTATGGTACTGTGTCAATACAATCTTCGTTGATTGATTTGATAACTCTTTTGTCGTAGCCGAATTTGAATATTTTTTCACTCGTTAACTATTTCTTTGTTTTTTCGTGTGATTTTGTTTTCATTTACGATTGTTATATCTCTTATTTGTTTCTTTCCGATTTTACTATCGTAATTCAAAAGATTATTGTTTTCATGGTTTACTGTAAATCCTTTAATAGCTGATTTTTGTTTATTATCACCATAATTATTTGAAACTAACATTTCGGTCCTGTTGAAACGAATTGAGTGATTGTTTCACCTGATAATTCGTCAGTTAATTCACCTAACATATCACCTGTTTTGATATTTTTCGTTCCATCATCGATGAATATGATTGAATCAGTATCGAAGTATAATACTTTCTCTTGTAAGTTGTCAAGTTTGTCGTATAGCATTAATTTAGCGTGACTTATTGTAAAGCACGCTATGTAAATGTTAGTGTTATTTGAATTGTCAATAAAATGATCTTTGAAATTGTATGTCATTTGAACCATGTCGTCGTTAATGAATTGAATATTCAAGTTCGAAATACTGTCATCCAACAATATTTTGTAAAATTCCGTGGGTTCAGTTACATATCTTGTTTGGTTAATATTTCATCGTTGACGAAATTTTCCCCAAAGACTGTTTAAACACAATTTTGAAACGCTTCGTAATCCTGGATTGTATTCGAATTTGTCAATATTAATATCTAGATTCTTTTTTATCTTATTTTTGAAAATATCTTCTTCAACCTTTGTTTTAAAAACATTTACTTGATTGTAATTAATTTTCATGAACCTTCGAATATAACCTCACTTGTTTTATTCAAAATGCTAGATTTCATATACCTTTAGAATTTTATAACCTTTATCTATGGCTTTGTTTACTTCATCTGTCGTCCATGTTCCTATGAAACTACGTTCTGTATCATGGTGGATACATTTATTTTGTTTTTTTTTTTTTGTTCCAGCACATGTTTTACATAACGTGAATATCAATTTTTCGTAATTATCGACTTTTGTTTTACCTTTTTCAAATAACATTAATTTTATGATTCTTATCAACATACTTTCCAAAATTTGTACATTCTCGATATCCACATTTATGAATGGCAACGTATTTTCCGGTTATTATTCGTTCACATTTTGAACATTTTTTCGCTTTTTCACAAACAATATCAGGTTTGTTTTCTTTTTTGGATCGATTTTTGAGATGATTCTTGAAACATTTTTTACCATAAAAATTTCTATTACATTTTACACAATGAATTTCTGTGCTTTCACATTTTTTTCCTTTTATGTAAGAAAAATAGGATAAACATTTTGATGGAGATTTGTGCATATCTCTTTTTGTGCAGTTTTTTACAGTCATGGCAATTATATGGTACAGAATAAAATGCCGTCATCGATTTGATAACATCAAAATGATTTCTTGTTTTGTATAAATAAATTTTAGCTTCACACTCTTTACTAGCTGTATAAATTATTTCGTTGAATTGTTCTGAGTCTATTATGTTAATTTCTATATTCAGATAATTTAAAAATTTTATTCAAATCATTCTGGTCGTTACCATATTCGTTTATTTATAACACTACTATTCTAAAACTAACATGCATACTACATGTTATATGTACTACATATTTGTGCAAATTATTTTGATAAGCAATAAAATAATAAAAAAATAATAATAAAAGAAAATAAATAAAATATTCGTTTATTTCAACATTTGTATTTTCATGTAATTTTAATGCTTGATCTTTCTGTAATTTTCTCAATTATGATTTTAGGGGTTGATTTTACATTCTGCTTCGAAAGCAATTTGATAAGTTGTGATTTGGATAATTTCTTAAGATCTGATTTATTCCCCTGGTTTGAAAAAAGATTCTATATTTGAATTTTTTCAATTATATTGATATTCAAATAGATAAAAAAAAATTGAAAACTATTTATACTATTTTTATTATAATTTTTTTGATTTTTTTGAGTTTTTGTGGCTCCATTTTCCAGAAAGTGAATAATTTTTATGATTTTTACACACCTCACAATACTATTCTTTATTTAACATATATTGATTTTTGCTTTTGTTAATAGCAGCCATTCTGTGGTCATTATTATAATATATCTTCTTACCCAACTCTCTATATATACTATATATTAAATATCTTTTTAAATATATATTATAGTGCGTTTAAATATATTTATCACATGCCAGATAGCCAGAAATCATAAAAACGTTTGGCTACCAACCAAGCAGCAAACTACAAGCATATTATACTGTATGACGGTCTTAAGGTTACAGTGTACCTTCGGGGGTGTCTCCAGTATAACAGCTCTAGCGTCTTAAGATTACACTTAATATACCTAAACCCAGATATCAAATTAAAGCTTATAGAGCTGGCTATCTAAATATGGAAACCATTTGGTAATAAAATGAACTGTCGAATTTTTTACGACGTCTAAATTCGAACGTCCGAATCAGCTTTAAAACGCTATAACTCAAAGCGATTATTATATTTTGCTAATTTGATTTGTTCTCGGGTTTCCGGACACGAAACGCTAAAAAAAATGTGTTGGCGATTTTCCATGTTCAATTGCAGTGAAAAGTTACAGAATATTTTCGAAAAGGGGAGGAAAAAAATTGGAATGATCGCACGGAAATGCCTCTTGACGAAAAAGTTTTCGGAATTAAGAAATTCGCCGACACGTTTTTGTTGATTATATATTAGCCTAGCTTCTGTCCAAATTTAAGGAAAATCGAACAAATTCCCTTTGAGTTGTAGCTCTTTAAAGTGTCCCCAACAAGCGAAAAATTAACTTTGAGAAAACGGCGCTTAAAAAACATATCGCTTAATAAACAAACTCCGCCCACAAAAGTTATAGCGTCATTTCTCCGTCAATTTTCACTATTTTTCGATACTTTTTTTTTGGATGAAAGTTCATTCTGTAAACTTTATTTTAACGCCAAAAAAAAATTTCAATAAATTTTCGATTTGAAGGTACACTGTAACCTTAATTTGATTATCATGGAGTTCTGACCATCACCATGTAATATATTTAGATAATTCTGTTTAAATGTATTCATAAACCCTTTAAATTCTTAATTGGTATGCAACTGTTGAAATCATCTGAATATCCTTTCCATTTTTTCTAAAGCCAAGTTGCTCATCGTTTTGGTGCATCATATGTACCGTTTTCTTGTTTGAGATATTTAATATTATTCATTTTTGTGTCTATTAATACCACATGTTTATCATATCTATCATCATTTATATCATCCATTTCTTCTATCTTATGTATATATAAATTCATTAATTTTCGTTTATGAAATAACCGATTGATTCGTTTATTTTATGTTTCCATTTGCTCCTCTAAAATAGCTAATTCTTTTTCGTAGAAGTTTATTTTTCCGACAATTCAGATGAAAATTCTTTAAATTCCATTATATATATGCATTATATATTTTTAACATCACTCAGGGGTATCCATGAATTAAATTCTTTTGGATAACCAGATCAAGAAACTAATGCTTGTTTCTTTTTGTAATCTCGCTTGATTACTTTATCAACATGAAAAACATCTAGATCTTGTTTAGCTTTTAATAATTCAAGTTCATAAAATGATCCTTCTATCGATTCATCATTAAGATCTTTCAATTTATAAGTGGTTGGATTAGTGTATTGAATTTTATCAACTGTGAATAATTCTTATGTCCAATTCGGAGTATAGCCTTTATCAAATGTCTTTCGTTTATATTTGCTTATCCTTACTTTATCACCAACTTTGAATTTAGGTGTTGATATTGATTGTTCCATTACCACAAAGATTGAAATAAACAATACCTTCATTCTTTTTCTTTGATGCTTCTGTGGGTGTCATTTTGATGTTTGAGTATTCTGTATTATTGTATTCATTTAATAGTTTAGGTAGCATATCTAAATATTGTGTTGTATTTAATTTTTGGCAGTGAATTGTTTTCACATTTTATTTTTCATTGTACGATTCCAACGCTCAACTACTAATGATTTCTATTCATTTTCTGTTGAAGACAGTGTTATATTGTGTTTATCTAATAATTCGTTCTTATTATATAAACACCAATGAAATACTAGGTGAGCTTTCGCGCGTAAACATCATATCTTCACACGTGAGAATAACATGTTATCTTCACACGTGAAAAGATCACCCTTGACACGTTGTTCTACTTTAGGACTACAAAAAAATATTAAAGTGCCTGCGCTCACTCGTGAAATATTTTTCAACACTCGAAGAGAAATTTCGTATATTCGCGCGGCCATGTAATATCCTCTATATATGTTCATTGTAATACTCCTTACCTTTATCAGTCCATATGTATTTTGGTATTCTACCTTCTTTGAATATTTTTTTGAATGCTTCAGTGACTGTTTCACCTTGTTTATTCTTCAATGGTACTATCCATCCGTATTTACTGAACACATCAATTACCATAAGAAGATACTTGTATTCCTTATTCCACTTACTGAATTGTTGCATCTCAACAAGATCTGATGACCATACTTCATCGACACCATTTGAAATAACTTTTCTTTTTCGAAATTTTCGTTTGATGGTTTGTGCAATTCATCGGATAATTGTGAACCGTTCATATATGATGGTTCAAGATTCCGGATTATTATACAATGTCCATGTTGATCAGGAATATATTCGTCTCTGCTGTATATACCAGTTAATGATATCTTCAAATATTCACACCATTTGATTAAATCACGGTTACTTAATGGTTTGCTTTTATAAGATTTTGGTTTTACAAGATATCGCCTGTAATTGGTATTCCTTTGGAATGTTTGAATGGGCTCTTTTTCCCTAGCAATAGACCTTTTCCTGTTTTTTTTTTTTTTTTTTTTTTTTTTGGGGGGGGGGGGAGCTTCTTTTTTAGTTCCCATACCGACAGTATTTTTTGACCATTTTCCGAAAAATGGAGGCGGCATTTGATATACAGCAATTCGTGGTGCTCCTTCAGTTTACCTTTGCGTCGTGTAGATCTTCATGATCTAGGTGGTCTTAGTGTATATAAGAACCTACTGTATTTGTGGAGCATATTTTCCAGTTAATTTTTTAAAAGCTTCAATAGCAAGAGGAATGACAATACTTGCCAAAAGAGTTCCTAAAAAACCTCCAGATTGCTTTTTCGTCGGTTTCACCAATATTTGACCTCCTGATTGAAGAGAATTCAATGTTTGTTCTTTCTGTTTATTTGTTAATAAATGCTTATATGCGATTAGTTGATCAATTTTATCTTGCGAGATAAGGAATCCGCCTTTTTGAATACCTTTGCCAGATATTTGTTTTAACAACTTAACTTGCTCCTTCTGAAGCAAGACCGAGTTAGAGTTGGAGCTAATATTCGTGTTAATGGAATTATAGCTGAAAATAAACCAGTACCTTGTCTCGTTATTTTACGAATTTGTGTTTTACTAATTTTGATATCAGATCCTTTACCCAATGATTTGGCTTTAATGATTCTTTTAATTTGATTTGACGTTAATAGTAATTGATCATTACCATTTAATTCATTTGTCGTTAATTTAATCGTAATAGGGCTATTTGTTTTATAAGCTTTTGCAAGACTTTTTGACCAGTAAATAATGACCACACCCATTGTCGTCCTTCAGTAGCATCGTAAATAAAGTAAAGTAAGTATAGTCAAGTGAGGCCTTTAAGCTACTGTGTCCAAGCCCGAAAAAGCCTGAAAAAAAAACTTAGCGCTTTTTTTACGATGCTACTGAAGGACGAAAATCAATGTTTACTGAACTTAGGCTCGGGCCGAGTTTACCTCGTCCCACATTTGACCATGCTCCCAACATGTGGCTTTAATAGCTCAGTTGGTCTCAGGCATGTTAAGGCACGGTTTTAAGCCTAATTTGCATAAAATCTGAAAACTATCATAACTTTGCGGAAATTTGACGTAACACGCTCAAACTTAGCAACCGTATAAAACTTGATGACCTTAACTCATTCTTATCTTAAAGTGTCGAATATTTGGGTCACGTGACCTGTAAATGATAACTAACGGCCAAAATATTCAGAGTAAAATGGGGAACACAAAACGAAATATAATTAAGTCTTTTTAGATCTTATACTTTTAAATCCTAAAACCTCATCATGAATTAGCCTTGTATGGTTGTATCTGTTATTTCTATTAGAAGTTATTAAGTTATTTATTTAGTCACGTGACCTATTTCCGTTAATTGCAGCGTTCCTATTTAACATGGACACGATTAAAAGGCTAATTCATGAAAAGCCTTTTAGATGTAAAAGATCGATACCCAATAACGTTTACTTATATTTCATTTTGTGTTCCCCATTTTACAACGAATATTATTTCCCTTTAATTATTATTTACAGGTCACGTGACTCAAAAGTTCGACACTTTGAGGAAAAAACGAGTTCAAGTCATTACGTTTTATACTCTTGCCAAGTTTGAGATTGTTAAGGCAAATTGTCGTAAAGTTAGGATATTTTTTTCAGATTTTATGCAAATTAGGCTTCAAACCATGCCTTAACATGCCTGAGGTAGAGCATCGCACCGGTCACGGGTTCGATTCCCGTTGAAAAGCTCTGATTTTTTTCAGGCTTTTTCGGGCTTGGACACAGTAGCTTAAAGGCCTCACTTGGCTATACTTACTTTACTTTATTTACGATGCTACTGAAGGACGACAATCAATGTTTAGGTATAATTACATTTACGTTTTTATTTGTTTCCTTTATTAATCTTCTAGCAAAAAAAAAACAGTATTGGCATTTGTCGTACCATTAGTAATATCCAAATACCAAAGACTGTTTTTAGCAATAGGCCATTTGCACGATGACGTCATATGACTACAACTACCAGAATCCTTCAGTTTTTTCTTTTGTAGTGCAAATTAAAGCTATTGTTATTTAAACCGCACTGGGATTACAAAATTTAAATAAGAAAGGAAAAACGAAATGAATTCTGGTAGTTGTAGTCAAATGACGCCATCGTGCAAATGGCCTATTGATCTACTATTATCATCACTGTATTCAAGCAAATTCTTGACGAAAGTTACTTTGTGTACATTATCCGTATCATTTATGATCTTACCTGCAGATTTAATCATTAAATGATCGATAAAACCATATGCACTATTAATTACAGTAATTCTATCTCCATTAGCGCATGGACCACCATTTGCTGTTTGTTGTAGCTTAAACTGAACCTCAAAAAATCCATTATACCAGTCATAAAACGAAGAACGATCATTAATACTGAATTTTTATCCATTTTTAACTTGATGTCCATTTGCTGGAGCTCTAATTACATCATCCAATTGGAATCTCACCAACTCATTTCTTTGCAGATATTCACTAGATCTAAAAGCCATTATATATTATGTTACAACATTTCTAATTACTACTAGTTATATTACATAATTCTTTTCAATAATAGTGAAAAAGCTGTATCAGCTCCATTCAGGTTGATTAATCTTCTTTTTCCATCTGTGATGTATATTCTAATACTAGTAGTAATTGGAAATTAGGGGAGTACGTTCGACAAGGTGGGGTGATGGTACGAGGGGGTCAGGAAATGGGAGGTAGAGGTAAGGGCCAATAGGCGGTGGTGGGGGGGAGGGGTCAAGGAGTGGCAGTTATTATACCGTTGTCATATTCTATTCTCTGGATATTTTCAGTTTAGAACTATAAAATCCAAGTCTTGTTTTGTTTACATGAAATCACTTTTCAACCTATGAAATTAATGAACAAACATAAAAATGGACAACAAAATCTTCTTTTGAAAACGTTTATTCAAATATTCGTTATCCAGTTTATGTTTAAAAGCAAAAATAAATAACCTGATTTGCCAATAGCAGTTATCGTAAAATTTGACGTCTACAGAGGTCCATCTTTCAGTCACAGTCTTCCATCTTGTGTACCCATATGCCCAGTCACTGCCTCAGCTCAATTATCAGATGGCTTCCATGACAGACAGAAGCTTCCTCTTGCACTTGCATGGGCAATAACAATTCACGGACTTACCTTGCCTAAGGCATGGGTAGATAACCTAAGAAAAGAACAAGATAAGAGCAAAAAAACTTGAAGTGAGGGACAATTAAACTAAGAGTAAATCACCTTTAATACATGTTTGTCCTACTTATGGCCCTGTCACACTATTGCGTATCGTACTAGCGTATGCCAGCGTATGAAAAATATCACGCTCGTATACGCTGATATACGCTAGGGGTACGTTAGGCATAGGTTGTATACATTTCAAGCACGGTCGCATACGGTGGCATACGCGGGCATACGGCGAAGCAGAAAAACATTTTTAAGCATGCTTAAAAATGTTGTGAGTATTCGGACCTATGGTTTATACGCTAAGCATACGCTAGGCATACGCTGGATACGCGAGAGTTACGCCAGAGGTACGTTACCCATAGATCAAGTACGCTGGTCAAACGCTGTATTTTCAAGGGCATTTTGTGCGTATGAAAATTATTTTATGAATTTTCATACGCAACTCGTACGTTTCTCTCATACGCAATAGTGTGACAGGGCCTTTACCTAATTGACAAAAATTATATTATTGCAAGTGTTCTGATAACTATTAATCGGGGGAATCACGTACATTCCTCTAGTAGCTGTAAAACCATCTATAAACACTTTGGTTGGATTATAACAGAACTAATGATGGTGTTCAGTGTTATGAAATCTACTGTGCTAATGCCATTCGGTCTAGTCTGTCTTTCTTCAGTCAGTCGATACCGCAAAGTATTTGATGATTTTAAACTTGTTAACCCCTCATAGGTCATTGGCTCAATAACACATGATGATAATGCTTTATTCCTGCTAAGAGCTACGTATGAGACTCCTGTAGTTTTATATTGGTCGAGTCTCACAAGTCTGAGTGCAGAGAGAAGTTGAATCTCCTAAGAAAAGCAGCTGAATTGATACATCACAACTCGCTATCGTAGCCGGGGCGAATCGCAGCGTCCGTTTCCTAGAAAACACACCACTGCACACGTTTCTGATATTCTGATAAGTAGCTTCAGTCATATTTCAAATGGAAGTTCGAATAAATCTAGAAAACTTCACTTACCTTGGGGAAAACTGCGAAAAACAGCAAAGGCAGAAGAAAGCACGAAGGACGGCACGAACAAAAACAGAAAAACATGGTCTCAGGTGTCGTCTCAAGTAATTTCACTGCACTTGTAAATACCAGTCTCCGGCGGCCGAGAAAAATTGCCACATGAGATCGAGGCCATCTGTGCCAGCCAGTCCAAGATGGCGTCCAAACCCTGAAATCACATGGCATCGCGATCGATAGCTGCGGGACATCGTAAATCCCGCGGGAAAAAGGACTGGAATAGTGTGCGTTCTCTTTCGTCGAACGCAACTACTTAAAGTATTTTTATTCACTGGATTATATGTTACTCGCCTTGGTTCACGAGTAAAACTATAAGATGGTCTCAAAACAGAGGTACTAAAACTATAAATGATATCTTGACCATCAACGAGTGATTCGTTTATAAGGTCACAATGTACGTTCAAAATATCTGTATCTTGGCTCAAATTCGGGACTCTAAGACCAACATTCATTTTGTCTATTATTATTTTTTATCAAACGCTATTAATTCATAAAAATTACTGTGTCAAATCCTGAGTTGATAATTTTCCTTCATTGTGATCGATACTCTAAATGTAGTTCCATTTAATTCAAGATTAATTGGATATTCGTTATTTTTATTTGCTTGTAGCCTCTTTGATATGTTGGTCAGTGTCGATATAATTCCATACTCCAGCTGGAAATGTAATATCTGCAAATGAAGTATTCTGGATTTATATTGAACCAGGTGAAAGTCATGTTGATATTCCGGTTAAGTCCAACAGCATGCTCATGCACGATATTTGTCTAATACAATCGGACGAGTATATTTTGTTGTAAAATTTTCAAGTTTGTTATTTCCTGTATTTTTGACAGAATATGGTGACAAAACAATCTCCTGCTCCATATATTATATGATTGTATTATTTTAAATCTTGAAATATGTTCTATACAGTTTTTCATGTTGAGCTTTATTAATTGCCGATCTTTTCAACAACATGTCTAATATTGCAACTTGACTTCCTCGGGGAACCCCCTATTTTTGTTTCTGAGAATTCAGTTACGACAATTCATTCCTGTTTTTCCGTGAATGTTACGCTATGGTGATTCTTTCCTGTTTTGTTAATGTGATTATTTAAACGCACTTCAATTTTGAAAACATATAGTTTGTATACAAATTATGGCAATTATGGAGTCATAAAATGTTTCCATGTGATATTTCCATCAGCTGGTAAATAGTACAGATTCCCACACGTGGGAAAAATTGTTTTCCTATAATGTCACGCACTAAAACTTCCTATTTTTCTGGGAATCTTACGCTACGGGTGATTCTTTCCTGTTTTGAAAATGTGAATATTTAAACGCACTTCAATTTTGAAAAACATATAGTTTCATTTGATTTTCTATTTAATATTTCCATTTAATGAAAAAATTAAACGCACCATTGATTTTCCATTTTATATTTTCATTTAATTTTTCATATTATGAATCCAACAGATGGAAAGAAGTGACGTACTACATTCTCTAGGACCCTAGAGTGTAGTACATTACTACTTACATAGTCTCTAACTTTTAATGAACCAACCTTCAGTTGTATCTTTGTCCCATCATCCGACTTTATGTCTTCGATCAAATCTTTACCAAGAATTGTGTCACCTCCAGTCCAGATAACAAACTCCTCATTTTTCCTGACGCCCGCAAGTGGTAGATTTTGTGGGAAGTACTTTTTATCTGTTCCACTCTCTTCAAGCTCCTTGTCATACGTTTTGTTCAAGACTTTTCTCACTAGCGTATTACGAATAGAATTCTCAAACAGTGTGTTACTTTTCTTCAAAAGCTTCTCGGATTCTTCATAAAGCCTCTCCCATTCGTCTGGGGTAATGAGTGTACTTCTTTCAATTGTCGGATGTTGGCGTGGAACAGCCGCAGTCCAGTGGGTGGCCATTCCTCCTACAGCATATGTTGCAGCCGCGTCAGGAAGGTTGTCGTATGGTGACTGATCGGGGTTTTGGCCATCCTTCACAAATCTATAAGAAAGGGAAAAATAGTATTTGATACAATTAACACCAGTCACATGTTGGAAGCCCAGAAATGCATATGCATAGGTTATAGGAAATTATTTGCCAACCAAAGTAGGTGTGGTATGGTGCAAATCACATCGTTGCAAAAAATTAAAAATAAAATGCCAAAATTACCCATGATATTTCTCTGGATCGTAGGTGAAAGCTCCAGGATCTAGGGTGGGAACTGCACTATTATCTGGTGGTATAGAGAGTGTACGTAAATGGCCTTTGATCACACCAGTAAAGAGGTTCACATTGCGCTGATACAGAAAGGCGTTCTTCAAATGTTCTCCTGGTTCTGGTGACAGCTGTGCTCCGGCATCAATCATGAATACTTTCATGCCTCCTTCGGTGAGTTTGCGAGCAAAGGTGCAGCCAAGAGGTCCGCTTCCTACTATCAGAACTTCAGTTCTGATCGTCTGTGGACCGTCAGTTTGGTAGGACATTTTTCAGTTGCAAGGGTGCCGATATAATAAATGTAGATCTAGTCACCTTTCTCTGTGCTAACGGCGCCGAACTGTTACGCTGCCAGCAATTCGCTGTTTTTAGGCTCGTTATTTTGTTAATCGCAGGAAACCATTGAAAGGCTCTAACCAATCGCGCAGCAACGTTCTCACGTCATGAAGGCAAAGTTCAAGTGTCTTTCATACAACTCCCACAGTCCAAAATCAATGCTCCTTTGTTTACCGTTCCAGCGACTGAATATGAATACGTTTGCAAAGTAAGTGCGAGGGTCGACACACGACCATGAAAGTTTCCCACGGTGCGAACAATGAAAAGAATATTAGTAGACGCGGACCGTTTCCCCTTATTATATCTCCTGTATTATATCTTAGAGATTTTCCAACGAAGGATGGCCGATGGTAAGGGGTGTCCGCTCCTTTAGGGCAAATGAGGCTTGATGTCGTATCGGATGGACAATGTGATTGAGTTTTGGTGACAGTTTAGTTTTTAGTATTGTTTGCTTTTGTATAGTTATGTAGCATATGGATGGAATGTTGTAAGGTCTGTTTATTATTATGTGACAAGTTCTTTAAAATTGTCTTTTATGGCGATATTTAGGTTTTCCGTAGAAATGCGTTGATGTTTTCATTCTTGGGATAACTGTAAAAGGTATGAAACGTTGGACTTTGTATTAGCTTTAAGCTTGTATAAGTTTGGTTTGTCTATTATAGATGAAACAACTTTTTGCAGAAGTTGTATAGTTATAAAAAATGTATGATTATTAAATGAGAAACTTTATGAAGGCAAATGTTGGAAATGTCAGAACTGTTGGAAACATGATTTGGTCTATTTAAGACGTGTTGAAGAGGCTTTTCATAGTGTGTAAGCTGTTGAGGCTTTTTTCCGTGTTTGTATACAGAGGTAAGGCCATCCCCATAACATGTTTCGTTTCCCATCGTCTTCCTGGCCCTCTTGTGAACGTGGATCGGTTGGTCGGGCAAAAAAAAAAGAAAATTGACCGAGGGAGCCTGAGTCCAGAAAAAGCCTGGATGCTAAGTAAGAACGCCTGGTTACACGTGTGCTTTCGATTGCCAATGTTTTCCAATATATGCTTCATGGTGGGTTTTAATTTATGCACATCAAAGGATCCGGCACTTATTTAGGGTTAAAAACTTATTTTAAAATGGTTAGCTTTTATTTACTGTTATGGATATCACTACCCATACAGTAAATAAAAGCTAACCATTTTAAAATGAGTTTTTAACCCTAAATAAGTTCCGGATCCTTTGATGTGCATAAATTAAAACCCACCTTGAAGTATATACCCAAATTTACTCCTCATCTACAGCGGAGGCTAATAAATTAAATATAAAAGATTTATATTCAAAATAAAGTCTTAATCACATGTTTAAAAAGTAAAATTTTGCTTTTCAGTGTATCTGAATTTATCTTTTTTACTTTTCCCAAAAAAATGGGTCGGTCGGGCGATGGTAAACGAAATATTTTATGGCCTAAAGTAAAAACATTTAATAGAGAAGAATCTAGGAAAATAGAAAAGAATCTAAGAGAAAATGTTGAAGAGTTTTGAAATGTTTGATTCAATGTCTTTGCTTAGAAATCGATTAAATGAGATAAGACTTCAGCCACTTGATTGTGGTGGAGATGGTGACTGTTATTTTAGAAGTGTGTTAGTCATCAGTTGTTTGGTTTTTCAAGAAATCACAAAGAAGTACGTTTGGTTGGTGTTGCGTATCTTAGAAATCAGCCAAAGCAATTCATTGAGTTTGTGAATAGACAGCGTTGGTTACAATATTTGAGTAATATGTCTATAGGCAAGGTACTTGGTGTGATGGTCTTATAGTGTTAGGTGTTGCAGATGCTTATAATTTAAAAATTCACATCATAGAATCTGTACAGGGTTTTTGTGATACAACTATTAGAGGGTGTCAATGGGGTTAACCGTCAACCGTCAAATGGCCAAAAAATTAACCGTCAACCGTCAAAAATGCAGTATTTTTACCGTCAACCGTCAAATACGCCAGCCAGTTTTAACCGTCAAACGTGTCAGATATCCTTTGTTAAGAAATAAAATGGAGCCAATTTATGCTGTTTATAAACGATAAGTTTAAATATTCACAAAACACATTTATCTGCAGGTCCTTTTACCCAACATTTACGGCTAAAGTCCGTCTGGAAACACTTCCGGTGCGGTAAAACGTTAGTCTTTTATTAATAAATAGTGACTTCCGTTCCAGCACGAACAAAGGTGATGTAATTATGCTAATTACGGATGGACCATTAGAAAAGTGATGGGGGGAGGGGGGGGGGGAACTTTGGGAGAGGCAAGAAATTTTTTTTTGTCCACCTAAGGTGGAAATCTTTTTGTTTTCCACTCGATGGCTGGAATATTTTTTTTTAATAGTTTATTTTTTAAATTGACCTTGGGCAGATTTCTTTTTTTTGCGATAATGCGTGGGAATTTTTTTTTTTTCTTAATAATTTACTGGGAAATTTTTTTTTTTTTTGCTTTTGCCCCACCCCCCCCCCCCCCCCCCCCCATCACTTTTCTAATGGTCCATCCCTTAGACACTTAGTTCAGGTGGAAAACCCTTACTTTAATGCACAAATTATAGGACTAATTGGTTTATTCAAGTATAGGTGAAATTCTATTCTTTTATAAAACACTAAAGTCAAATTTACCGACTTAATTTCTAGTTATAACCGTCATTCTGAAAAATTAACCGTCAAGCGTCAAATGGCTTAAAATTTAACCGTCAACCGTCAAAACGACTTTTTTTTTAACCGTCAACCGTCAAACATACCCCCCCCCCCACTGAGACCCTCCTATTAGTGAACCACATGATATGCAAGAGCCGTGTACTCCAATTTTTATTGGTCATATTGATGAGTATTATTATGTGTCGACTGTTGCTGCTACTACATGTAGTAGTTGTGACAGTGTGAGTGAAGTATTTGATTCTTGCACTTATAAGAATAGTGATGAATTTTTGAGCATAAGTGAAACAAGGGGTGATTGGTTTGGAATTTTGGAGCAGTCAACAACAGATATTTTCACTGATAAATTGTCAGATAAAGTGAAGTTTATAAGCCGGTGCATGTCTGAGTTTATGAACAGAAAAAGAGCTAAAAAGAGGGAAGAGAATTCTGAATTAATTAAAAGAAAAAGAATTGAAGAAAAAGTTGATTTGGTTAAGAGGAAACGAGCTGAAATTAAGAGAAAAATGGAGGAAACGCAAAAAAGTCTGAGTTAATCAAAAAGGAAAGCGGTAAAGAAACAATGTAATTTTAAGAAGAAACAAACAGTAAAAAAAAGAGAGAAAATAAAGATAAATTGTCACAAAGTGAAGAAAAATAAGTACACGAGTTTATGAAGAGAAAAAAAGTTAAACAGAGAGAAGTATGAATGAATTAAAAGAAAAACAAGTGAACATTATGAATTAATTAAAAGGAAAAGAATTGAAGAAAAAGTTGATTTTATTAAAAGGAAAAGAGCTCAAATTAAGAGAAAAATGGAGGAAATGCAAAAAAGTCAGAGTTAATGAAAAAGGAAAGCGGTAAAGAAACAGACTGTAATTTTAAGAAGAAACAAACACTTAAGAACTTTGAAGCTAGGAAAAGTAAAATGGACAAACCGCAGCTTGTTAGAAATGTTGAGAGATGTTCATCTCGTAAGCAAGTAATGCTGAAAATGTAAGGAAAATTCAAAGAGAATCTGTAAAGAAAAGAAGAAAAAGTAGTAGTTGTAAACTATTGAAATCAATAAAGGGTTGTCAGTCAAGTATAGATTGTGGTCCAGAATATATTTGTACATGTTTTGACCAATTCAGTGGCGTTCCAGGGGGAGGGTCGGGGAGGGGGGGGGGGGTAGTCCTGTGTCTCCCTTGTGGTTCATAAAAATAATAGAATAAAATTGTTTTATTCGTAGTTGTTTCACTTCCAC
Organism: Cladopsammia gracilis; assembly: GCA_022457155.1. Lineage (NCBI taxonomy): Eukaryota > Metazoa > Cnidaria > Anthozoa > Scleractinia > Dendrophylliidae > Cladopsammia > Cladopsammia gracilis. Next base: position 142,388 of record JAJGOT010000454.1, on the reverse strand, counting down.
CAATTGAGTGACAAACGCTTTTCGAGTTTCAGGAATGCTGGCAATGGCGTTTCAGAGGGTAAAATCTGAAAAATTTAAAATCAGTTCGAAAGTGCAACGGTAAAGTGTATGCTACGTGTTAGGCTGAAATTGTTAGTCTCTGAGTTACTGGGGTAAAAAGTGTAGATAAGAGTGAGTGGATTTGTTGCACATGTGATTCAAATTTGAAGAGTTGAAAGCTGCCAGCATGTACAGTAAAGCAAATAAAATCTTTTTTTCCAGTGAAGCCAGAAGTTTTAAGAGCGTTTCCGCGTAAGAACCGACCACTTCAATTTGGGTGCAAAATAGATTTCCTTAATTTTTTCTGCACAAGACAAGCAACATATACAATGAATAAAAATGGTCTTTATTTGGGTTAATTCGCCTTTTTATTTTTTTTAGGTAATTTTTTTGATAAACAGCCAAAAGCCGCACAAAAAGGAAAATTGAAACCCAAGATTTTGGTGTTACTCGAGCGTTGCTAAAAAATCGCACATTCAATGAAACAATCTAAAACTTGCAGAATTACTAGCTAATTCTTTCTTCTTTTAGTATATTTCAAAATTATTTCTCTACTTTTAAAACAAGCAGAGTTAATAAAATTTCCCGCATCCTTTAAAACACGCCGCAATCGTTTATGCTAATATAGCCTTCAGTAAACTGGGTTTTTCTGGAAAGTGGGACTTAAGCTGGAATGCTACCTATCATTAACCTTTAGTACTAAGATGAATCTACATGTATCAAAAATAAAAGTTGTGGGCACTCGTTATTTTGAAGTGCAAAAATATCGAAAAAGGTTGTTACGAATTCAACATTTCGTGTAAAAAATCAAGAAATTGACTGTTTAACTGACCTGCTTTTTAAATTCAATTTATTAGAATAGATAGCAAAGTCCCAAGTCCATTTAAGCCAAGGTTCCGAAAATTTATGACGGGATCATTTCGATTGCGAATAGGTATCATTTCGGTGGTGGGGATCATTTCGGTGGTGATTGGGGGTCATTTCGGTGGCGGAGATCATTTCAATGGTGGGGATCATTTCGGTGGCGGTACAAGCCCTCTGAACTTGTTTTGTGTGGTAATGATCAAAATGGTAGCATTAGTAGAGAAGTCCTTTTCTTGCAGCAAGGATCGGATCCCCTTATCTTACAATAAGAAGGGTCAGGTAGTTTAAGTGGCTTAATGCAAATTATTGACATACAAGGCAAACACATTTTAAGATGGTGGTGTACATAATTTTATTTAAAAATTTGATAATATTAATAAATTTAGCACCAAGAGAGCTACATGTAGTAGGGTCAACAATTTAAAGTCACATGACTTTGAACAATGCTGTCAGCTATATCAATGTTTTTCACTGACCTCCGAGTTGCACCTTAAGTTGTGTTCTGTGTCTGTTATTTTTGCTCTTCTTCTCTTGATCCACTTGTTATGATAGCAAAGGCAGCCAGGAGCAGAAAAATAATTGTGAATAACAGAATAATTTTCATGATGTTAATGATTTGAGATGACAGCTACAGCAGCTAGCGCAAGTACCGAAACTAATTGGAAAGCACGTGTTGTAATGTAAGCCTGTAACTGACGTCATCACTGTCGTCATGACATCAAAAGGAAGACATAACCTGATTGCAAGATTTGACTTATTTTGCTTTAACACAATTTTATTAAGAAGATTTTCTTGCAAAAATATAAAAAAAAATTCGAAGAAATAGATGACATAAGTGAATTGCATCTTTTGAACAAGTATTGTCTAGTGTTAAACAAAAAAAAAAATTTAAACGATTTACTGCAAAATAAAGCGCGGTAAAAGGTAAATTACACACCGTAAAAAAGATGCAATATAAATAAATAAAAAGCACGCACTAAATTGTTCTCCAGTTTTTGTAGTCCTCTTAATTCCATTCCCGATATTCCGGGGATCATTTCGGTGGTGACCGCCGGTATCATTTGGGTGGTGGGGATCATTTCGGTGGTGATTAGGGGTCATTTCGGTGGCGGAGATCATTTCGATGGTGGGGATCATTTCGGTGGCGGTACAGGGCTGCATGTGTGTAACTACATGATACAATGTCAATTATAGTTATAGAAATAAACATTATTTTAAATTAACTTCAAATCATACTAATAAGAGTTTTCAATAAGATTAGTGAACATTAATTGAAAGTAATAAATTGCAATTGATTTTATTTTGAATTACTGCACCTTGTAATTGGCTAAAAAATCTCATCATGCAACTTTCTCAACCAATCAGAAGTAAAACCAAAACCAATCCTAACATGCCTCCATTGCATTTTCCTGCACTTTGCAGCCAGTTGATTGTGTTTGCTTCGAGTTCTGATTGGTTCATTTGATTGCTTGTGTCTGTTGTCCAGTGTGATTACTTTGTTTTTGGTTTTACAGCACTCAATTGAAAACCGCTCTAACTGATATCGATAACTGATTAATATTCCTCATATTCACTGTGTGTATTTCTAGGGTGCGAAATAACTAGCAGTATAAAAACACTTTGAGATCTACAGTGTAATATATATAGTTAGCCTTAGCCTAACAGCGGCGCCATCTGAAGACCCTCTGACGACCCTCTGAACAAACTTAACTAAGATGAAAGTTAACTTAGGTGAAAGGTCGGAAGCACAAGAATTAAGATTGACGATTTCAATTTTAGCAATTCTCAAAAGCAGTATTACCCGATCGTCTGCACAGTACATTTAGACCGTACAAAAGTTCACAAAAACAACTTTTTCTCCGTCTAGAATAACTATTACGACTATTTCCCGAATAAAATACAGTTGTTGCTTGTCAAAAAATGCCCGAGAATCTGATTAGCCAAAATGCACAAACATATTTGCATTAGGCGGCGCGAGTATAAAATCTAAGTCTTATAGACCACTTTCATAATGGCGGCCGATTTCATTATTCTTTTATATGTATGTTAATTAGCCTCACTGGCCTCATTTTAGAGTAAAAATTCTTTTGAATTTTGCACATGTTACCGAGGCCAGTGAGGCTAATTAACATACATATAAAAGAATAAATAAATCGGCCGCCATTATGAAAGTAGTCTATTTTGTTTACATAAAATCGCTTTTCAATCCATGTAATGAATAAACAAACACATAAAATAAAATGGACACAATATTCTTTCGAAAAATTTTATTGAAATCGATCTCTATTAGTTTATGTTTAAAAGCAAAACGCGTACCATTTATATCGCATCGAGGCCGAGCTGACGGTCTTCAATAAAATTCAAGAAATTAATACAACTGAATTTAAACTACACGTTTATAAACAATTCTCCAAAACTAACGAGAACACAAACAAAATGTCAATCACAGATTGATATCAAGATAAATTCCCATCGAAAAATGTAATTTGTTTTACCTTTAAGTCCCTCCGGCGACTACTGTACTTGAAAATTCTTTAAACCTCCACTTTGGTGCTGAAATCCGTAAAACGAACCCATCTCTTCGCATTGCTAAAAACGTATATAGTTCCTCGAAGCAAGATTTTATCCCTGAAAGCTCTTCTTTTTCCACTAAAGCGGTCTCTGAGTATCCCTTATTTAGTATCCCTGTCTTGAGTAGCAAACCGCGAGAAACTGCAGGGAGATAACGAACTTTAATTCTGCGCTAAACACAACAATACAACTAAAGTGTTAACCGAGCTCACGGCTGTGTGGCCGCGCGAAAAACAAAGGTTAACACTCGTTAACATCTCTCAAACGGACCTTGGACACCTTATGAGGTTTTACACAACGTAGTATTTTTTATCGTTATACCGTAGTACTGACGTACACGAGAACAGAAACCCATTTTATTGGGCAGAGAACTGAGAGAACAGAGATCCGGCTAAGCAAAGAGTAGCGTTTTGGGGTTAAGCATTGATTTACAGTGTTTAGGGTTAAGCACTGATTTGAAAACGGTTAGCTTTCATTTAGTTACGGGTAACTCTATAAATATGTTAAAAATTACATCTCCCGGCAGCTAATCCACGTTGGTATAGTGGATAAGGATATTAGTTATGAAGCAAACGACTCGGGTTCGAGGCATACACTTTACTGATCTTTTTTTTCTAATTTTACTCTAAGTGTGAAATAGGTTTTACTTCATGTAACTTAAAGTGAAAAGGAAAGGTCCGTTTGAGAGATGTTAACGAGTGTTAACCAAAAACAAAGCCTTGCTTTCAAAATTGCTGAGATTCCGGATGTTGTTCCAGCACGGCCGCGGGTACACGCGCGCCCGCGAAACATTCCGCTAGCCATGACCATGAAAAATGACGGGCATAGGTTCTATGAGTATGGTGCTCCGCCGGGCTTTCGGCCCGCGGGCTCCGCTAAATACCACTGTCTCCCTAAAATCCCACAAGACTAAAGAATTTGATGACACATAACTAACAACTTGATGTCACATAACTTGTCGATGTATATACTTTAGCAGTTGAACCTAACGTCTTCAAAATATTTACACTGTCAGATTTTAAATCTTTTTTAGATGTACAGTGTAATATCCTACATACAATAAATATGTATACAGGTATACAAGTATACAAACATGTATAATCATTTGTTATTATTCAAATTGGCCAATATGTTTCACGGAAGCGGATTAAGCGCTGGAATGTAACAGAAAGCATGGGATTCACACCAGTAAATATGTTCAAGACTATAAATGTAAACATTCCCTTCTTGTGGCCCTCTTTTGCCGTAAAACCCACGGCCACCCGTTTCGAAGCGCGTTCCACTGCTCGGCTCAAGTTCCCGTTCTTCAGCGTTACAACCACCGGTTCAACCGCCCCAACAACCTCTACAAGTGGCCCTTCAGTTACGGCAACAAGCTCCACACGTTCAGCCTCAAGCTACCAACAAATATATTTTCCGCTATTCAGTTAGTGTCACATCGACTGGTTTTTCGCGTTTGTAGGGTAGGTGTTGCTGAGTGCATTTTGAAATTATTTAGTCTTGTTTGGGCCTCTCTGGTCGTGTACGAATACTGAACTAGGTTCAGTTGTCAATTAGGTGTTCGATAGGTTCGTTTGGCCATAGCTGAACTTTGGGCCTCTCGGGTCCGGTACGAATATTGAACTTGGTTCAGGTGTCAATTTGGTTCGAAATTAGGTGTGTTTGGCCATAGCTGAACTTTGTGTTCGGTGGAAATTCATTTACTTTGGACCTCTCGGGTCGGGCACGAATACTGAACTAGGTTCAGGTGCCAATAAGGTGTGTTTGGCCATAGCTGAACTTAATGTTCGGTGGAAATTCATTTACTTTGGGCCTCTCGGGTCCGGCACGAATACTGAACTAGGTTCAGGTGTCAATTAGGTGTGTTTGGCCACGGCTGAACTTTGTGTTCAGTGGAAATTCATTTTCTTTGGACCTCTCGGGTCGGGCACGAATACTGAACTAGGTTCAGGTGCCAATAAGGTGTGTTTGGTCATAGCGGAACTTTGTGTTCGGTGGAAATAGGCCATTTCCAAATTGCCTTTAGCCTCTCTATCAAAGCGAGGCTAGGTGCGAAACCTTTCATATGAAAATGAGTTTTCATTCACATGCTGACTTTTAGTTCAGAGGTTTCAGGGGGTACCATTTGATGCCAGCGCATCGTGGAAAATCACGTTTTACAAGAGGTAAGTTTGAAATAGCATAAAAACAAACAAAAAAATCCTATTGACTGATTAATTGTATGGTGTGTTTCTATTACAAAGGGTCTTTCAAATCGTATGTTCAGATTTGGCAGAGAAGGTTCTGGCCAAATTTTGTAGAAAAAAAACAAAGTTTAAAAGTTTAAAAGTTCATATTTCTTAACTGCCTAGTTAGCTCAGATTGATACTTATATCAGGAGATACCTCTATGTTAGTAAAATGAAAATCAATAGAGAAAAAATTGGCCTAACTTTTAGGTGCCCATTTCGAAGCACACCGTCACAAAATTTGCATATTGTAAAAAGTAATAATTTAACACCCATTCTAGCTCTATTTAGTTTTAAACACTTCAGTTTGCTTTAGTGAATCTAAATCCCTTTACGAAACCTGTGATAATCAATGAATGTGGTAGTTAAATAACCTAACCCCAATTTTTTTGTGGAGACACGGTGGTCTAATGGTTAGCGCGTCGGACTTTCAACCTGAAGGTCGGTGGTTCGAAGCCTGGTCTCTGTCGTCGTGTTGTTTCCTTAGACAAGAAACTTTACTCCATACTTGTCTCTCTCCACCCAGGTGTATAAATGGGTACCGGCGACAAAATGCTGAGGGTAACCCTGCGATGGACTAGCATCCCATCCAGGGGGGAGTAGCAATATTCCTAGTCGCTTCATGCTACAGAAACCGGGTTAAGCTCCGGCCGTGTGGGCCATCTGGCTCGTGTGCGACTTTACTACTACTAGCTCTATTTAGTTTTAAACACTTCAGTTTGCTTTAGTGAATCTAAATCTCTTTACGAAACCTGTGTTAATCAATGAATGTGGTAGTTAAAGTGCACCTAACCCCAATTTTTTTTGCTTCATCAACTCTATGTACGTTGAAAAGTTGAATAGTTAAATATTTCTTGTTTTTAACGTCGCGTTAGTGAGTTACTGAGATTTGAATTTACAAAATGCTAATTAAACAATCATTCGAGAGGCCCAATGATGTTTCAATCTACAGATACATCATTGTAGTTTGCCCAGCTATATCTCAGATCTAGATTAATTTCTTATTTTTACAGTAATCAACGGTTTATTTTACACAAATAATCGGCTTCCGAGCGAAACACGAAAATAGCTCAACGTTAAGGTGGAATTTTAAAAATGTGGCACCTGATTGAAAGTCATTCTATACATAAACAGAAACTATAAATGACCCTTAATCTTGAGTAAAAATAATATTTCTGTGCACTCCACGTTTCCAAGATTTGCAACCGTTTGAATTTCACGAAAATTCGAAAGCATGCCAATAAACAAACACTTGCCTTTAGGGACCGTTCAATATTTATGGGAGGGGGAGGGGTATGGGTGAGAAATTAAGTAAACAAATTTTTCCATATTATTTATGTGTCAAGGCCCAATTTCCCTCAGAGGGAAAAGGATATGATGATGATGATTTACGTGTCGCTCGTGCCATGACATGCCGGGGATACGCTGACATCAATTTGTGTAGCGCCCACTTGCCAAGACAACGGTTTCTCTGAACTCAGAAAAGAGGATCAGAGATATTATTATTATGATCAGAGAAAATGTGTTTAGGTTCGCGAAAATGGAGTAACTGTCCGGGCTTTAGGATATGTGCATTTTGAATTAACCTAGTTTTGATCAGTATCAAATTTCTCATTGTAGTATAGATGCAACAACAGGGATAAGAATTAATTTAATGATCACCCAAGATGAGTTCTCTTTATCCTATAACAATTTCTCCTAATTTGTGTTATACGAAATGTATGGGGACCGGTAATGAGAATTTGTGTTTTGAGTTGAATTAAGCAAAATGCACACAGTGAAGTACCGTACGAACTCATATGGCTTGAATGAACGAAAAGTCTCGCGCTGAGCTGACTGCTATTCTCTCGCCTCGAAATTAAAGAAAGAATTTATATTTAAAATATATGATCTGAAATATTTTTGAAATTTGTTGTAACAAAGAGCAAAGCGTACGTTATTGGTCTAACAAAGCAATACATGTATACAGTAAAAACCTGCAAGTAAGAACCTAGTTTTTAAGAACCTGTTAGGCTAAAATTTGCCCGTTAGACCCCCTCTACACAAGAACCTGTTTAGCCTAAAATTTGAAACAGGTTCTTATTTTCTAAAATCTATATAAAAATGTGTACAGTACACTTGGGCAATTAAGAGACATGTATATAATGTTATGTTCTGTGATCAGTGCTTCAATTTTTCTATATTATCGTCATTTTCAGTACATAAACACTTACTCGATATGCAGATTTTATATAAGGAATAGACTGAATACCACTAAATTCTATTACCTACAATGTACATTTTTTCTTCAGAAAATAAGAACCTATTTCAGAACCTAAATAGCCTAAATTTGTGCTAATTACCATTTATGTAAGAACCTGTTTAGGCTAACTTGGGAAAAATTCAAAGAGCGCTCTTCAAGACACTAATGGACACGTGTTGTTCATGAAAACGTTAGCAATTCTTTTACAAGAAAAAAGGAAAATCACAAGGACTATCCAAGACTAACGACTTTTAAACGAGTTTGTTTTCGACAGAGCGCAGGCTGGAAAGAAGATTGAACTTTGTTTGAAGATCTCGTTGACATAATGAAACACTTTCCCTCAGTTCTACACACGAGTAACTGAACGCATAGCGACAGCTTTCGCAGCCTGCGTACGCAAACATATTGGACAAAATTGACAGCTCTCGTAATTAACACAATGAAACACTTTATTGCAGTTCTCTCAAACTCGCACGAGTGTGTGAAAAATCAGGTCTCTGCTCGTACTGCTCTGCTCTCCTATGCCTTGCTCTCCTATGCTTTTGCTTTGGCACGCAGACGTGCCAAAGCATAGGAGACGCGCGCGCTTCGAGAGAACTCCCATATAAAAGTGACGTGCGTGATTGTCGTACCTTTTTAGGGTTAAAATTCTTGGTTTGGTACCACAAATGGTGTTGGAATTGAAAACGGACCACTGTCAGAGGTATTCTGATAACCTTTTGAGTATTAAGCCAGAAAATATATGCAGACAAAAGAAATGTGCGCCACACCCACAGAACGGGTTTCTTGCCCCTTTTAAGGGTTCCTTTCAAAATTTCCGGCCGACTATCACCCCTATCAATTTGATATGGGAGCGGGAATGTTACAATTTTTATTTCCTTTGTCAGTAAATTTGTCAACTAAGGTAGACACAGCGGTCAAACTTAAGGTTACAGTGTACCTTCAGACCGAAAATTTATTGAAATTTTTTTTTTGGCGTTAAAATAAAGTTTACAGAATGAACTTTTATCCAAAAAAAAAGTATCGAAAAATAGTTAAAATTGACGGAGAAATGACGGTATAACTTTTGTGGGCGGAGTTTGTTTATGAAGCGATATGTTTTTTTAAGCGCCGTTTTCTCAAAGTTAATTTTTCGCTTGTTGGGGACACTTTAAAGAGCTACAACTCAAAGGGAATTTGTTCGATTTTCCTCAAATTTGGACAGAAGCTAGGCTAACATATAATCAACAAAAACGTGTCGGCGAATTTCTTAATTCCGAAAACTTTTTCGTCAAGAGCCATTTCCGTGCGATCATTCCAATTTTTTTTCTCCCCTTTTCGAAAATATTCTGTAACTTTTCATTGCAATTGAATATGGAAAATCGCCGACACGTTTTTTTTTTAGCGCTTCGTGTCCGGAAACCCGAGAACAAATCAAATTAGCAAAATATAATAATCGCTTTGAGTTATAGCGTTTTAAAAGCTGATTCGGACGTTCGAATTTAGACGTCGTAAAAAATTCGACAATTCATTTCATTACCAAATGGTTTCCATATTTAGATAGCCAGCTCTACAGGCTTTAATTTGATATCTGGGTTTAGGTATATTAAGTGTAATCTTAAGACGCCAGAGCTGTTATACTGGAGACACCCCCGAAGGCACACTGTAACCTTAATCAAAGTGCCCTCTGGGCTATCTCCTGTAAGTTTTTCCCATCATGCAATGCTGCCATATTATGTCCGAATGTTGTTTTTGATGTTGCAATTGGACATTTAGGTTATAGTGCGTGGTTTCTTGAGTTCAGTTTCTCTTTTGACAATTTTGTTTGTATGTAATTGGTAATGGTTATGCAGTCTTGTATCTGGAACAACTTTCAGTACTTTCAACCCGTCTGGATTTTCACCTGGTTTATTATCAAGAGCTACATACAAACATTGTGTTACTGTTGCCTTCCCTAAACCCGCGCCACTACTTAAAAAGTGTCAATTGCTTCTCGTCGTTTCTAACAGAGAGTAACATATGGTAAAAAAAAAAACTCCATTTGTTCTCTGTTCAAAGAATGAACAAGTTCTTTATAACTGTTATCATCCATACGATTAATTACCAGCTTTTCATTATCATTTGCTGTAGACTGAAAAAATTCCAGCATTACTTAAAAGATTGTTCCCTTGGTGATTGTTATCTAAACATGGGTTAAAACAACCAAACAGTTCACTGTATTGTGTTTCTTCACTTATATCCTGCTCAACGTTACGTTGAGCAGGCGGAGCTACAGTATCTAACTGATCACGTTCCTTATTTTCAGGATCTCCCATAGCTTTTTCTTAAGAGTTCTCCTTTCTTTCCTTTCGAATATAACACGTTTTACTTGCTGAAATCTTATTTTCACATGGGATAAGCATCAAGAGCTCTCTGCAATTAATCTTCAGCATCCTTTTTATTAAACATAACTAAATGAATGATTTAGCTTTCATTCTGCGAAAAAGTTTCATTCCTCCTTTCAAGTAAAATTCTTTACAACTTTGTTCTTTGTTTTCATTATTGGGATCATCATCAATCTTCGTCAAAATCTGTTTCAGGTGGAAATTTAGTTCTTGTAAACTTACTCAGTGTTCATCCCCTCATCTTAACTTTTGTTTTAATGTCACTGTTAACAAAATACCAGATATATTAAAACCATCGATAGGAAAAATCTAAGGACTATCCGTACCACAATTATCTCTTTAAGCAGAGACTAAATTGGGCACGAATCTTCTGACCAAAATGAACCAAAATGAGGCCTAAAAAAGTTAAAAACAAAAATGAACTAAAACCCCGAACCTCACTGAAATCTAACTGTTTGACACTGGTTTGTTTGACCTGGAAAATCAACCTGATGACAGTATTGCAAAACTCTGCTTAATCATTTCTAATGATATGGCTCAAGAAAAAAAAAAACAGGTTTGTTTAGTAAGATTGATTCTTTCTGTACAAACTTCAATATTGAGAAGACTGCGATAAACTTAAGCATCCCATCTTTTTTCTTGTCAAAGGCAAAACAGAATATTTTTACACGTCTAAAAAATCACCAACTCAATCTAATTAATGCAAATAAAAAAAACAAATTTTATTCGATCTTTAAAAGTGAAAAGAAATACTCCGATTTAATTAACCATATCCTGAACATAGAAAAATTACTTCTAAATTCAGTATAGGAAATCATACCTTAAGAATAGACCTTTCCACGGTTTTTTCAACTTTTGATATTGGCCATGTAGCGAGAATCTAATGACACTGCTGGAAAGAGCACCTCAAAATTAGTAAAACAGCCAAGTTTGTGAGTCGTATCTTGTAAAATCGCAAAGTTATAGCTTCGCGAAGTCAGGAAATTTTACAGACGTTTGTATGCTGGGGGGCAAGTTTGTGCCCCCCAGCATACAAACTTCTGTAAAATTTCCCGACTTCGCGAAGCTATAACTTTGCGATTTTACAAGATACAACTCACAAACTTGGCTATTTTACTAATTTTGAGGTGCTCTTTCGAGCAGTGTCGTTAGATTCCCGCTACATGGCCAATATCAAAAGTTGGAAAAAACCGTGGAAGGGTCTATTGAAAATGGTCGAATTACAAATCCTAAAACTCCTGAACACCTTTAGTTAGAATTTGCACCCACTGTACACTTAATTCAGTTGAAGTTTATTTCACTGTATGCAGTACTGTATGTCATATGATGAGCTACGAAATACTTTTTTTGACAAAATTATTAAACAAAATAGATTTGGATTATCATGAGGTTTACGTTTTTTTGATACTGATCAACATATTAGCAGGCTAACTGCTGCTTTTGTCACTCAAGCAATGAAAACAAGAACAAAAAATAGTCAATAGTACTTGTGATTGTTTTACAATTAATAAATGAATTTAATTTAATTAATTTTTTATTCTAGATTTCTTTATTGTAATTTAAGTAATTTTAATTTCCTTACTTATTGTAATTGGTTCGGTAATACCATGTATTTAGAAATGGGAATACTGAAATAAAATTGTTGCCAGTGTTGTTGTATCGTTTGACATTTTGAGCCTAATTTTGACAAGCGTAGGTTTGAGCCTTAAAAATTAACAAAAATTGAACAAAAATCAAAGGCCAACCGGCAAAATACATTTAATCCTGGCACCGTGCACTGTACGATGACTCACTAAAAATAAAATACTGTCGCTTAAAACAGTCCCCTTGATAAAATAAAATTCTTTTATTCACATCTTACAAAAGCGTTCGTGAAATTGTTTCTGATCGCTTTTACAAGCACACTTATTGAAAAGTTCTATGTTTGTTTGTCAACCTACAAGGAAATTGAAAGCACCAGTTCGTAAAACCTATTGTTGTTTAATTTAGTCAGTCTCTTATATAACTTGCAAATGGGGTAAATTAACCGAGGACATTTTTAACTAAAGGGACACTGTCCCGACAGAAATATCGTGTTTTCATGATTATGGCCAGGAGCTTGCTTCAGCTTGCTTCATCATCCGAAAATAGGAAGAAAAAAATAGCCAAAAGTGATGAACGCAGAAAAATATGAATTTAAAAAGACAAAATAACGACAAAATTCCACCAGAATCGAATCGAAACTTTGAATATTTCTTGACCGCATGTCACGTAATCAAACTTCTGCTTCTGTTTTTCTCCTTGAGAATCTTTTAATCCAATTTAGTTGTATATTTCGTGACATTTGGCGATATAACATGGAAATTAACAAACATGTTATTTCAACAAAACTTCATTGTAAACGTACAGCATACGATCGCATACAACCATTCTCAGTGAGCAATGTCAGCTTACCTCAAACTCTCTTTTCCCTTTCTTAAAACGTAGTGCTATAACAAAAATAATACCAAATGTCCTGAAGAAACCAGTTTGACAAACCAGACTGGACGTACATTAAACGCATCGTAAAGGATATTAGCCAAGCGCGCTTGTAGCGTGCCAAATATCTGACCAAAGTCTACATTAGGTGAGATACGATTACATTACGTTACACTTTTTGACGCTCGATACAATGAAATATATGCTGCAACATGTTCCCAAAAAAACATAGAATTCATAATCGTACGCCTTAAAAATCATCGCTATGAAAAAGAGATATTAAACAGTAGAAATCTTACCTAACTGAAAAAAAATTTTGTCAGGCCACAAACGTGCGCTCGCTAAACAGCTTTAAGAAAAACATATGCTTCGACTCGTGTGTTCTGATATATGATGATAGCATCTAACAAAAATGCGAGAAATTTTGCTAAAAAATTATGCAATAAAAATGCAACAAGAATGTCCCCACAGATTCACTAAAAAGTCTATTAATAGTATCTAACAAAAATCTTAGTTAACTAAATCATCAACCTATGAATATATCGCTTTGTCAGGCCACAAACATGATCAAACATGCGTTCGCTAAACCGCTTTCAAAAATATGCCACTCGACTCTTGTGTTGTTGTTATTGATAACATCTTGCTAACAAATATGCACTAGGAATGTCCCCACAAATTCACTAAAAAGTCTATTAATAGTATCTAACGCATTTTTTGCTAACAAAAATGCATAAAGAATGCATGTTAGCCCACATAAACTCCTGTAAGTTAAACATTAACTTACAGGAGATAAAAAGTCAAGGCCACTTCGTTTTGTCAGTGTTACCTTGAATTTGAATCCATCAATTAATTCCAACAGAGCCCACCCTGGCCAACTCCCAGGCATTAGTACTTTAAAAATAAAATAGGAAAAAACAATTGGCTAATTCCCTGGGGTGGAGACAGGTCTGCTGCCTAAATGCCCCATGGTGTGTCCTAGGGTGAGGGCAAATGCCCCACCCCCGGGCTTGTGAATATAATTAGAGAGATTAAGCATCGCGCAATTTTTTAACCGGCACCCGCGGATGGTCAAGGCAACCGCCGTTTTTCTTCGCGACGAGACTTGCTTTCAAATACTGCACGACGACAAATGGTAGACGACAAGTTTACACTCCCCGTTTGTGCAATAAGTCTACAAACGATGCCATGCGTTATTTCTCAGCAAATGCTAGTTCGAAACCACGAGGGTGTCATGCCCTGGGGTCACCGTGGTGTAGGCAAATACCCGACCATCCCCGAGACTATAACGTCGTCAAATACCTGGGGAGAAAGGGCACTGCTAGGAATGACTGATGCATAAGTCTTAAGTTTATAAGCAAAACACTGTACGAGATGCAGTGACATATTGAAATTCAGTGCAACAAAACTTGCGTTGAACAGCTTGCAATTCCTCCAGGGAAACTTGTGGAAAAGGCTTATATTTTCAATAACAGTGTAATATTCTTGGTAGATGTCAAGGATTATTACATTTATTGACATTTTAAATTTGGCCCTTATTCTTGAAACCAGAGGTTTACATATCGTTTTTAGGTTTCTTTTTGCGCCGTTGGAGTGCGCAGAATGGAAAGGCTCTGTGGTCGAGCTTATGAACATTGCCGGAAACATTTTGGTGCGTATCTCTTGCGCACTCTCTACACGTTTATCCGCTCTGTGGTTAAAGAGACAACATGTGACATTGACTTCATAGACGAGTTGACAGCCGTGTTTATTTAGCGTATAACACTAAAAACGCATAATCATCCAATCAGAGCGCGCATTTATAAACAGAACAGAAATCTTGTAACATTAAATAGGGCTGACTTTACTTTGACAGCTTTACCTTGGCAATTTTAGTATATACATGCAAGCTGATACGTTGGCTTTCGTAAAAATACTACTAATATAAATATTTACACGATTGAGATTTTCGTGCTTATGGCCCGGGCACACTTTCTTATTAATTCAGTAATTGTCATTTTTCATAAGCTAAAGGCAGTTGAGCAGCAATATAAGAAATGTTATCAAAGTGAAGGTCTTTTCCATGGTGTTATATTCCGCAGAGTTGTTGTTTGGAGGGCGTTGACCTTGAGCATTGACGATTACAATCATGTCCTTTGGTTTCGTTGGTCTTTTGTTGGCTGTTTCTGTTAACTTTGTTTGAGAGGTTGAACTGATGCTGCTCGTTGTTGTTGAATAATCATCATTATCTTCTGTCCCATTAGTTAAACCTTTGTTATCACAAACTGAGAAATAAATAATGTAATAAACTAAGCAATGGAATGTAAGGTTAGTAAGCACTTTATTAATGCGTCAAATGTTCTAGCAGTTATATTGCGTCAATGATGTTTTTCGTGTATTTGATAAGGGGTCTTTATTTTTGTATTTGTTTTCAATGAAGGATGTTTCCGTTATTAATATATATTCAAAATATTTTCATGATGTTTGGGAATTAGCAAAAGAATTAATAGATGTGTAATTGTTGTTGTATATTGACATTGTATTTTGTATTTTACTTATACCATCTAGTATTGTTTTTACCAATGCATCTGTAGGGATATAAGGTGTAATAAAGTTTTGTTGTTTATGATGTACACTAATTGATGAAAAATAAAAAGTAACAAAAAAATACAATGAATACTATTGTTTTGTACAATTGGTGTGCTGCCTGCAAGGATTTTTACCGACTTAATAAAATGTGGGTGTAGATGATTGAATATATTTACTGAAGAGTAGGGTTTGTAGAATGAGAGTTGGGTCGAGGAAAGCAGCAATAATTGTTTTTGTTTACTTACCAACATTTGCCTTTTGACATCCATAGATTTCAAGTCGTAAACAGGCTTTTTCATACTGTTTTGACAGCAGATGAATTCGCACGAGTCGAGCTTTCAAGGGGACTGGTAACTTATTTTGTCTGACGCGACGATTGTTTCTGTAACCTTGAAAAATCTACAACAAAAACGGCAAAGACATTCTTGTTATTTACTAGAGAAGAGTTTTGTCCAGGTACTCGGGATTTCCTCCGTCACAAAAACCGACATTCTAACTCTTAATTTGATCAGAAGGAACGCATATGCATGTTTGAACGAGTTCCTGAGGTCTTACGTGCTACGAGGGAAAAAAAGTACATTCTATTCTCTATCGCTGCACTCAGCCGAATAGAACACATTTCCCATGTAAACACTAGAGACAATTGGAGGGAGCCGACCAGCCATCTCACCAGCCATTTTATTCACAGTAAAGTATAAATCTTGCAATGTCTGTCTGCGTAAGCGCATCGCAAACCATGGCCCCCGTAAGGGAAGTCTGTCCTAAAGACAGCAATGATTGTAAATGGTACGAAAAATTGAAAGTTTACGTAACGTTATAGCGGTGATTAAGCCGGATGCGAAAAAAACAGTGGAAAAACTCCTAATTCGGAGAAAAAACTGGCAACGTATTCTCCAAACCAATGCAGAACCACCTTAACCTCTGGAGTTTAAAGGTTGAAAATAACAACTAGAACGATTCAATGCTGTTTATAGCGGTACATACATGTAGTACCACAGGCAGACCACCCGATGTTTGTGTGTGTTGCGTGACATCGTTCAATGGCGGTTACAAAAGAAATACGGGTTTACGTAAATAACTTGGCCGCGATTTGCTCTGAATACTAAGTTTATCCTATATGTTCAATGAAAGTTTAGATGAAATTTTAAATGAGTCTTGTGTGTTATGTTTTGCCCGTTCTGAGCCGTTTAAGGTGTCATTTCGCGAGATAATTTATCTCTTGGGGTTCGATAAATTATCTCGCGAAATGACACCTTAAACGGCTCAGAATGGGCAAAAAATAACACACAAGACTCATTTGACATTTCATCTAAACTTTTATTGAACATATAGGATAAACTTAGTATTCAGAGCAAATCGCGGCCAAGTTATTTATGTAAACCCATATTTCTTTTGTAACCGCCATTGAACGATATCACGCAACACACACAAACATCGGGTGGTCTGCCTGTGGTAATACGCAAAAAATTACCCCGAGCAAAGTTGAAGGATGGCTGATTGGCGTCAAGTGAATAGCACGAATCAAGGAGTGGTATAAATTGGCAAAAACTGCGAATGCCAAGCATAGTAATGATGCGTATGCCCATGGGAAATACATTTTGAGCTGTGACTATACAAGCACATTTATTTAGTATTACCTTTCCTTGTTGGTATTCAAACCAAACTTTTCCATCGCAGCTGTAATTAAGTTTGTATCTCAGGGCCGAGTTTTCATTTCCCGGCAATCCTTGCGTCGCCAAAGCAGTAACAATGGTGTTGTTTACCAAGTCCACTTGGAGAAAAGGATTGTTGTCCGAATCTTCCGCACACCACCCCCCTAGAGACATTTTCTGAACACTCCTAATAAAGAATGCAAAGGTGTTGATGTCAACATACATAGTCATTACTGTTTTCTATCTACATATTTGTTACTGAGGAGATTAAATGTAACCCTTGTCACAAAATGGTGGTCGGCAAATCATCGCCTTATGGTCGGCAAGTAATCAGCTGCCCATCGTGCAGGATATCAAATTCCGCTTTCCCTTTTTTCCCCATTATGTTTTTGGAAAGCCTCCTACATCATGTTTCAGTAACCTAATTTGACAACTGAAAATTATTGTTGTGTTGTGCTTAAAAATGCAGGGAAAAGAATATCTGCAAGTCTGAGCCTAAAATGTTCAGAGACTGAGAATACCCCTGGACCTACCTAGGGGAAGCACCTGCGATCCTTTAAAGATATTGAACTACCTTACTGTCTTCCCCACCTGTGTTCAGTAAAACTAAACTATCGCTATTGATAATCACATGCAGTTTTCGTACTTTAGGACATAATTTAGTTGATTTTGAAACTTTTTAGAGTGTTAAAGAACTTTGATGTTTAGTTTACACTTCATGAAGCATCGTATTTTTCTCCTAATTTTCTAGACGTTTCCCATTTTTTGTGCAAAATCTTCCTATTTTCTTGACTCCCTGGTCGTGGCTGTTGGAAAGCAATAAGTTTAAACTGTTTCTTACAATTGATTGTGAAGTCTTCCCTCGGATGGTCGGGTCCAACTACTTTTGAAAGATGACGCTTTGATCTGAGAATTGCTAATCGCACCGGACTGCATTCCTAGGGCTTTTGAACAAGCTGTAAAAAAAAAGTACAACTCATCGGTTAGGAATTGCTGAGCAGACAAAACAAAACAAAGCAACGTTAATCATAGAAACGAGAGATTGAGTGTTGTAAAATCAAAACCAAAATAATCAAACTAGCCAATCACAACAGCGAAGCGAATACATGTAGCTGGTGATAAGCACGGGAAAACGCGTGCGAACAAGTCTTTGGTTTTGGTTTTACTTCTGATTCATGGTTAAGAAAGTGGCGATATATTAGCGGAGCACTTGCCAGGCCGAAGGCCTGGCTGCGCAGCTCCATACTCATAGAACCTACGCCGTGATTTTTCATGGTCATGGCTAGCGGAATGTTTCGCGGGCGCGTGTGTGCCCGCCCGTGTTGGACAACATCCGGGATCTTAGCAATTTTGTTTTTCGCGCGGCCACACAGCCGTGAGCTCGGTAAACACTTTAGTTCTTTTCTTGTGCCTAGCGGAGAATTAAACTCGTTATTTTCCTGCATTTTTTCGCGGTTTGCTACTCAAGACAGGGATGCTAATTAAGGTATACTCAGAAGCCGCTTTAGTGGAAAAAGACGAGCTTTCAGGGATAAAATCTTGCTTCGAGGAACTTCATGTATTACGTTTTTATCAATGCGGGAGATGATTTCAGAACCAGAAGCGGAGATTTGAATTTCCAAGCAAGCGAGGAACTTGAAGGTAAAACAGATTACAGTTTTCGATGAGAATTTATGTTGATATCAATCTATAAGTGACTTGTTATTAGTGTTATTGTTAGTTTTGGCGAATTGATTTTAAAACGTGCCTAAATTTAGTTGTATCGATCTCTTGAATTTCATCGAAGAAAGCTTGAACTCGATGAGCTATAATTAAATGGTACGCGTTTTGCTTTTAAACGTAAACTAATGGAGATTTGAATAAATTTTTATGAAAGAAGATTGTGTTGTCCATTTTTATGTGTTTGTTCATTCATTAGATAGATTGAAAAGCGATTTTATATAAACAAAACAAGACTTGATTTTATAGTACAGTTCTATCTTCACTCGCATCGCCTTATGCAAATATGTTTGTGTATTTTTGCAATTTTTGATTTTCAAATCAGTTTCTCGGGCAATTTTTGACAAACATAAACTGTATTTTATTCGGAAACTAGTGGTACTATTTATTCTAGACAGAGAAAAGTTGTTTTTGTGAACTTTTGTACGGTCTAGAAAAATGTACTGTGCAGACGGTCGCGTAATACTGTTTTTGAGAATTGCTAAAATTGAAAATAGCCCGTTCGTCAATCTTAATTCTTGTGCTTCCAACCTTTCACCTTAGTTGTTTCACCTTAGTTAAGCTTGTTCAAAGTGCGACGCTGTTAGGCTTGGGCTATCTATATATATTATCTAATCACAAAGCGTTGCACAACAAAACCAGAGCAAATTAGTAATCACTTTCGTCAATCTGTTAAATCTCCCCCAAACGCTGTGTTACGTGTAGAAAGCCAGTTTTCGATAGGTTCTGATACATGTATTTCAAGTCTACAAAACTCTACATAATACTCGAGAACTAACCGATTGGTGTCGCATTAGTGGTATCCACTGCACTGTCTGTGAACTGTGAGCTGCTCCCTTGCCCAGAACTGAGAGGCAAGGATTTAGTTTGGTCTTTGCCACTTGCTGTTGCAGGTGCCTTGGTAAGTGGTGTAGAAGGTATTGTAGCCTTGGTTGTTGCCACTAAAGTTGTATCTTGTGTTGGATGAGGACAAACTGAAATACATAAAAAGGTTATCTGATTAGTCGCCAAAGAAAAACAATGTCATCTCAGTGGGATACATACAAGCAGTGATTAAATTGTGAGTTGCACCAGTTTTCATTAACATGATATGCGACCAGTCTTTTAATCCGTTTAGCTTAGTAAGCAACTCATCGACCTGATCGTAGGATATTTTCCATCCACTTTCTAAAAACATCTCAAGCAAATATTTCTTTCTGCCAAACAGGAACAATACCAGTTATAACTTGGTTTACGCGCGTGTTTCCCGCGGTTGACGCGTGACTTCCCGAAGTGGGTGGGGGATGGGTTGTTGTGCATGCTGTTGCAAAACAGGCTGTTAAATCTTGGACACACTGTAACTGTTTTAAAATTAAGTAAAGAAGTGTACTGATGTTTTTTCTCCCCTCTCTCTCCTCTCGCCTCCTCCCTAATCAGTCGCATTTTTTCCTCTTTACCAGTCTCTTGCCTAGCTCTCTACCCGTCCTCACCCAAATAGATGCCTGCATAGGAGGCTAAGTGTCATACTAATGCAATAAATACTAACACGTGGTTAACTGACTAAAATAACTACATAAAATGAGAATGACTATGTAGTGCATAGAGCAGTTTTCACTCGAGTATCGTAAAAAAACAAAACCAAAGTTGTAATTACTCTGGCCAATCACAACAGATGCTGGCAATCCAATGAACCAATCAAAACTCAAAGTAAATACATCAGTGTAACCAGCGCCAAGCGCGGTAAAACGCGTACGAGCAAGTCACGATTGGTTTTACTGATTGGTTGATTGGACAAGAGATATTTTAGCCAATCACAAAGTGTTGCAATGCAAAACCAAGGCAATCAAGAGAACTGCTCTACAGTGATAAACGGCTATTATATATAACAGTGAGATTAATGACTCAATGCGCTAAGAAACTAAAACAATCCTGCAAACGTTTAGCGGCTTATGTCTCTTCATCAATGGTAAATGCAGTGGAGTTGCATTTTTCTCAGTTATAGCAGCTGACTGAAGCTTAAGATCGCTGAAGTGCAGGTTGTGGAGAACATCTAAAGACTAAGTTTTATTATTTTTACCTTGGTTTATCTGGCAGCCATACAGTTCCAGTCTCAGACATATCGATCCTAGAAAGTTCCATTCGAGGGGTTTTAGTCTAACAAACCGAGCCAGTATTGGCACTGCTAATGTGTTGGTCACCACGCTACTGGAGTCATTATTAGCATTAAATACCTGAAAAGAAAGGTTGGTGGTTAAATTTAAGGTATTTAGTGTCTGATATAAAAGAGAAAAATGCGTTTACAGTTCTGGGTCTAGCTTCATGTAGCAGTGCATTAAAACATATAAATATGAAAGAATTTAAATTTCAAAGAGGTAGCCAGTTGGGAAAAGGGGAAGAGCAGGGCTCCAATCGGTAAAAGTCGCGGCGGTGATCGTTGAAAAAATGCGGTTTTAGTACCTTTTATTCAGTTACAAAATGTCCTGAGATGTACATGCTACCATTAAGGGTAACTAGAAAACAGTTAGAAATCTAGTTCATTGCTCCCAAAGTATAAATAAAAGCAGATCTTTCTCGAGTAAATCGACTTAAACTATCGCCGCTAAAAATTGTGAAATCCTTGTTAATGTTTTCTTTTAGTAGGGAAAGACATAATAAAGAGCGACCAACCGGAGATTATGAGATTCTGATGCCGACGAGCATCTCGTCGCTTTTATATGGGAGCCCTTAGTAAGAACCACCTTGTACAGCCTCATAAACAGTTCAACAGGAAAGTACTGCTTTGTTGCTTTCATTTGACGGTTTCATCCGCATGCAGACTCAAAAGAAAGAACCAGCTTATACAGGATAATGAAAGCACCCAAGGAATGTGCTGTTTATTAGCTTTGTTATGAATGGTCACACTTATAAGGATTTCATCTAGCTAGAAACTCAAATGTTAGAACCACCTTGTACAACTTAACAGCCGAGTGCCACTAGGCTTAACAGCTTCCACTTGAATGTTCAATCCACGCACTCAGACAGTGACCATCTTGTCTGATAGTGTTTTATATAAACAACGTACGCTACAGGAAAGTACTCGGCTCAGTAGCTTTGATTTGATTCAAACACTTTTAATCAAATATTAGGATTTTACATCCAACGGCTCGAAAAACCGCGGTAACATGATAAACAGCATCAAAGGACAGTACTGGTCGGTGCTGTAGTACTTGACAAAAAAGTTATTAAAAGATTTATTCTTCTCGATCATGCGGTTAATTTTTTATTTCAGGTAATTTTTGTTTTTCCTTTGTTTCAAATTCATTAGCATATATTACCATACCCAAAAACAATGGAAAAATAAAAATTACCCGAGATAAAAAATTAACGGCAACATAACCACATATTCAAGCTAACAAAATGAACACGCCCTTCAGGTCTATGACTACATGATCAAAAGTTTATAGAGCAGTTTTCAATTGAGTATCGAAAGTAATTACACAATTGCTTTGGTTTTGCATTGCTACGCTTTGTGATTGGCTAAAAAATCTCGCGCCACTTTCTCGACCAATCAGAAGTAAAACCAAAACCAATCGTGACTTGCTCGCACGCTTCGAGCTCTGATTGGTTCATTGGATTGTTTACGACTACTGTGATTGGTCAGAGTAATTACTTTGGTTTTGGTTTTACGACACTCAATTGAAAACTGCTCTAAAGTGCATTATAACTTACTTCATTGCCTCCTTGAAGTATGTATGGGTACCATTTAACTCCGTCACAGCTGTAGTTCAAAGAGTACCGAGTTACCCAATGACCATCATCGCCCATACCGATGTCAATGCCCTGAGAAGCAACCGCTGATACTTTAGTTGTGGTCAGCAGATCAATTTGAAACCACTGCTCCGCGTCTGTGTCACGTGAGCACCAGGCCCCGAACGAATTCGAACTCCTGAAATTCAAATAAGATAAGTCCTCTTACTAGGTGTTATTATTATAGTTTCTATAGAAACCAGGACAAAATGCAGAAAGCATAATATGTTTAAAGTTTCAAAGGGTTTATCCTCGACTGCAACACCTCCAAGGGAGTTCTAAGTCCGTTGCTCCGAAAGAGTGCCAATAAACTGATTTTAACTAGTTTTACAAACTGCCAACTTGGGAAAAAGAAAGAGGGCTTCAAAGGAAAATTATCATAAGCGTTCATTCGAATTTCACTCCCTTTAGGATTTCAACCCCTATCTTGTACAGCACAACACACAGTAAACAGGAAAGTACTGCTCAGAATATTTTCCCACTTTAGAATTTCGTTTACCTACCGAATTTCATTTCCTACTGAAAATTGAAGCCATTTTGTACAGCATTACATTGACAATCAGCACCATGTAGCATACTAACAGCTTTCACACTGATTCGAACGTTACTGGGCCACATTGAACTGGCAAAACTTAGGCTTTTTTATTTTCAGTCTTGTCGTCTATTTTGTTTCAAAATACCTTCGAAAAGTAGAGGAGGGCGAAAAATATTTTAAAAAACCAAAATTATTGTCAGAAATATTTCCCAGAGAGGAACTAAGGTGGTTGCTAGGCTATATGTCATTTCTTTGTATTTTTCAGTGATTTGTTTTCTTCCTGGAAACTGATTCGTGAGGAATATTTTAATGTTTAGAAGGCTGTTTTAAGTGGACGAAATATTGTCGCTATTCTTGGTATTAAAATAAAGAACAACATTACCATAGAGAGAATTCCTCATATACTGCACTGCTAAGGGCTTCCTAAAGCAGGATATGCTTCGGATGTACTTACATGACGTTATGGAGTCTTCCTGCGGATGGAAGCTGCCAATCACTCATGTATGTGGAAGCGGAAATCTGGCTGTCTTTTATTGAACCTGATGCCAAACCAAGAGGTGATACACAACCTGTTAAGAGTAAAAAAAGATATGTCTAAATTGCATAATATCATAGTCACGGGCATTTTACAGGTATAAAGTGTGTTAAAAACTGCTTAAAAGTCATAAAAAAGGATAAACTTTTAAGAAAATGAACGAAGTAGGAATAACAGATAAAAGTTATTACGTTTTTGAAAGTAATTTTAGAGAAGAACTTTGTCCACACCCTAAAATATGCATTATATTTGGAGATCAAGAGCACCCAGAAATGATCAGACTCGTCTGGATTAAAATTGATGTTAATTAAAGCCCGGGGAGGGGGGGGGGGGGTACTCAACAAAGTTTTGTACAGGATGCTCCGCCCCGAGGTTCAAACCCTTACCATTTCATATACCGTTTTTGACAGAAAAGGTACCCCTTTCATATACCTTTCATTGAAAATGGTACCCCTTTCATATACCTTTCAATGAAAATGGTACCCCTTTCATATAGCCTTTACGTGCGTCTGTTTGATTTATTTTGAAAGGGCCTTTTTATTAGACTTAAATGGCGGTTTTCCCTACCTTTTTTACACCTCATCGGCGTGTTTTCGGAACCCTTTCCCATTCTTCGTGAAATCCCTACCCTTTCATATACTTCAACTCGTGAAATCCCGACCCTTTCATATACCTCCACCCCCAAAAAGGTACCCCTTTCGGGCGGAGCATCCCCGTATAGCCCATTATAGGGAGTACCCCCCCCCCCCGGGAATTAAAGCTAATAAAAGTTAAATATGAATGAAATCACTGCTTTTCCGATAATTTCAAGGAAAACTAGTCATTATATTTGTCTTATATAGTTAACTAAGATAAAGTTTATATCATTATATATAACTGAATAAACCGCTAAGTCTAACAATACAGACTTTTCCAAACAGAGAATGATTAGTTTAACCAGCTCACCTTTCTGCCTCTTGTTATTGTAAATAAATAATCGAAATTTGGAATTTTCTTGGATAGGCGGATACTGGTGGATGTATTTCAGAAAACACCCCAAAAATGAATTGGATGTCGTGGCTTTGCTGGAATATGTGTTCAAGCTATACACCATCTATAGACATGTACAGAGTACAGAATGGCCTGTTCAAAGAACAATTTTTGTTGTGTAAAAAAGAATTTGCAGTCCACACTGGTCCACACAATCATCAAAAGTAACATAAAGGAAGTAAAATGTTGCCCGTTAATTTTGTAACAATGATGTCATCTTTTAAGTACACATAAATTGTCCAAATATTGACCAGTTAATGGTGTGTGATGACAGGTATGCACGGTATATCTGTTAGTGGTCTACCATAGGATCGAGTGAGAGGGTAGGGTAGGGTACTTACTTCGATTTGTCTAACAATCCCTCCCCAACCCCCACCCCCTTGTTCCCATCCTGTAAATGTTTTTGCCTCTTAACCTGAGAAGGTACGTAAGAACACTGTCACGATTGCATAAAGCACCCAAATATAAAATAGCCCTTCTCTCCCACACGTTTACCACGTTTACCTATATATATATATATATATTATGTTGATATACAACCAAATAAAAACATTAACTGAATAAGGAGAGCATTTACGTAATGAATAAGGACAATAAGACATCTGGAACTTAAAAATAATTAAAGTTGGTAGAAGCTAAATACAAATGGAGACATACTTCAATTTCCCTTATTTGATATATCGAGGGCGGAAAGAAACGTAAATTCTGGCCTATTTCATGATGACTCGGAAAAATCTGACTTCTTTTAACGTCTTTAACCCTTTCACTGCCTGCGAACGAAATTATATGGTGTGGCTATCTAGTCAAATGCGGAAACTTCTTAGGCAGTTAACTTTTGCATGACACCTTGGTTTTTTAATATTTTACAAAATAAAATGTGGGATTTTTCTTGAATTTTGATTTTTGGCACTCTTGGGAGTAAAAGGATTTAATTATTTATCACTATTCAAGAAGAAACAAGCTGAGATAGGGAGGCGGTGGGAAATTCTAACTGTCTGGATGTGATGTCTTTCTGTACTGAATTGTTTGGGTCCTTCGGCTCTTTTGGTACGCCTGATTCTTTGCTTTTGTCAATATTATTTTTTTTCGCCTTGTACAATCCACCCTCTTCAAGGCGGCTAAATGCGTAGACGATCCGTGTCGATGTACCAAAGTTTACTTTTCTAAAACAATAGCAAGCCAGAGAAACTGTCAAAAGAAAATTAATTAGCTGGTAATGAAAAATAATGATGTGTCTAGAGCAATTCATCACTTTTGGCAGCCGACAACTCCACTGTTGATCGATTGTCTACAGAATGGAGATGCGTGTTTACTGAAGTAATCTTGCTTCATTCAGAAAGTGGAATAATTTGCTCGTTTTCGAAGTGATTCATCTTGTAGGTATTTCAGGGAGGAACTGACGGATTAAAGAAACGTTTGCGTTGATGTGAATTACGTGCGAATTTTGATAACCCAATGTTCATGTGTCTGGAGTACTCGATACGACTTCAAGGGGGTATAATACATTGTACATGTTATTGTAGTTTATCAGTACGATATTTTGTGATTAAATGTGCCTTCAATGAAGAGCCTGAAATAGAAATGCCTTATTTTCTCTGGAAACGGTCCGACACACAGGTTTCAATGGCTGAATTTAATTTCACTTTATCAGGGTTATATCGGTGTCGAACCTAATCGAGTTTTCAGTGATAGCATAGAATAGATCCTTGTTCAGGTAATCATTCTTCTTGTGAATTGTTCTCGACTTATATATATGGGGGTTAAAAAGCAGCTTTTTAAAATAAATTCCGCAACTTTTCGTTACTAACGTTTTAGCAAAAGGATTCTGTTTTGGGCATTAGATTTTCACGACTTGAAGATTCACAGAACCCAAGGAAAATGGGGACACACGTTTCGCTTCTCAAGCCTTTCTCGGCGCCGGTAGCTTTTTCATATCTATTTAGACGTTTTAAAAGAATATTCCTGCCTACTTCATAATACATACTTAATGTTTAATAGTTTTATAACATGGAAAAAAATGATCAGAGAACTGCGAGAGAATCACTAACAAGCTCGGGCAATTTAAAACCGACTATCAACAAACCATGTAACCCGTGAGGGTCCAAAACGTTTAGCGCTTATTTTTAGCACTGAAAGATTTGCTTAATTTTCACGTATAAAAATCCCAATATCGTTTACCCGCTAACAGAATGAAATCTCGAAATATTTCGACGTACCTTTGAAAGGGTCTATGGATGGGGTTAGGACTAAAAAATATTTTGTAAGGGCATTGGCCACCAAGTCGACATGCTTCTAAGTTGTGGGATATGAATTGTTTTCAATTGTTTTCACCCCATGAAGTTCGGGGTGATCAACTTCGTATTTAATATTTCAAACAAGTGTAGTTTTCTTGTGTTTTCAACTAAAACTAAGCTGGTAATAAAAGCACACAACGTTGAATCTACGATAGTTCGAGCACTGAATTATAACCGAGTGTCTCAACATTTCATTTATACAATATTTCTACCTCCACTGAACTACTAGGAGTATTACTTAAATACCTTTTTTTTGCTTTTTGTTCATATCACTAAAAAAAAGACGGCTCTATACGAAGCAGTTCAGAAAAAGAAGCACCTAAAGTACCAACATTAGTTTTTCCAAGCCTTGGCAAAGAGAACCGGCTGAATTGACTGAATTAAGAGCCGCACATATTTCTGTCAACCGCACACATACCGTTCTCTAACATTAAACAATCCGTCTTAGAACTCAAGAACTAGTATTCTATCTAAAAGAGTCATAAACTCGTTTAACAACGGTTCACTCTAAATTTCTTTGGCTGTAAACCTCCAAGTTTGCATGCAAGTCTTTGAAACCTAAAATAAGAAATTTCTGCCTGGTTTTCCGGCGTCTGCCTAATTATACCTCATGGCCGCAATCCGTGAACAATTGTTTTCTATATTCCGGGAAAGGGTGCACTTTTTCTGTACTTATTTGCTGGTTCTATACAGACCTCTATAGAGCCATCGAATACGACTTCGATACTATATAATGGGCGTATGGTTAGCGATAACTGCCCCTTAATTGCTCCCTGCTGAATAAATCCATGAGTGTTTTGCTGATCCTGAAGTGTCATTCTTTTCAAAATCGTATTTACAACTGTGCCAATTTCCACGTAAACGATGTCCTATTCAAAACGTCTAAAGGTAGGCTATAGAATTCACAGATTTTCCCTCTTAGAACAACACCAAGACTCTTGAAAACGGATAGAAACGTGTCAATAATCCCCATAGGAGCGTCTTACCTGAGATCGTTTCCTCTGTGGCTGTGAAATAGAGGATAAACACTTGGAATACTACGGAACGCATCTTTGCAAAATCGCGTTTTGTTGAAATCTTGTTTTGCGTGGTAAACAGCACTCGATGGTAAGAGGTTTGCACGGTGACCGACGCTTCCTAATCGAGGAATTTCATGCCCCGCTCTTGCACTTAGAACTGCACTTTGTAATATGATTACAGCACTAATCCACAAATCCGCAAATCTGTTGCCCTCGAGGGGTCAGAGCGACAGGCCGGAAGGGAGTCGCATTGTTTACGGTGAAAAGTATGAGTCGGGTGTGGAGGATCCATGCATCATGATCCATCAATGTCTCGCGACGGCAAATTGCAGAGCTGTAAACGCGGGGTCGGACTTCACGCTTGTCAAAAGAAAACGGAGAATGCACCTTCGTGGCGCGGAGAAATGTTGTAATGCGTTTAGAACAATAGATTGGGGTTAACATGATGATAAAATCCAAAGCGGTACGTGCTTTCCGTTGGGGCTCGCTTGTACATGTGTTGTAATGTAATAATCCATCAAGGCCACGGACGAAACATGGCTGTTGATGTTTTCAGCTCAATTTCATCTTGCGCTAAAATGGTCATTCTCGAAACCAAACTAAAATTTCACTGAAAAGTCGCGGATTGTAGTTGACACACTTTGTCCTGATTTTGCATTTAGTTGCTAGTGGTTATTTAACCGACTTTAACCAATCAAATTATCTGTGAGTGTTTACCTAATGTATAATCAGGAGATCATAGATCTTCTTCCACACACGACAGAATGACGGAATTTCATCATGCCAAAAAGATACCGTACTAATAGACAACCATTATCTTTTTTAGCAGTAGTAACGAAAAGTCTTGACATTAGATTTGACACATAACCCTTTGCCAATAAAATCAAAATATGGAAATTATCTCACAGTAAACAATTCTCTTGTATACGTATGCGAGCCCTGTTTGCCCACTTTTTGAAGCAGAACAACAGAAAACCGCGAAACTGACCTGTATATTATATGACAGTCTTGGTTTGATTGTAAAAGGTAAATATTCCGACTCCGGACGGAACTGGCTTCCTTGTTGAATATTGGTTACAATCTCTTATCGTAAAGAGGTCGTTATCCCAGATTATAGAAATTTCTTGGTATCCTTTTTGGCTTCCGTTCATAGCTGTTTTTTCACTTGAAAAGCAAATTTTTAAACCTTTTAGATTAACATTGTCGCGGATGTCTTACATTTATTATTTTAGTATCCAGGGACTAAACGTTTTGACTACCTTCAGTTTCGCCGGTCATTATGTTTTATTCTCCAATGCTTCATCCTTTTATTAGATTCAATGTATTGAACACTACCAAAGAAGTTCGTCGGAATTTGCTATATTAATCTTTTGAATGCTTCACAGAAAAAAGTCTCATTTAGGTTTATTTTTTCAGTCATTTCAATGAACTCAAATTTTCTTTCCCTTTAAGTTTTTATATGCCTTTTTTCAGCTTGAAGAGTTTATTTTTATAAACAGCTACTCCTTCCTCATAATCTACAATGTTTCCTCTTGCATTTCCTCTTATCGTTTAGCAAGCATTTTACTGAACCAACAGCGAACTGAAGAAAATACTGTTAGTGAGAGTAAGCCTCATTTATCTCAGCTAAACCAATTAAAATACCACCGCATCGCTCATATAACGGCGACAACTAAATGGATCATCTTGGCCATCCTTGAAAATGGAAACTTTCGCATCACGATAATCCTTTGAGTCAATTTTAGTCCTGACGGCTGACAATGTCTTTTTTTTTTTCAACGAGTTACAGCTCAGTATTTTTTAAAAGCATATCTCAGTTATGAGCTACGGTTTTCGTGGCATGTTCACATGATGTAACTGTTGACTCGTCAATTTTTTAAATGAATTCATAGAAAGCATTCCGCGAGGCTTAGATAAAATATGATATCATTTACGGCTTGGCCTATAGCGTGTTCTAAATCTGCGTGAGGATGCACGGGCTAAAAGGTTAGACGCCAATTAATAACTGTCTACAGAGAGATTTTCTTTCGCAGACACATCGGACATTAATCATTTCAACTTGACACACAAAGACAACCGTCACCAGGCCTAAGTACCTCCTCAATTAACCTTTTACCCTCAGTGATAAATTGGCCAATTTTCCTTGAAAAAATATATATAAATAAGCTCAGTTGAAAGAATGAACAGCAGCACATAACAGGACTACTCAGTAGCTTTCATTTGAATCATGACACTTTGGGATTTTATGCATGGAATAAAAAGTCAGAAATGTGCTTTATAACTTGAGGTTTTTACTAGTTCATAAGAGGAACCGGCATCGGTGAACAGAGTTAATGAATAAAAAAAACATTCAAGAAAAAAATCTCAAATTTCATGTTGTAAAATATTGAAAAACAAATGGTACCATGCAAAAGTACTGCCTAAGAGATGTCAATTTTAATGGTCACACCATAGGATTTCGTCCATGGACTCAAAAATTAGATCTACACTGCTTGTCTCCATAATTGACTTTGGGAGCGAAAGGGTTAATTTGCCCCTCCTATGACGCATTGATTTATTATTTAGATTGAATTCAGTTCTTTTTTTGGTGGTAGATGCCTTGAATGTCTTTCAGCCAAAGGTCGCAATGTGGTTTGATGACTCAAGAGATTATGTTTACTGTGGTTATGGATATACAAACCTTAACATTGTATCATTGTTCTCACTCTTTAGAGGCTAGATTCTTGAGTTAAAAAGTGGTAACATATTTAGTTTTGATGTTTGAAATAAATATGTATGCCAGGTTCAAAAAGATTTTTGGGTCAGAAATTAAAGCACGCCATACAGACAAGAGAACATCTTGATACAGACCATTCCGGCTTAGGGGTTCTGTCCTGTTAAACGCGTGATTTAGTTGATGGCTTTTAGATTGGTCTCGGAGTTCCGTGCAAACCGCACCTGATACAAGTACAGATGAGTACAAGCACACTTAACGTGTAAAGCTCTCTTATAATAATGTAAACAAGCAGTATAGTATGAGTTGATGGCCTTCAAATTGGTCTCGGAAGCCTGCTCGGCCGCCATATTTCGTGCAAATCGCATCGAGTACAAGCGCACTTACTCAGTTACAATGTTAAGTTATGTTATCATGCAAACAAGCTATATAGGACATATAGTATAAGTGATCATAGTAAAGGCAAATACTCTTGATTTTAGCATCCATGTTGGCGCTTTTGCCCATAAATTTTTATCATTGGGGAACAAAGTGAAATCAAGGACTATTAACTTTGGTCAAACTATTGTTATCGGACAGGACCAAACCCCCTAAAATAAAAAGATGATGTCTCGGTTGTATAGCTCCCATTCTATCAGGAAAGCGAAAACTGAGAAAAGTTTCAGTTTCCCTGCAGGTTTCGTTAGACTTATGAGATAGGTGGTGTCTTGTGTAGCCTCTCTAGGCCTACACAAGGTGAGTCCTCTTCGAATACGGACTTGTTATGACCAATACCCTAAGAGTACAATACGAGCCTTGCAACTATTCACTTACATGCGTATCATTAAGGACCCTTTTCTCTATAAAAAGATTTATTACAAAGCACTGCTTTGACGTAGCTATAGCCTGTTCCAATGAGGAGCGAAGGAAAGGCGGCGCGCAAGAGAAAACGATTTCTCTTCGGCGGCGCGCAAATGACTCGTAGTTTTTCCCGCTCGTTCGCGCCGATTTTTGACTGCTCCCGGCCCCTCAATCTTAATGCCTGAAACAGGCTACTTTTGATGATCCGACAAGTTGTATCTCTATGCCTTTAATCAGGCTAAGATGATTATTATAATATGTTTTTGTTGAAGATTTTTGAAAGGCCACACCGATACAATTTCGTATGATCATTTACCGATCTCTAGTGTCACTCAAACGCATTGCTTGGCTCAAAGTAAAGGGCCTAACTATCAAAACCAACAAAATTTGCTAGAAAATAAAAATATTCGAGGGATTTAAGTAGATTGAGACATCAACGCCGGCCCTATCCTATCAGGTAAAAACGTCAGAGATCTTTTTTAACAGGGATTAACTTGTATTTTCTCAAGATTTTGATGGAAGTGGTCGACTTCTGTTGGGCAAACATCGAACATTTTTTGGATATTTCATGAGCTTGTTTGCTTGTCTGACGTAATTAATCATGCGATGAAAAAGTTGCTACTAAAAATAGACATTAGTACTACTATTTGCAAGGGTTTAGGAACTCGGTAGCCTACAGACATCTGCAGATAATCTGTTTTTACATCTTTTTAGCAGTTTTGAATCCGTTGTAAGCAAATCTCGTGTGTGTCAAGGGTCAAAACTGTCTTCCATTCCATACGTCGTCTGAACCCGGGGGGGGTACTCCCTATAATGGGCTATACGGGGATGCTCCGCCCGAAAGGGGTACCTTTTTGAGGCTGAGGTATATGAAAGGGTCGTGATTTCACGAGTTGAAGTATATGAAAGGGTAGGGATTTCACGAAGAATAGGAAAGGGAACCGAAAACACGCCGTTGAGGCGTAAAAAAAGGTAGGGAAAACTGCCATTTAAGTCTTATAAAAAGGGCCTTTCAAAATATATCAAACAGACGCAAGTAAAGGCTATATGAAAGGGGTAGCATTTTCATTTAAAGGTATATGAAAGGGGTACCATTTTCAATGAAAGGTATATGAAAGGGGTACCTTTTCTGTCAAAAACGGTATATGAAAGGGTAAGGGTTTGGACCTCGGGGCGGAGCATCCCCGTACAAAACGTTGTTGAGTACCCCCCCCCCCCCCCCCGGGCGTCTGAAATGATAAATCTTACAGTTTGTTATCGATGAGCACTTTTGATCATTTATCATTTATAAATTCCTATGATCGACAATGTTTGATACTTCAGGAAATGCAAAAATCTTAAAACAACACGAAATCAAATGGAGAAAGAACTAGAAAGACCATTGACAGAACATTCCTTTCTGAATCCAGTACAAAATAAATAAGAGAGCTTACACTCAAGGTACAAATTTACAAAGGAGGGAAACTCTTCATTAAAAACGTACTAAGAACATAACCTGGTTGAGATTGTGTTAAAAACGTCTTCATTTTGTCCTCTTGTTTTTTTAGACGAGCTAACAAAGAATTACATAATTTTACAAACTTTTATAGTTACTGTAGTCATTTTTAACACAGACAGAATTGCATTTACGTTCCGGTAAGCACGGCTTAATGATTCCCTTGGTCAGCCACGGCACCCTGTACATATTTCTCTAATAAAGGCCCGTTTACGCATGCGTTTCTTTGTTCAATTTTTGTCGTACTTTTCGGTGCAATTTTTGTCGCGCGCAAGTTGCATCTTAAACCAGAGGCGATTTCACTGAGTGCGATTTGGGAGCGATTTGTCGCGCGATGTCGCAGAACTCGGAACATGTTCGACACCTGATGCAACTTGGCGCGAATTTTGGAAAATCGCAGGACAGGACCTGGGCGACAAAGACATTGCAACGAAAGAAGCCCACGCCCTCCTGTGTGCCCTACAAGCCTTCTCATCGTATCTTATAAACGCGCGATCATGTCGCTTGTTTACACTTACGACAAAAGTTGCATTGGAGAGCGCGACAAAACTCGCTGATATGTTGGCGTGGCGTACTCATCTTCGATAAGGACCATTGCGTTAATTTTTCTTTAATCCGAGTCCTTGTATTGAGCCATACTAGACTACATACGTCTTTGAAATGTGTTCGTCCGAGGGGTAAACTTCCTCCCAACAAGAGTGTGAATGGGTTTCTGGATAGTGCCACGTTTAATATTGCACTGAGAGCAGATTGTTTTCACTCCCAGAGTCAATTATGGAGACATAGTAGAGTAGTTCTAACTTTTGAGTCTGTTGACGAAATCCTATGGTGTGATCATTCAAATGAAACCTATCCGGCAGTATTTTTGCATGGTACCATTTATTTTTTCAATATTTTACAAAATGAAATTTGGGAATTTTTTTGAATTTTGAATTTTTTTTTTCCATTCTTAGGAGTTCAAGCTGTTCAAGGAATAAACTCAGATAATTTATCGTGTCTTTGTAATGTAACCCTAAAAGTCAGGAGCAAGTATATTTTTCATTGCTACCATAGCATTGCAAAGGATATATACCTTCAGGTTGAGCTAAAACTGATCGAGCTAAAACCGATCGACCTAAAACCTCCGGAATGCGTTGTGGGTAGACCTCGGTAGGGTCGCTGTTACCGGCTCACACAAAAACTATTTCCGTAATGGACTATTCCAACGTTAGCGGTAGTTTCTAAACTGCTGTGAAAGAAGCTCTCAACTGAACTGAGAAATCTGTTGAAATTAAGTTTTCAGTTGCTGCAATATTACTCCGGAAAGAAAAGAAAGCTCTGTGATACATTTTATGTAGTTGCAAACACCAGACATGTCACTACTTATCAGAGTCCAACCAGAAGTACATGTATGCAAGTCAAATGCAAACATACCATAGGAATTTTAGCATCAATTATAAATGTCCCAAAACTTTTAAGGTAACAATCAACGTGTTTTTCATTTTATTTTGATGCTAGCTGCAGATGTCTCAGCGCACCCACCACGGACTGGAACCCAGCGTTGCTAGTCAGTAGCCACTTCCGTTCTGTCATCTTTGAAATTATCATAGCGATCGGGTCCACCAACCAATGAACCGTACAGCACATGCCAATTAGGACCAGCAGTTCCCCGAGTAGCATCGCGCAGGAGCTGATGGTCAGCTGTTTGATCGATGATGGGGCCTTTGTGGTGGATTCTTCCCAAAGCCCACCACGTAACTGCGCCCACTGTCTCCAAGCATGTAGTGAATCCGCCTCCCTACAAACTGGCGGTAAAGGATCGGATTGATACCCAGATCAGCGGCTAACAACGCCAGTAAGGCTGCATGTATTGCCTGCAAAACGGTTGGCACCCCAGCCGTCGTGGAACGCAAGGCCTTTTGGGGTATGTTTGATGGATTCCTCTGTAGGCCCTTCCCGATTATGCTAGCATTTTTTTTGGCATTATTTGGTTAAACAAGCAATTTTTCGCACTTTTTCTGTAAAAAGAATTGCTAGCATTATTTAGCATTTTGCATAACTTTAATCTAGATTTCAGCACTCAGAAGATTTTAAATGCTAAATTTTAGAATTCAAAAGCATTGCTTTTGTGTTTGAGAGAAGGATTTCTGTAACTGAAGTATGAACTGAGTGTATCTGAACTGACTCGAAAGAAGCCTGGACCTAGCTGGTCAGCGGTTAACTTTCAGAGGCCATTCATGCGCTTGCTCAAACAAGATGGCGTCGGCCAGTGCCACGCGATCTTCTCGAAACTTGCAGCTCATAGAAGGAAATTCTGACGGAGAACATAGACCAGTCCTTTCAGCGATAGCTCGAGATCGATCTTTAGAATCAACCAGTGGAAATTACAAGCGGAGAGGAAACAGCGATGCAACGAAAGTCCCGTTTTATAAACAACCAATTAAGCACTTTTCACGTTATTCAGTTGCTGATGAGCACACATGATGCCTGAGCTTGTACGTTTTGCTTGAAATAAAACAAAGCATTTTCTGGAACCAAAGTAGCATCATTTTGAGAATCGAGCATAATTTGAGCATATTTTTGGAGTAAAAGCGAGAATTGCTAGGAGCATAAAATGCCAGTTTTACTAGCATAATCGGGAAAGGCCTATTCCCCCGTAATAAAATAATGATAAAAATCTTTTTTCTCCTTAAGATAAAAAAGACATACAAATAAAATATAAATTAACAAAAAATACATTATAAATTATAGTTTATTAAAAATATAAGAAGTCAATCGGGAGATGGCAGTTTCTATTTCTCAGATTATGCCCTGTTGACCAGACTTTAGGTAAAATATGGTTAAGAGTATATGAATCCTTGCTGGCAGCCTTCTTATGTATTCTTTTATCTTGCTGTCCCAATAACTTTCTTATATGTTATTTACCGGCCGGGTGGTCCGTAATATGCGGACTGTATTCACTTTGTTCTTGTTACGAAACGCATTCGTAACAAAGCACACGTCACTAAGTTTACAGCTAATTGAAGGAGTGAGTGAACAGGCCTTATTCACGATAGCCGCTATGTTGGTGGCAACATTATCATGCAACTGAATTAGCCATGTGCTCTGCCAGGGGGCAAACAATGGATAAAAGAACAATTTTCGGAAGATCGGCTTTTTCGGACAGTGAAGTATCCTTGTAAAAATCATATTTGAGAGCTAGCTATCCTGGTTATTATATTTATTAGAAGTTTGAAATGGTTGATCTATATCTGACTTGCATCAGTTTTGTTAACTTCGCAGACTGTTTACTTGTTACTAAAGCGACGAAAATAACTTGCCAAGTCTCGCGCCTTAGGCGTGAGTCTCACGCCTGCGAAACCAAAACCACGATCTCACGCCCACTTACGCCTATGGAGCAATTTCTCACGCCCGACTTACAGATTTGAGCTATCAGCCAAAACTGATCGCATGATCCAATTAAATATAAAGTTAAGTTCATAAAAATATGGTACTTTTTGTCGGTTTTTATCGTTCTGAGCATTACAATTACAGCTGGATGTTATAAAACGGAGGTCTGAGGTCCACAGAAACTTCCGAATTCTTCGGACCATCTTCGGACATCTTCGGAATAGAACGGGTTCTCTTCGGATTTGGTCGGGTCGCCTTCGGAAACCTGGCACTACCACGAAAAAATTCTCACGCCTATCACTCGGAAGAAGTTGGCAGGTATAATTTAAGTATATTAACTACTGTAACACTGTAAAAACATATTAGCTCAAAAATTAAAAGATATCAGCATAATAAACAACCTGTTTAAAATCTCCCGAGTTTGAGTTGTTTGCCCCCTCAGAAATCACGTGGTAAATTTGCATAATAATATAAAAACAAGAGAACATAAAGCTATGAAAACCAACATGGCAGCTATCGTGAATAAGGCCTATTCAGCCACAGTTGCCGATAACCCGTTCATTACGCATGCGCTTATTCACGGGTTACTCATATTTTCTTGAATGAAAACTTTAAGAATTTAGATAAAAAAGGGTAAAAACTGATAAATAAAAGCATACAAACCGAGCAATGTAGTGAAAGTGCGAATTATCTCGTAAAATCCGATCGCGAAATGGCGTGTAAATTATTGACAACAAACTCGTACAAGACTAGAATGACAAATTTAAGCAAGACTTCTAATAAAAATTCACAGAAAAAAAAACCGGAAAAATATAGCTGACGCTTAAATCAAATGGAGTCAAAACCTTTGTATTACAATAATTTTAAGCCACAACAGTTGTTCGAGATTATTCATGACGAAATCATTAAATACACAACTACTTTCTAGTTGTACAAAGAAATAAAGTAAACGCTAGCAGTGATTTCTTGTTCAAAAGGCCCCCGCAAACGAGGAAACATCGTTGCGGAAAAATTGTGTCTCGATGTTTCCTCGTTTGTGGGAGTCTTTTAGACTACGAGCAGTCTCTCTTTCCCAGCTTTAATAGTTTGTCGAGCGAGAAACGAAAAAACATTAGCGAACTGATAATGACCGCGAGAACTGGGGGGCGAGGGACTAAGCTGGGAAAGAGAGACTGCTCGTAGTCTAGGAGCCTTTAGGAAAGATAGCCTTGGATAAATTCTGCTCGTAAAATGGCTTATTCTGCCGGCAGGCAATGCTCGTCAAAATCGCTTATTCTGCTCTAAATTCTACTCGGACACCCTTATTCTACTCGTATTCTGCTCGGTACCAGAAAAATTTTCCGGCCCTTCGCGCCTAAAATTTACATAAACACTTTAGACTTTCGGCCCACTTAGATTAGCAACAGGATTTCGATAACAAAGACAATTCTAAAAACAATAAGACATGATGGTTTATTTATGCGGGCGCTTTTATGTAATGCCGCTAACTTCAAATGCTGTTTATATCTCCGAGATACTCTCAATTGAGCGTTTACCATTTGAATGGAATTTCCGGTTAGAATTTTCCGACAAATGGTACTGGACTTTCCTTACTGAAGGAAATGAAACAGGAATGACCTGTAGCATTTGTATCAGCCGATTCTTATCGAATGC
This sequence comes from Cladopsammia gracilis, assembly GCA_022457155.1. NCBI lineage: Eukaryota > Metazoa > Cnidaria > Anthozoa > Scleractinia > Dendrophylliidae > Cladopsammia > Cladopsammia gracilis. The sequence goes on along the minus strand of JAJGOT010000454.1, from coordinate 104,442 downwards.
CGAGAGGCACTGGGGGTGAAAAACAAAACGACGGCGGGAAAAATTAACAGGCAAATACTTTTATAAGCTTACCCTAAAACGCGATAGTACGCTTTCAAGCCCTGCTACAATTCTCCAATTTTACCAGAACAATCATTTATTTATTTACTTATTCGCTCAAGTTAACGCTAGAATTCCAGCTCTGATTCTTTGCTACGTACGACTACGTTTCAATTATGCGAATCGCTCACGCAGCAAGCACGATTCGTAAAAGTTAAAGTAAAACAACTAACGGCAATCAAAAATGTCCATCTTTCTAACCTGTAATTTCACAATCATGCTGTAGGAAATCTGTCAATATAGCCGATGAAAAGTGGCAATTTTCATACGAATAAACTCGGAGTAAATTTCCTTCTTCAAAGTGATCCGCCATCTTCGAGCTTCCTTATTTCGCGAAGAAGCCTGTTACTAGTGATGCGAACAAAAATGGTACAAAAAATTCCGGTCGTTCCGGTGAAAGCGAGAAAAAGGAAACACCTTGAAAGGTATTACCTTTTCCCCGGAAAATTTCCGTTGGGATGAACCGTTCCATTTGTTTTTCCACCGGAACAACTGGTTTTTCCATACAAATGGTAAACGCTCAATGTATTTTCCATTTGCTTTGTATTATGGGCCATTATTTTTTTGACGAGGGGGGTTGGAAAATTTTCGCATGCAAACATTTTTTTTATATGCGGCACCTGCTGCAAACAATTTATTTTGTGTCTCCGTCCAACTGCTATACTTCCAGCAAACATTTTTTTTCTTTATTTTTTGCTTGCATACAATTTATTTCAGTGTTTATAGCCTCTGCAAATAATTTATTTCAAAATTTTCCAACCCCCCCCTGTCAAAAAAATAATGGTCTGTCCCTAAGGAAAGAACAGCTTGCAGCTGCAGGCGCGCCAAAATATGGCGCGCTTTTTCGGAACGCGCGCGCTTCTCGGGACTCTGGAAACGAATCTAGAAGTCAGCCATGTTTTTTTCTTGTTGCACGCTTGTTGGTTAGTTTTGTTATTTTACTAACGAAATGGGATAGCGTTTTAACTGGAAGAGCATGTGTATTGGAAGAGATACAAAGGACGGTGAGTGACCATATTCTTTGATTATTTATGAACAAAGTCAGGAGATCCTGACATTGTCGGGTCGAGAGGTCAATTGACCTTGCGGTGATACCGCGAGAGTAAAGCTCCATAGTTAAGCTGAGCTTCAAAATATTTCTTTTCAGTCGTTAGAAAAATTCAAAATGTGGACATTTTTGAAGTCAGCAACTTACATGTATTGTCCACCTTATTTTATCTTAGTGTATCATGGGATCAGTGATTCGGGAGCTGAGTTAAGCTCCCGGCAGTACCAATCAATGAAAAGCAATAATCAATATAATCAATAACAATCAATAATAATCAATACCAATTAATTGATTGGTATTGGAAATCAATAAAAATCAATGCCTTGGAGTTGAGTGAGTATCGATTTTCATTGATTATGATTGATTTCTATTGATTAATATTGATTTTCATTGAAAACTAAAATCTCCGTTTTCGATTCCAATAAACGCCCTAATAAAGCGTAATTGTTCTGATTTGTGACAAAAGTTCGCTTTTGTAAAAAGAATAAATAAATTTTTAAAACAACAAAATTAACTGAACAACAACATCTTATTACCTATTTAATTGTATATCGATCCGGCACGCAAACAGCTTGTCGTTTGCCGTTTTACAGAGAATGAGAGAGATAAACCATCGCGTATACTGCAATGTAAGCTTGTTATCTGCCTTTTGCCGTCGCACAGTATATGAAAGCGGGTCTCGTCGCGTAGAAAACGGCGGTTGCCTCGACCATCCTTGCCGTTCGCGGATAGAAATTACGCGATTCTTAGTCTCTCTAAGTTGACGTTTTCTATTTGTCTTAAGTTTATTTAAATTCTTAAGCACTCTAGCTATATATATCTATAGTCAATGCAGTCTAGTAAAAGATAAACGTTTCTCAAACATACTTTACATGCATCGTTTGACAGCACAACATTAAAACTTAACAAGTAGTAAAATACGCATTTACTTTTTCAATCTGGAAGAAAATGCTAAGTCCTTCTTCACATAGAAAGGCTTTGATTTTATCACTTAATAAATTCAGTTCTATGCAACCTGAATGTGCGAAAATTGACCAACATTTACCCGTGCAACTGACAGAGAAGATTAAATAAGAGAGGCCCGGTTCAAACGTCGAACTTCACATGTGCCGAACCTAATGCAAATGAGAAAAATCTATTGTTCTTGCTCATTTGCATTAGATTCGGCACATGTGAAGTTCGACGTTTGAACCCGGGCCAGAGAGGTGGCAAAGCTGCACCCGATCATTCAGAACTTTGAACGCGTTTCCGCGTTCTCACCTGGGCTCTTCTTACTAACGGAAGATTTCTCTTTCGTTCACGTGAACGGGACAAAAGATAAAAGATAATGCACAGCGAGCGAAAGGAAAAAAAAGGTATGGAACAATCCTGAAAAAAATTCTTGCACAACATGTGAGATGAAAAAAAAATTCATGATCAGAAAAATTGCCCAACACCGCCACCTTCCCCCACCCCCCACAAAAATAACATCGTCCACCTTTAGTAGGCTACAATTTCAGGTCTATATTGTTTTCTCTGATCGACTCGGTACTGTTAGAAAAAAACATAAGTTTAGAACTTTGTACAGTTTTTTCACTTTAAAATCCTTGAAACCATCTACTACAAGGAATTGGGATTGTTTAAACACAGGCATTTTGGAGAATCGGTGATGGGGTTTCCGAATAAATTAACAATATCAACATGATCGATCAAATAGCGTGACGTAAATACGAGATGTGTGGATTTTGAACGTGATTCCACGGAGTAATGCTTGAGAATTGTTTACTCAGCAGTTCTGAGACCTGTCGAGACGTGTTTTATTCAACGATTTATTCGATCTAAACTCGACTGTTTGACAACTGATTTGGTTAGAAAAATTCAACTCGCTTTCCTCTTACCAGAAATAGATCGCATCCAAAAATCACAGAGATTTAATTTTTAACAATTCCGTCGAAATTAGAACGGTAAATATTTGAATTATAGTTGCCGACATCACTGATTACGCCATTTCTGAAAACCAGAAGTAAACTAGGTACGGTGTTGGCCGCAGCAATAGCCATTCCCGGGGCAGGTGACCCGACAGGCCGAAAAAAAAGAGGGTATTTTAAAAACTGACTCGTCAAAGCGACGAGCCAGTTAAATAGCTGCTCAATGTTATTCATAGCCTGTACAGCAAGCATCAGGGAGAGGGGAACTGGGGAGAGAAGGAAAGGACGCCTGCATTTCTGCGGTGGCTGGCAGCCACAAAATTTTGATTGGCTAATAATTCGTGCTGAGAGGTAAGCATAGTAAATTTCCCATGAAGTCAGCCACGTGTAAAAGGGACCCGCCCAGTTTCTGATTGGTCAACATATTAACGGTTGATATAATTTGATTACCAGGAAATCAGTGGGCGTAATGTCAATAGTCCGGTTTGGTGTTCCTTCCCTTCCAGGGCTCAAAGTTGGCGACCAACTGGTTGCATATGCGACTATTTTTTTGATTGTGCACATAAAAAATCACATGTGGTGGCACTAGTGCGCCTAGAACAGCCTGAGGTCAGTGCGACTGAATCGCTACTCCGCTGAGCTCTCTTTTTGTGTGACTTTCTTCCGTTAGAAAGTGCTCACGTGAAAATATTACAAAATGAAATTCGATCGGGGAAGAAATTAATCACGTGATAGGCAACCACGGAGAAATGCAAGTGAGATGATCAAATTTCACTTATTTTTAGGCTGTGTACTTATGGCAATAAATAATGGTACAGCATATCTTAATTTTGGTGCATGAAATTAATCTTCTGTTGTGGCAATTAAAAAAAAAACAATAGATTCCCAAGTCTTGTCACTTTAAAACTACTGAATTGAACTTTTGAAGTTTTTTTCCTGAACTAGGATTGATTTGGCTAATTATAAAACTTCTGAAACTTTCTGCTTTTTCTTCTGGTACCCCCAGTATTTTAAGATTTTGAAATATGTGCCTAAAAATTGAGACCTGGTACATATAGCACAGTGCCTCCAAAGCCAAAAATAAACTTTTAGCCCTGCCTTCTCCCCCTCTCTTTTTTCGCATTCCCTCTCTCCTTCCAATTTATGCCTGCCATGCAGGCTGTGTTCAGAGATTTCATTATTAGAAGCTGGCAACCGGCGAATTCCGCCAGCTACACTGTACTTCCTAAATTATTGCCACCTACTTTTCGATTAATTTCACTGAAGTTGATGCCCTGCAGAATGCTCGAAATGCCATTTCCGAGTTCCTAGATTTCCTAGAGGAAAGGGGCCCCTTTGTTGCCACTGCTGTCTATTTGCCACTTGCTCTTAATTTTATTGAAACCCCTGTATGTTATTCACAAGGGATCAATCAATAGAACTGTGTCCGGTTTTTTTCAATATAGATAGCTGTCTCTAAAGTCAGAGTACATTGTACCTATAAACACCAGCAAGACAATAAATTGTTGTGTGAATGGTTGCTATAATGGGAAATTTCCTGACACCAGTAATGTTTTGGCCGAATGTCATGAAAATCCTTTGAACCTACATACCCTATAAATTCGTTTAAAGAAGATATATTCTACCAAAAATCAAGTGACAGGATTTTTGCTCATCAAGTTTCGCAAACAACAGGGCACCTTCATGGGAGATTATACATGTACATGTATCACCTCAAAACACTGTATAATGGCTAATGAATCAGCAGCAACCCTTTGTGTCAACTACAATAGAATAGAATTCACAGCAATTTCAGTCACATTTTCAAAATTGCTAAAGTCAGCACATTGGACAAAATACACCAAAAATTATCCAATGTCCAATGCAAAATAATTTATTTTTAAACCCAATTTCTGACAAATTTTGGTTCAATGGTGACCTTTTCTCTTCAAGTGTTAGGCAGATTAGTACTAAAGCCACATTTCTGCTAAAAGTCTGTGAAGAGTTGCATGTCCAATGCAGACACTCATTTACACAACCTGGCCTCGGTTGTTCAAAAGGTGGATAGCGGTATCCACCTTTTGAACAACCAGGGCCTGTAGTAGATTATGACAACTTTGTGATTTCTTGACTTTTATTTTAAAATGCATTTTCTTAAAATATATATATATACATGTATATAAAAGAAAGAAAGAAAAATGCGCCAAGTGCATTATTGAGTTACATTAGCACGTGGGAATTTTTAAGAACACGAGAGAAGTGCAGAGAAGCACGAGCCAAAGGCGAGTGCTTCTCGCACTTCTCGAGTGTTCTAAAAAATTCGCAAGTGCTTACATGTTATATAACTCAACAATGCACAAGGAACAAGTTTTTTTTATTTCTTTTATAAAATAAAAATGGTTATAAAGGACCCTACATCGCGTGCATGCTTTATGGAGTTATAATGAACTTGGTTTAACCAATCATAGCCTGCACATTTCTTTGAGCATTTTATATATATATATTATATATATTATATATATAATATTATATATATACCGGTGTATATATATATATATATATATATATATATATATATATATATATATATATATATATATATATATATATATATATATATATATATATAACTGCAATTTACACCAATTTTTTTTACCTCAACAGTTTCAACTCTAATGTCATTTCCTGCATGCCTGTGTTGAGCTTTATATATTCATCACTGCAAATTTCAGAAGCGACTAATTGAATTGGTATCAGCAGTTATCGGTAAATAAGCTTTTCTTAATTGTTTAGAAGCACACAACACAATTCAAGTTTTGGCCCTGGGATTGGAACAGTTAACTAATAAATAGTTAACTGTCCTCACAGCCTCTCTTAAATACTCCTTATCAACAAGTTTAATAATGTCATAAAATTATCACTTTCCATTTACACTGTCACCACTCAAAATGTGTTGCAGCGCCAGACAAGTTTCTAATTTACATAAAGTCAACATACATGTATTCCACACAGGTTACAGTTACACTTGAATTGAAACTGTTTTTTCACTGAAGATAACTTTCAGGCCATAATATGAGGCTTATTCTATATTTTTAAGCAGCTGTTTCTAAAGACTGTGTTTTGAGCAAATATAGTAGATTTGAATGACTTGTTTTGTGACCTTAAAAACACTGAGGCTGCTGATGTGTACACCTGTACATGCAACTATGTAATATCAAGTATTTAAAATTATACATGTAACTTGAAACCTTCCTTTTTATCAGTATTTTATAGTACTAATAACTGATCAACATTTCTTTCACTGGCACTGTGTGTATTTACAATGTACATGACATTGTATAAGGTGTGAAACAATAGCCAGCCACGATATTATTAATAAAAAACACTAATTCAGATCTTAAAAGATGATACATTTATATAGTGCACTTTCTAATTTTATGTGAAAGAAATGCGTTTAATACAACACTGTTCGGTGGACTTTGCCAGAGACTGCAAATACAGTTTACAATTAATGTCGAATGTGACACAGGTGCCTCCATAGCTTAAACAAAATAAAAGAAAGCAGACCACAGACACCGGGGACTATGTCCCCTACTCTTTGCGAAGAGTGCTATAGGATCTTTAATGTCCCCTACAGGAAGGACAAAGCTGACAAATGTACATGTAGGAGACAAGGCCAATGGCTTAACATCACCGCCCAATGACGCAATCTTCCAAGAGCATGCTGTCTTCTTTTAATACCTTGCACTAGACTAAACAGTCTGATGAGTGTCATGACACAAACATTCAGTTTTATTGACTGAGTCGATAAGGTAAATTGGCCACTGCTAAGAGCCCAGGGGGGGGGGGGGTGGGGGTACTCCGGATTTTAAGTGATGGGGATGATGGAAGGTTTTTTTTGGGCTTGAAATTTTTGATTCCGGAATTTTTTTGAGATAGGAAAATTTTGCAAGTATTTTTTGTGGCTTGATTTACTGAGTAGGGAATTTTTGGGGTATTCAAAACAATTTGTGGTAGTGCCCGCGTATCTTAGCTGCGTAGTTCTGCGAATAAAGTACAACCAAACTTGTTTTGCAGTTGTTTTAATATTTAAATTTAACGCATTACATTGCATCTGTTTCATAAAACCGACTATACAACAGTCCGCAAAGTGTCTCTAGTGTTGTTAGAATGGCTACCAGATGAGAAAAAGAGAAATTCAGATGGTATGATGAACTGAAACAAACACAAACATTCAATTTCTAATGTTTTTTTTTCCCTGTTATCAGAAACCCATAAGTGGGTTGAAACATGTAACGCGCATTCACAGCTTCCGAATATTCATTTTTTGCTTAGTACCATATTTGGAAACCCCTCGGTCCAGAGAGATTGGAAGCAAGTTGTTCTAGCGAATTGATTGGTTAATATTTTTATCTTGATTTTCCAAATATGGCTGTAACAACTTCTCAGCAAATTGAATAATCGGAAGCTTGTTTTGAAGTGTACAAGAGACAGTTGCACGTTTCAACCCACTTATGGGTTTCTGGTGTTATATCATTTAATCCTTTCTGGAAATTTTTAAGGCTCGGAAATTCGGCATGGGATTTTGGGGGGGGTTAATTTTTGGTCCAGGGATTTTTTGGGGCTTTATTGGAAGCCCTGGAGTTTTTTTGGGGTTTTGATTTTTGCTCCCATTCAATCATCCCTGTCACTTGAAATCCGGAGTACCCCCTCCCCCCCCCCCCCCCGAGAGGGCTGAGAGATTCGAAAGCAGCCACCTTGAGCACTATGGCCCAGCCCCTTCATCATGATGAAGTTATTATACAATGAAGTACTCAAAACATCAGCTTTTGAATGTCAATTACAGTTGCCAAATGTAAGTTAATTTATCAACTCAGGTGATCAAAAATCAAATTGCTGTATTTCACTTCCCTAGTCAATGCAGTTATTATCTGGAGATTACGCATGCATGTTTGTCTTTCCTGCAAAAGGCAAAAATCCAACTTTTGCCATCTGTCGTTTGGCATTTCTATGTGAAAGTGAGTAGTTTTCCATTTGTCATGAACAATATATACATGTGAATTATTTCCAATTTTTCTGGTGGATTTATTTCAAGGAAAAGTAAAGATAATCAAATGCAAGCTGGCATTTGCCATAAAAGGCAGTGCTTAATCTCTCTGTTATTGTATTGTTATAATATGTAGCACCTACACAGTTTTTTACATGACTATAAAAACTGACTCCTTTTATTGATATGTCATTAACAACTTGGTTTCGTGTAGCTTGTAACTACAATGTTACAATAACTTGATGCATACTCTATGAGATATTTTTACAAATTTTACCCAATTGCAAAATGCATCCACAGTTAAACATTGAGGGAGCTTAAAGTTATAAAAGGATCATGGCAAACGATTTATTTGATGGCTTCAATTAACAGGTTAAATGGCAGAGAAATAACACTCATGAAACATTTAAATGTTTGTTAACTGATCTTCTAATAAAGAGTAAAACTACAAAATATATCGCTTAATATATAATGAAATTACCCCCAGTCATTTAGCCCTAACCTTGACAACTTTTTTTTAATCTACAGTACTTGGGTTTAAGACTGACAGAGGAAAGCCAAGAATTTTTAGGGTTTAAAATTTGTAATACAGTCTGTGATTTTTGGGGTGTGAAAAAATTGTGCTTACTAGTTTATTTTTTGGGTTAATGCAATATAATTATATACATGTATATTTTTTTTCTTTCTTTTTTTTTTTGGGGGGGGGGGAGGGATTTGCTTTAAAAAGCCTATGAAAGGTTAATTGTGACAGTGTCAAAGTAATAGACAAAGCCAGTCACATTATTTGGGTGAATTAATTAACATCAGAACTTTTTGGGGTAGCATCAGTTTTCAAGGGTATTTTTGGGTATTAACTGTTGGCCTATTTGCCCCATCCCTTGGGGGGAGGGTGTTTGCGATCCTAAACATATTGTACTACCCATGCAAGTTTACATTCCTCTGTGCAGTTAGGGACCAACACTAGTTGCCCACGCTTGTCTTTGGTGATGTCTTGTGATAATTTCACAGTTCTCACCATCTTACATTTGTAGCAGTTTATGACTTGTGAAAAATACTGACCACAGGAAATAGCATCCCTTGAATCCCCTTAATTTTTCTATAATCATTTGAGCCCCTTAAACCTTGTACTAACTACATGTAGGTTTAATTAATACATGTGCGTTTTAATTTTCTTTAAAAACAATTGCTGTTCTCAGGGAATGGCTGATGCATAATGTTCTACTAGTATGCACGAGTTCTTCCTGAAGAATCGTCTACCTTGTGGCTTGCATAGAGTACATTTCTTCCTCTCTTAAAAATAATATTCTTTGTGTAACCTGTACATAAAATAAAAGCAAATCTTATTTTTAGAAACAAATAAGTAATTATTGTAAATTAAAAATACCTCCCACCCCCCTTAATGGCTATTAAAGTTTGTAAAACATGTGGGGATGTTGCTACCATTTATAAAGCTATAAAAACAACCTGTTTTAATCAGAAAATTTACTTTAATTTATTAGTAAATTCTCATTTATTAATAATCACCTAGGGAAAAAATGAAGGGTAGCTTAAATACAGTGAAACCCAACTTATATGAACACTCCGATAATACAACCAACACATTATTTACCGCTCTTTTCTTTGGCTGAAACAAAAACTCAATGCACTATAATCCCCATAAATCCCATCCATTATGGTTCCATTCATGCAGATCTAGTCTGTAGAAAATGTAAAAATGTTTGTGTAGAATTCAAGATATTACTTACATGCAATAAGTTACATGTATATCCAGTAAAATTCCTTGCACAAAAAAGATTATTAATTTTACAGCACATACTGTACAAAGTAAGTTAGAACGAAATAGATGGGACATTATGGGTGATGTATTCTTCTGCTTTCAAACGCTAATACTTTAATTTACAAATGTGTGAAAAACAGTTTTCGTTTTGGTTTCTTGAGGTACTTAGAGAACTAAGAAATATTATGCTGCACCCCCTCTTTCAAAGACAATGCAATTTGAAAAAAAATACTGACCCTCTGGTCTAAGGAACCCATTCATCCAACTCTTCTTCAAAACTGTGGTTTCCACAGTACAAAGAGGCAATTCTATCTCCCTGGCGCCCAGGCATAACATTGTACACATGGCGTCGAGGGACTTGTTCCTCTCCAGCTGAGTATGAAAGGTAGTCAGGTTGGTGACCAGGACATTTGTGTGAGGGGCAGGCAGGGCCACAGTAAAACTTGACAAAAGGAAAATCCCTTCTGCAAATTCCATCAACCATGGAAAACACTTGACACAGTACATCCGATGGCTTCATTCCATGATTCTTCCTGAAAAATAGCATTCGAAAAGTGCAGTGTATAGTGAAAGCTAAGTCCTGTAAAGGCAAATCCTCTCAGTTTACAACTGTATTTATGTACATAAATTATGAACTTTCCCAATTAATACATGTAAGATTTACCATAAAGACATTTGAAAGGGTGAGTGGAATAAAGCACTAAGTGAATTCTGATCAACTGCTAGATTCTCCTTACAGTCTGTCTTGTATATGCTCATGTAACAAAGGGAGAATTTGGCTATAGATCAGGAGTCACTGAGGGCCTTATCCCAAACTGAAATAAGGCCCTTAGTGACCCCTGATCTGAAACCAAATTCTCCCTTTGTTACATGAGCATATACAAGACAAACTGGAAGGAGAATCTAACAGTTGATCAGAAGTCACTTACAGAGGGCTTTATTCCACTCACCCCTTCATTTACAACTTTCAGTAAGGTATTCAGCCTTACCTGCAGCTGAAAGTCACTTCAATCATCTTCTCTTTCTTCATCAGCTTGAGGCTGTAAGGTTGCCGAGCACTCATCCAGAACCTGCCAGCATCTCTGAACAGAACAGGTTGGCCATTTGAAAACTTCAACTTACTGAACTTGTGGGCACGAGACAGCAAACGATGGAACAAAGGCTCTGGTAGAAACCTTGTGAAGAATACGTAACACTTCTTATCTGTGTCATCGTCATGCCATATGGGTGTGTCGCCTTCTGCAGACAATGGCAACAGGGAAGGAACAAAGTGTGTCGGCTGCTCATCAGATAGGCTACACCTTTCCACCTTTTTGTTTGTCAAGGGGCAGATCAAATCATATTCCTCAAGGAATGCAGTCATAGCTTCCTCATTTTCCTGTACTTTAGAGATGATGCTCCTCAGAAGTGATTTAGTCAGCATTCCTTTCTTCTGCAGAAGATTCCAGGCACACCTCAAGCCTCTTTGTTGCATATTCTCAGTTGGTGGGTTGATAAGCTGGATAATGATATCAACCAGTATTTCAGGCTTGAGAAGCACCCAGTTGGACAGATCAAGGTCCTGATTTCTCTCCAGGTAAATTACCAGACCTTTTTCATGGAAGTACTTCAAGGTTTCTTTGGACCAGCTTTTGCAAATATAGTTGTCAAAAACATTTGAAAACTTGTCAAGTGTCACACAGAAATTGGCTTCTTTCTTTTCTGTATGGCTGATTATTGCATCTTGTATTCTAATCCATGACAGAGGAATTTCACAACGTATGGATTTCTTGCATTCTTCAGCAACGGACATAATTTTCTTTTGAAGAGCTTGAACTCCAGTATCTTTGTTTCCTTTGGAATTCTCAACAGGAAAGAAGATCAGATCTTCAACATCATTCACAACCAGCTCATCACAATAGGCATTCCACAGATATCTTCTTAGGTGTTCATCTAGGATTTTCATGCAATTTTCGTCCATGTTTCCTCTGTGCGTTCCAACAAGCAAGATTGGTGTTTTGGGTGGTATGTGGCTACACACGGATTCAAACCAGAACTTGAGCCTTTCAGTTCCTGCGTTGATCGCCATAAAATCATTCTCTGCAAACTTAGTCATGTTGAATACAATTATATTAACTGCCTGGCTTCTAAAGAACATATGATGATAAGCAATATATTCTTTGTCTCCAGCAAAGTCGATTATCTTAAGATTAAGAGAGGTGAATTTGTCTTTCAGGGCATTTTTTAACATGTTGTTGTTCATCACTACATATTTCCCTGCTACTAATGTAATCAACTTACTATGAAGCGTCATTGTCTTAATGTCGATACAAAACCATTCTTTATAGAAGGTATAACAACTATATAAAGGAACTAACGTAACATAACAGAAAGTTGACGAAATCCATGCTAATTTACAAAAGTAAAAGACAAGAACAATAAGTAGTACATTGTAAGGTCCCCAAGATCCGTTTTCAACCGATAAAAAGAAGCTAAACATAGAAGCTGGTTCTTCCAAAAGTTCAATTGAGGGAATTACTAGTAGTAGCCACAAAGAAGGGATAACGCTGATGTTGACCACTTTGTTAACATAAGGGCAAGTAATGCGGTCACTGATCATGATGAAGGGCAGTTCGGCCAGATATACTACTGCAAAACCAAATATTAATCCAATAGACAGAGATAATAGCAACCGGGAAAAGCAGAAAATAGTCAGCAAGTGTCGATTCGTAAGTAGTTTGCCCAGATTTTTGTGACCGTTAGCAAAAGGCAATGGTATCGGTCCTAGTATGAAGAAAACCAATGCGGCGAACATCATTCCAGTGACTATCGCCAACAGAAGAAATACATGAGTGCTGGCAAACTCAAAATACGTTTTATTAAAATAACATATCAGTATAGGTAGTGCAAAACCTATTATTAATCCGCGTCGCCTGAGGATAACGCTCAATGTTACTAATCTAAATCTAGAATTGTAGTCGAAAAAAGCACAACTTGGCATTATCTCTGTGACCAACAACATGAAGAGGTTATACAAAATGAAACCCATAATGGAAGCGTACATTGTCCCAAAATACAGGGGTAATAGCAGGAGGTATGTGAGAAATGTAAAGGCAACAATCCTATAATTAAAAACAGCACTAGTCGATACAAGGTACTGATGAACCAAAACATCACAGGTGTTTACACCAGTACCAAATCCAAAATACACCTTTACAAAACCTATTTCGAAGAATCTCCATAGGTCTCCGAGGACAAGATCCTTCATTCTTTGGCTTTTCCACGTCTTGTCCACCAGACTCTGTTCTATTCCCACAGTCTTGGGTTGACTTGGATCAAATGGCTTCCCAGTAAGCGACTTAACAAGACTTGTTTTACCAACTCCGGATTCCCCCAGAACCAAACACTGCCCTTGGAAAACGAAATGTTTGTCCATTGTATTCACTTCCAAGGTTTCGAGAAAATACCTATCCAGACCTTGCTGTATAATACACTGACACTGTAGCTCCGCTCTTTCTTCCGCAGCATTACCAGCCAAATTATTACCTGCATTATTGCGATCCATGATTTATGAGAAATTTATCAGTGAAATGCCAGTGCGAGTCCGAGAGAGATGAACAGCTCCGGTCCAGCACAGATAAACTCGATAGGAGCGAAATGTCGCTACGGAACAGAATGGTTTTCGATTACCATCCTCTCTTGCGTAAACGTTTACGCAATCTGTTCTGAGTGTCTGTTTACGCTCGGCAAAAACATCACGGTCCTAGATATGACGTCATTCTAAAGATTTGTCAGTGAAATGCGAGTTCGAGGGAGATGTACAGCTGCTGCATGTACAGATTAAGGCGGGGCTCTACCTGAATGCCATGTTTCCGCCACTTAACATGGCTTTAATGGAAATATCTCGTTCACGTTTCAAGCAATCCAAAAACCCTTCACTCATTTGTAAATGTTTGGGGTGTTTTGGGGAGGAAATAGTTTTTTCTCAAAGGATTGGTATTTTAAATTTGGAGAAATATTGAAGATTTAGTGAAGTTTTAAAATTAGAATTTGTAGTTAATAATTAATAGACGGACACCAAGTTAATTAGGGATGGACCATTTTATTTTTGAGGGGGGGGGGTGGGGTTGGGCAATTTTTGCTTGGTAAGAATTTTTTTTTCGTCTTTGAGCTGTGCAAGAATTTTTTTTAGTACCTTAAGGTTGTGCACGAATTTTTTTTTTCCATTTTTTTTTTAGTCTTCATATTTAGTATCACCAAAAATGAGCATTCCATAGGGTATGTCTATACAAGATGGTACATGTACCTCAAGCAGTGCTTTCTCTCCAGGCCGATACTGTCAAGCTGCATTTAGTCTATTCAGTGTTACATGTTGGGTTACAAAAATAAATATAAAGGAATTCTGTTCAGCTGAATTACAAATGTCAAAATGCCTGGATCTTTTTATCCGATGCCAGGAAATTAGTATTGAATATCTTATCTAAAACACAAATGTTGTCTTAAGAAAACACCTAGCAAATTTTAATACTTCCCACCCTCTTACAGTAACAAAGCCTTCACATAAATGCAGCTTGACAGCATAAAGCCATGTGGAGTAGCTGTGCCCCCCAGTCTCAATCCACTTCCTGGCTGTTGCCTCTCCCATAGACCATCATAGTGGAACCAGTTGCCTCCCCTCTTTACAGCACCTCTATAGTGATTTCCACTATAAAATGTAGCACCCTTTAGGACATATCTGGAAGAAATATGACAAACTGTTTAAACTGGTCCAGATAGCTAGAGGGAAGTTTGGCTCTTCAGCTTCTCATGTATCTCTGCTGAGGAAGCGCAAGAAATCAAATGAAAAAAAAAAAAAAAGAAAGAAGAGTAAAGCAGGCGCAGAAGCAAAAACAGTGACAGAAGCAATGGCAGAAGGAGGGGCACGGGCAGAAGCAGAAGAAGTGACAGAACAAGGGGCAGAAGTGGAAGAAGTGGCAGAACAAGGGGCAGAAGTGAAAGAAGTGACAGAACAAGGGGCAGAAGTGGAAGAAGTGACAGAACAAGGGGCAGAAGTGAAAGAAGTGGCAAAACAAGGGGCAGAAGTGGAAGAAGTGACAGAACAAGGGGCAGAAGTAGAAGAAGTGGCAGAAGAAGGGGCAGAAGTGGAAGAAGTGACAGAACAAGGGGCAGAAGTAGAAGAAGTGGCAGAAGAAGGGGCAGAAACATAGACACTATAAGAAATCAAATGAAAAAAAAAAAAAAAGAAAGAAGAGTAAAGCAGGCGCAGAAGCAAAAACAGTGACAGAAGCAATGGCAGAAGGAGGGGCACGGGCAGAAGCAGAAGAAGTGACAGAACAAGGGGCAGAAGTGGAAGAAGTGGCAGAACAAGGGGCAGAAGTGAAAGAAGTGACAGAACAAGGGGCAGAAGTGGAAGAAGTGACAGAACAAGGGGCAGAAGTGAAAGAAGTGGCAAAACAAGGGGCAGAAGTGGAAGAAGTGACAGAACAAGGGGCAGAAGTAGAAGAAGTGGCAGAAGAAGGGGCAGAAACATAGACACTATAAGACATTACAGTTTTTGTTATTTAATAAATATATATGAGATATGTTGAAGATAGCTGAATGTCATTTTATAATACAAGTTATATTTAAATATAAATGATATTTTAAGACATGATTTTTATAATATACCAGATTCAGTGAAATGGTTCAAATCTATGTTTTACTACAAGAAATGGATGGAAATGTTGTATTTTTGATATTTATGATATGAAACACAAAGAGGTGAATTATTTTACAAACAGTTTAACAGCATTTTTGGTCTGTTGAAATAAAATTGACAAAAATTACAGATTACCTTTTTATTTGCTCTAACAGGATCCTACCAGTAGAAAGGCTTGCTCGAATTTTTTTCCCCTGGCCCACTGTGCATGAGTTTTTTTTCTTGACTTTTGCTGTGGAGGAATTTTTTTTGGCAATTGCCCAACCCCCCCCCCCCCCAAAAAAAAAAAAATAAATAAATAAATAAAATGGTCCATCCCTTAGTCCACTAGCAACCTTGGGTGCTCTTGCGTGGGTATCGACTGTCTGTTGGTGTTCCAAAACTCATTTTCTTTCTCCTATCCCTTCTTAAAACCTCTTAAAACGTCATTAAAATTCAGGTAGAGCCCCGCCTTAACTCGATAGAAGCTAAATGTCGTCATCAGCGTAACAACGTGATCCTAATATGTTAATGTTTGATGTAAAATACATACAGCTTTTATCGAGCAAAAACTGGAACAACTGTTTAATTGAGGTCAGCTCTTATCACAAAGAAAAATTCAATCTGATGTGACAAATGCAAACTAAATAAGTGAAAACTGCATTTTACCCCGTTTGGGAACTCCCATCGTAGTAGTGTCCGTTTTTAAGAGGATTAGTTACTATGAATTTACTCTCTGCGACTGAAATTTGGTGTCCGTTCTCTGTATTACAGAGGGTCCGTATTATGGAGTAAAGTAAAGTTTCCGGTAGAGAGAGGTGTCCTTATAAAAGAGGTGTCCTTGCAGTAAAGAGATTGCACTGTCAACACAGATTGCTTAACAGGCAGTTCACTGTGGTTCACTATTATTTGCCGTTTATTTGATGCCAGAACGAAGATTTTGTAGATTTAAGCTTCTTTGTTCACCCTTGTTCTCTTGAATCGGCTTTGATTTTCGCGACGGGGAACTTATATATATACTCGATTATACATAAAGTCAGGCAAAAAGATCACTCGGCTTCTGGAATCATGCGCCTCAGATTTAGAGGAATACATAGCGCTTGTTTAATAAAAAGTGAACACTCGACATCGAAGAGTGATGCCGAGCTCGAGACCGACTTGTTGGCTTTCACTGCGCGTGACAAAAAAAAATTAATAAAAGCAGGCCAAAAAAAAAATATGAGGGAATAAGATACATATTTTATAACTAGAATTTTCAATGTGAAAGTGAGTGCTGGCGAGGGGAAAGCTGTTAATTTGATAGAGTAAAAGTTCGTTGAAGTACGTAGAGAATAAAGTTTGTTGAATAAAATTGTGAGCACTTTGAAGGGTGTGAAAGAATTGTGAAGCAGTGTGAAGGGTGTGAAAGATTTATATGGAGATAAGTCATGTTTAGAAACTCCATAATATTCATCGTTTTCTCTCAAAACGACAATTTTATTCGCCATGTCATCGCGACGTTTAATAATGTGGCCTTTCAGATATCTTATCTCCGAAACGAACTCGGTGATCCCCCAATTTTTTGCATTTCTGACACGAGTAACTCGTTACCGAGCTGCATGTAGCAAAAGTTTTAGAAGATTTTCGCGCGAAGGTCCTTAAACACTGCACCGCTAAAGTAAACGCTGGGCATGATTTCTTGTTCTAGGGGCCCGCCAAAATATGGCGCGCTTTTTAGAAACGCGCGCGCCAAAATTAGTATTGGAAGGGGCTTTGAGAAAGTCTGTAAGTTAAGTAGCTCAAAGTGTTTTTTAGTCGGGTTTTTTATGCTGTTTAGACACACGGTTTATGATGAACAACCATTTGATATTTGAATATGGTTTAGACTGATTTTCTTAAACTTGCGATAATTACTGATCGGTCTTTTTAAAGTTTTGTCTTTTAGTTATTTTACTGCCGATTTACTTAAGGTGTAAAATCGTCAAAGACGTGCTTATGAAAATTATATTTTACCACAGTTGTCGGTAATCTCGCAATCTGATTGGTCGATGCGGGTGGTAAATGAGAGTACAGACAACGGTGCTGACGCTAACATCACGCAATGCCTATAAAAGCGCGCGCTTGAGAAAAATAAACCAATCAGATTGCGAGGAAGTTATAGACAACGCTTGCGCTTTCTTAGCAGTCGCGTTTTGTAACGAAACTTCGATTTTTCTCCGTATTTTTTTTTTAAATATTGTGGTAAAAAACAGATTTCCACCGGTTTTCCGTGGTGTGGACTCTTATTTACCACGATTTACCACGATTTACGTGCTGACTCACTCGGCTGCGCCTCGTGAGTCCACAACATTTTGACCATGTGATGACGTAAATCGTGGTAAATAAGAGTCCACACCACGGAAAACCGGTGGAAATTTGCTAAATTCAACACATCGATACACTGCCCAAATATGGTCAAAAAGTTATCGATATGCGTTATGTCTACATGACGTATAACCAGCGATGGCGGTAAATTTCGCATTTTGAAGGAAAGTGAAAATGACTACTGGCTGCAATTTCGTGTTTTTGGGCGAAAAAGTGCGTGAACTATTAGTTAAAAAAGGGAAAAGAAAGAAAAAGAGAAGAAAAGAAAAGAGAAAAAGTATTGTTTACATGATTGGACAAAAAAGGCGCGAAATTTTCGCGTTGTCGCGGTCGCTGTACTGGTCGCAGTGTTTGTTGGCGTAGCTGAATGAAAACTGGTTCAAAGTTTGACCGCTCGACAAGGAGTGAATGAAGGAGCACAATTTTCGTAAAATTCCTTTGGTAATCAACTCTGGAATATGATATAGGCTTGATGCTCCCACAGAATAGTTTCTGATCTCGTCATTACGGCTGAAGGAGCTAAGAAACGAGCAAGTTTGTAAACAACATTAATTGACTCAGCTCGTACTTCGATGTTTGAAAATTTGGTGCTGATGGAAGGGAATAAAAAGCCAAATCAACTACAGGTACGATGTTTTAACCGTTTCTTGTATCCTTTAGCTGTGAATTTTTGTAAGACATACTGTCCACGCTGCTGTTCTTTCCGACTTTTCGCCGCTATGTTTAGGTTCGTAGCCGTGTGTTTGTTCAATTTGTTTTAATTCTGAATTGACCTTTTCAAAATACGAAACACTTGTAACTAAGACATTCTATGCCATTTTACTGTGTTTTAATTCTTGTAGTCATTACTTTGTCCCGTTCTTTGAGTAGACGAAAGCTCTTCGTAGAAACTCTCAATTGATTGTGTACGCTAAATTAATTTTAGCTTAGCAAAAGTTTCGGCATTCGCCGCTTGTTGTTTAAGAAATGGTGCGAGGCAAAATATTGTTGTTAGCCTTTTTACTTAATGGAAGGTTGTATATCTCAATGAATTTTTTCTCGAAACTGTGATTTGTTATCAATGTGTTGAATTACAAAACAGTTATAGTGTTCAAGCTTGCACAATATTGACAAAGGCGCCACTTTCATTCATTAACTGTGTGATGTTGCAAGTTTCGCTCGGTAACACATATAGTCCATGAGCCAGACCCCCAAAAACGTGGCCTCCGGTATCATCCCGGGGGAGTAAGTTTCTTGGTTTATTTTGAGATGCGTTATCATTGAAGAGTTGAAAAATGCCTGAAAGCAACCAATTGGTGGTAGCTTGTGGGTTTTAGGGAGGTTTTAATAGACCCCCTGCGGACTCGTACACGAAGACAAGGTTAATTGCTTGTGTGCCTGTTAAAATATGAAAATGTGATCAAAACAACACCAAACATACCCAAATGTTACATAAAAATGAGATACTATTTTTTTGGATACCAAATCTCATCAAAGCATGTCTAGTGACTAGTCACGTGACAAATAAAGGAAAAAAATCAACATTTTAATGTCATGCAAGAACTTTCAACTCCTGTGGAGCCGAATCGAAAGCTATTTATATATTGCAAATGCATCTGTTACATGAAGGGCTAGATAGCTAACTTTTATCAGTAAAAATATTTTGTTTAATACAAATAGGTTTGGAAAAAATAACAGGAATTGTGCGCCTTTTCATGAAAAGTGCTGTCTGCATGGAATCGAGGCTAAACCTTAGGCAGCCTCCTCAAACGGCACTAAGACTAGGGCAAATGAAAGAGGCCTACTCTGGGACCTTAAGTCGCCTAAAGTCGCCTTAAGTCGCCTAAAGTCGCCTAACGTCGCCTAAAGTCGCCTTAAGTCGCCTAAAGTCGCCTTAAGTCGCCTTAAGTCGCCCTTTGTCGCTTAAGGTCGCCTGAAGTCGTTAGGCTTAAAAAAGGCCTGCACACCTTAAAATTGCCCTAAAAGGTTTCACTTTTACTATTTCTTGAATATGTAATAATTTTATTGCCCCAAATCTCTTTTTTATTTCCCATATATGATTATATACTGCAAGGGTATGGCCCCATGCAGTACAACACATGCTTCAATAGTCATGCACCATGCCCTAGTTGCTTCAATTATATTTGCTGAACCCTATAAGGGATGGACCATTTTATTTTTGAGGGGGGGGGGGGGCAAATACCAAGAAAAAAAATTCACGCACAGATAAAGTATAGAAAAGTATGGAAAAATCACCAAAAAAATTCTTGGACAGCCTCAAGATGGTAGAAAAAATCCATGCTTGCTAAAACAAAATGCCCAACCCCCCACCCCTAAAAATAAAATGGTCCATCCCCAAGGATGGTACACTCATTCATCTTCAAAACATTGACAGCTATTTCTATAGGTTTACTTATATTTCATGGACAAAGTGTTGCTGAAAGGATGAAGTTGTGACTTATATTATAATCAACATTTAATATGAGCAACATCATAAAAAAGAAACACTGCTGATCAGCAGTCAATACTGATATACTGTAATGGTGCAGGCATTCCTTCACCTTCAGGGTATTATAATAACAACAGTGAGAGCTGTTTTGGATCACTAAGATCACAATAATTTGAAAAGTATTTTGGGGTTAAGCCCAATTATTGCTTATCACTTTTACATTGAGCAAGTAAGCTTGAAAAGATCATAAGCTTAACCAAAGGCAATGTAACTGTATACAAATGTCCTTAACTTTTAAGCTTACTTACCCAACGTGAAAGAGCAACCAAAAATCGGCCATTTCTCCCGCATACAACCTCTAAGCTGCGTTCTAGCCATCCAGCATTATTCTATTTACAACCAATCGTAACTGAACGTTCGAAAACTTGAAACTTCTATACAACTTGTATATGTCATCTTCTTGACAGTTTGATGAAGCAAAGAATTTAAATCAACCTGTACGCTCAAGATTGCAAAATTTGCGTTGATTATGTTACCATGACGGCTCTCTGTCACAAAGGTCAAAAGGATTTCTTGTTATCAACCATTAAGCAGAAATTTGCAAAGGATTTGCAGCTGCTTCCAGCAGGAAAATTTGCCTCACTCGAGCAAACATGGCCGTCACATGTTTTGACCACGTGACTTCTTTTTGCATGGATGCCCACGCGCGCGGGCGCTCGCGCACTCATGTTCAGGAAATTAGGGGCGTGATCCATTCGACCAAAAAATCCGGTTTGAATTTCCGAAATTTTCATATGTCGAATGGAACGGTATTTTCCACTTGAATGAACCGATCTCGTTTCTTTAGCATGCGATGTTGTTGAAACTTATTGTAATTCTTGCATAGTACCTTTTGAAACTTAAGAACACGAGCTCAATTCCACAAACAAGAAATATTCACAACTGGCGGGAATAAGAATTCCGTGCATTGTACATTTTTTTTGCTTAAGTTCATTCAGTTTTGTTTTCAACGTATCAACGGCAGGTTCTATATTTCCCGAATTATCGACAGAAATATCGAAGAAAGAATTTTGTACCGTCAAACGTGAAGAAACAGACTGCGACAATAATAAAAATCTCGTTTTGCCGCCATATTGTAGCTTTTCACAAGGCGACAACTACGGCTGAATTGTTGCACCGAGTAGAAATGCCAAATGGAACAGAAAATTTCCGGAAATTCCAAATTTCCGGAAAACGGGACAACCTCGAGAGGTTGACCAAAATTTCCGAAACGAATTTTTCGAAAATTTCTGTTCCATTCGATTTTGTACCGGAATTTCCGGAAATTTTGGTCGAATGGATCGCGCCCCTAGCACTCAATTGATTCGGCAACAAAGCCAAAGCTGAAGTGTTGCTGTTTTTGAAATTGAAACACATTCCCACTTTACAGTACAGCCTGACTAGGCTTCGTGGCTCCCTCTAGGCTACCACTCACGTGCTTTACCTTCGTGGCGTAGATTGTCAATCAAGCTGGCCTGGAATTTTTGAAATCGTTCTTGTAGCCATTGACTGGCTTCCTGCTTGTATTGCGAAAAGAAAACTAATTCGGACAACTCAATTCAAGGTAAGGTAGATGTAAATTTCTGAAATTTATTGGTTAAGCGAGCGCGGGCAGGGAGCTAGTCGCGCGCGGGAGGAAAAGAAACGCGCGAAGCATGGAAACCATCTACGATTGGAAAGGAATTCTGGGAGAATCAAAATGGCGGACGCCAATGTAAATGTAAATATTGCCAACTCTGTCATTTGCTGTGCATTGATTTGTGATCCATTATTTTCTGGAAATTTTTGAGGTAATAATTAACTTCTACACGGGTAAATCTGTCAACAGCCTCATCAGTAACACTATTTAGTTTTGTTTTGACAGGTTAAATTAAAATGTTGCCAGGTGGAAAAGTGTGAGAGCATTTCGGGCCTGGAAGCATAACTAATCAACCCTGCTACAAAGTCTCCTACGAGAGTTCGGTTCCTTGTCAGTGGAACATCCAAGTTTTCAGGAGCCGGACAAATAGTTGGAGAAAATGGGAAAGATGCGCTATTGAGAAGGACCCTCGCTTACGGTACCAAATATGATATTGGAATATTCTATTGGACTAAGGCAGGAGAACAACAAATTGGCTGGTGCCTGACCAAACAGTTTTGGATGACGTTTGTCAAGCTTTCGAGCCAAAATTGACTGTGCAACTGCCACAACAGTGGCAGATAAATTAACCAAATTTATGTAATTTGTGAAATCGAGAAGTGATTTTGAATTAACTAATTCGATGCCTTTGTTCATTGTTGTATAAATAAGTCAAGGAAAATGTATGTTAGTTTGATTCAAATCAGGTATCCATTTTTAAGTGAAAAAGTTGGATTTTTTTTCCCAAGATTTTGTTTGGCAGTGTATATGAGCTTTATATTTTTGTATGATTATTGTTTTTATTGCAATATCTTAAAAACATTTAAGCAGCTAACTGAATTTTTTCTCATTCTAGATAAGTAATATTGTTCCTGCCTCTTGTTTGGCTAATTAATGTTCATAATACAATTTAGCATTCATATTATTTATATAATGTTGTTGTTGTTATTGTAATAATTTGAATCTCAGTATAGCTAAAAGGGGCTTTAAAATCTGGAAACTGGAGATTTACAGTCACTTAAGTCTATCTGAGACCAAGTGAACTGATTGTGATAATTTTGTTTATTGAAATATGAGACAAACTATCATGAATGCCAGGATTCATGTCAGGACTCAAGCTGTAGCCCTAACCCTAACTCTATGTCTAACCTGAACTGGCGTCCTTGGTCGCAAACTGACTTAAGTCCTGACTCAATCGGACCTGGCTTGAATCCTGTCTCATATTTCTCTCCAGAGACCAGTGGCTTGGTATTTAGGTATAGTGATGAAGAGACTGTCAATAACTTTTGTTTCATCACTTTTTAGAAACACTTTTATGTTGTCTGAAGTTGCCTTCAGTCACCTTAAGTTGCCTTAAGTTGCCTTAAGTCGCCTTAAATCGCCTTAAGTCGCCTTAAGTCGCCTAAAGTCGCCTTAAGTCGCCTTAAGTCGCCAATATTTTAAACTAATTTTTCCTTAAGTCGCCTTAAATCGCCTTAAATCGCTTAAAGTCGCCTAAAGTTACGGCGACTTAAGGTCCCAGAGTAGGCCTTGAAAGGGGAAATGCCTTTATAGGAATAAATCGGTCAATTATTATTGTTGGTGTATACTGTTGAACGATTTAATCATAAACGTCTTTGTCACGTGACGACAGATTCTATTCTAGTTTCTTACATCTTTAAGATCAAATCCTGGTAAAATTCCGGACAAAACGGAAGAAATGTATAATTTATACATTATTAGAACAAGTGTTTGCTTGTTCTATTGGATTATCGTACGAATATAGTGATATCAAGAGATTCTGTTCTGGGTATTTGTCTCAAGTCTCAATACCATATTCCCTGGCATAGAAACGAGGCTTAACTTTCGTATTTTTAAAATATTCAATATCTTCTAAATCTATACAACGCAGGAAAGTCTTGTGGATCTTCAAAATACTACGAAGGTAGGTTTATTAACTTCTTTAAACTGAATTACATGGGTATAAACATGCTTGACATCCTTCTCTGAAGTTCACAAAAAAGGAATGGGCCGAGTAAGAACTTGGCAACCAGGCCTAATTTTTTGATCCGCCATTTTGTTTCCTCGCTCGTTTATCTACAAGCTCTGCAAGTTTATAGTGGTCTTTGGTCTTGGATATGCACCAGTGTGAATAAAATATCTTTAATAATAGGTGAGTCACACTTTTGAAATATAAAATTGCTATTTTAAACACCAATTAATAGCTTTTATTTCTAATATTTATGATGGTTTCCTGGCAACGTTCTCTGCTGTATCTGTAAGTACCGAAATCTAGAGACGAAAAGCGAACAACACATCGCAGTCCGCCTAGCTGCTGCTTAATGCACCGTGTGAAAATTCTGTGAAATTCTGTTCTATAGCTATACTATTACTTTCTATTGAGGATGAGAGGGATATCCGTTACTGTTGTAAGAGTGTAATTAAAAATGAAGTTGAAACTTTACTCTTGTAGATTAATATATTGGTTTTGTTTCTTGAAACTAAAGAAATGTTTTAATTTTTTCTTGTGAAATCAATAAAATGATGCATTAGGGTGTATTCATGCTGAACGACTTCAGAGCAATACAAGCACGCCATTTTTACCTATAATTTTATAAAATCTTATGTTCATGTGTAGATATGGAAGAGTACTGTAGAGATCACTGCATTATTCACTCTTCATCGTGTGATGACAATGAACAGTTAGTGACTCTGAACGACATCGACTCATGGCACACTTTACTTCAAGCGGCGAAGATTCGCAATCATAAAACAGTTTTGGATATCAATAAAACATTGCAAGAAAATGAGATCCCGGAGATTGTTTATCACCGAAAGTGTAGATCACTGTTTACATTAAGAAGAGAGCTTGAGCAAATAAAGAAAAGGAAACGAGAGGAGGATGATTCCAAGGAGAGCTGTAAAAAGAGGCCTTGTCGGAGACCGTCAAGCACGGAAACAAGAATATACGAGCCGGTCTGTATATTTTGTGGAAAGGAGAAGTTCCTAAAAAATCCTAAATCGAGAGAAAAGATCGTAAAAGCCGTCCAACTAAGGGCCGACCAAACCTTACGCCAATGCGCAATGTCAAAGCAGGATACTAAGATTCTCGCAATCGCCAGTCGGGACATTGTTGCTGCAGAAGCACATTACCATACCTCGTGCTATAGGAACTACACTCGTAAAAAGGAGCCTGCTGATGCAAACGACGGTGATGAAAATGAGTACGATGAAAATGCTAAGTTGTATGAACAAGCTGAAACTGTAGCCTACAAGGAGGTTTTTGATCATATTACAGACGTTATAATTCCAAATAAGATAATTATCCCAGTCGCTTCTCTGACGGACAGATTGGAGAAAACTATGGCGAGACAAGGACAAGGCTTATCCAGTTCTGCTAAGAAAAACATTCGTAGGAAACTCCAATCACAGTTCAATGGAGAGATTGATATAATTTCCAATAGTTTGGGAAAGCTTCTCGTGGTTCCAGGCAACCTTTCTGTCCACGATGTTGTCCTCGAAAATGACAATCTGCCAAGAGAGCTGAAAATTTGGAAAGGCAACCTGCTTGACGCTAATAATATAATAGATCAAGCCTCCTCTCAGATTAGAGGAGCCATCAAGTCAGAAATGAAAGCATCTTCTTGGCCAGTCTATCCAGCTGACATCTGCCACAGCGTTCACATGCCAATACATCTACGTCGATTTCTTGTTGGACTGATGACTGGAAATCCTGATAATGAAAATCCAACCCAGAGGGTAACTACCCTTGTCGACTCGTTTGGACAGGATTTGATCTATGCTGTCACAGGTAGTCAGCATAAACCGCCAAAACATGTGCTGCTTCCATATGCAGTAAAAACACTGACGGGGAACACTGAGCTTATTAAAGCGCTGAACAGATTTGGCCATGGGATGTCTTATAGCCAAATCGAAGAGAACGAGACAACTTTGTGTTTACAGAAGCTAGCCCAAGGCCTGAACGAGAAAGTTGTGCTTCCTTCCGCCATCAAGCCAAATGTGTTCACGAATCTCGCGTGGGACAATATAGATAGACTGGAGGAAACGCTCTCAGGAAGAGGCACATCACATCGTGTCAACGGCATAATAGTCCAGCCAAGGGTTTTTGGACCTGCACTCCCTCCTGATGTGCTTCCGCGAGTAACTAAATCCAAGAAGAGAGCGCTCCCTAGCATTGAGCACCAAGCTGAGTTAGATGTTTACGTTTCCGGAACTCGTGTGGGGCCACATCCACTTGTTACCAAAGAAGACCATTTACGCCCAGCAGATGAGGCGGCGAAGCATGCTGGTAATAAGAACATGTGGATCCTGGCCAGACAGGCGGATACTGGCAATCAACAGATACCAAGCTGGACAGGATTTAACATCAAGACAAGAGACCAAGTGCCTGTTTCACCCGATGTGATCAAGTATCTCCCCACCATCAATGCTCCCGCCACAGACTTGACAACTGTGTTTGAAATCTTGAACCAATCTGAAGAGATAAGGAAGAAGTTATCCCTCAACACAATCGTAGTTGTAATGGATCAGGCCTTGTACGCAAAAGCTTGCGAGATCACATGGAAACAGGATTGCTTCTCGCACATTCTCTTGAGAATGGGAACATTTCACACGATTTGCAACATGTTGTCTATCCTTGGAAAGCGATTTAGTGACAGTGGTTTGAAGGACGTCCTGATAGAATCACAGATTGTTGCGGAGGGATCCGTGAGTGTGGTCCTTGATGGCAAGCAATATAACCGTGCTGTAAGGGTACATGTAGTGTCCTGTGTACATCCGGGACTATCTTAACGCGGGAAACGGCGGGTCACATGACCAAACGGGTGTACGAGTGTGGGTGAAGTGTGAGCGGTTGTTATTCGAGTGGAGCTGTACGTAGCGGTGGGAAATACATTACATTGGCGACGAGGATGGTTGAAATATGACCGAGAAACATTTACAGCCGTTGGATTTGACCGGACCTGCTTCGCAAGTCGCGGAGAGGTGGAAAAGATGGAAGCGTGCGTTCGAATATTATGCCGCAGGAAAGGGCATCGAAGCTGCTCGTAAGAAGACATCTCAACTCTTACATTTAGCCGGGATGGAAGTGCAGGATATATTTGAAGACTTGCAAGATCCTGGTCCTATTCCATCGTCGGGCGACAACGCTTATAAAATCGCTATTCGCAAGTTGGATTCCTACTTTCAAGTTGAGAAGAATATTCCCTACGAACGCCATGTTTTTCGGCAGTTGGTACCGCGGGATGGGGAGACCGCTGACCAGTTCATGGTTAGGCTGCGAAAGCAAGCTCGACACTGCAATTTTGGGGAGGCTATGGACGACAATTTGAGAGATCAGCTAATCGAAAAGCTAACGGATTTTGAGCTGAAGAGAAAGTTGTTAGAACAGAGAAATATTACACTGGAACAGGCTTTAGATAAAGCTCGTGCGTGGGAAGCGGCCGTTCGACAGGCAACAAGCATGACAGTAAATCCGCAGTGTGCAGAGGGAGACAGCGTCAATGCGGTCAATATGAGGCAAGGAAACAGGGATGAGAAAAACAGAAAGTGCTACAATTGTGGAAAAGAGGGCCATCTGGCCAGGGATTGCCCAGCAAGAGGAGATACATGCGACAATTGTGGAAGAGGGGGACATCTGGCCAGGGATAGGAACTGTCCAGCAAGGGGAAAGGTATGTGCAAAGTGTGGGAGGTATGGTCATTTTGCATTGCGTTGTCGAGGAGGGAGTTCTAATTGTCCAACGGGTTATTCAACCAGAGGAAAAGCGGGCCAGCAACAGAGGGCTTCTGGCGGATATCCACGTCACAATGCTAATTTCGTGGGGGATCAACAGATATCAGATAACGAGCAGGACTTTGCTTTTGCATTTACAGTGACTGAGGATCCGGAAGAGACATGCAATGTAACTAATTGTAAAGAACCTGTCCTAGAAGTAAGCATTGAGGGCATCACAACAGGAGTGCTTATTGATTCCGGCTCAGTAAGCAACCTCATGGGGATAAAGGAGTTTGAGCAACTTAGGTCTCAAGGCCTTAAGGCAAAGATGGAGGACTGCCACAAACGGCTGTATGGTTATGGTGGAAAGGAGTTGGAAGTAATTGGCCAGATCCGAGTTGAGGTTTCAGTGGGTGATATGGGAGTAGTTTCACACTTTGTGGTTGTCAAGAGTGGAAGGTGTCTGCTAGGCCATATAACTTCAAAAGCGCTGGGTCTGCTTCGAATTGGTCTTGGGGCCAGTGGTGAATATGCACAATGCAATGTTGTCGGCGAGGATTTTGCTTCGGCTCTTCAGGCCAAGTATCCGAAGGTTTTTGACGGTGTTGGAAAGCTTAAGGATTACAAGTTAAAACTACACACGGACTCGAAGGTGACTCCGATAGCTCAGAAGCCAAAGCGTGTCCCGTTCGCACTGCGAGAGAAGGTAACTGCGAAAGTGGAAGACCTCATTTCCAAGGATATAGTTGAGCGGGTTGATGGGCCGACGTCGTGGATAAGTCCTGTTGTGGTGGCGCCGAAGGCATCAGGGGATATCAGGCTGTGTGTAGACATGCAGAAAGCGAATGAGGCCATCATTCGTGAAAGGATACCCATACCGACAGTAGATGAAGTATTAGAGAACCTCAATGGTAGTGCCGTGTTCTCAAAACTGGATCTCCGTCTGGGATTTCACCAAATCGAGTTGGACGAGGACTCCAGAGACATTACCACATTTGCTACACATGATGGGTTATTCAGGTACAAGAGACTGAGTTTCGGAGTAAATTCTGCACCTGAAAAGTATCAACAGATTATAAGACAAGTGGTCTCAGACATTGACGGGGTTCAGAACATCGCTGATGATTTGATAGTACATGGCAGGGACAATGAAGAACATGACCGGAGTCTCCACAGAGTGATACAGCGATTGGAGGAAAAGAATCTTACTCTCAACCCTGAAAAGTGCCGGTTCCGAATGGGCAAGGTGGTCTTCATGGGGCTCCTAGTGTCAAAGTATGGTATCGGTCCAACGGAGGAGAAGGTCCGTGCTGTGCTTGAGTCGAGTCGTCCGACTACGCCGACAGAGGTCAGAAGTTTTCTTGGGATGGTTGGCTTCAGTGCACGTTTTATTCCCAATTTCGCAACACTTGCAGAACCTTTACGAGCAGTTTCCAGGCAGGGGGTACCCTTTGTATGGGGCAGCGAGCAAGACAAGTCGTTTCAGGAACTGAAAAAGCGGTTAGCCAAAGCACCTGTTCTTGCCTATTTTGACAAAGATGCGCACACTCGAGTGATAGCTGATGCGAGTCCTGTGGGGCTAGGTGCGGTGTTGGTCCAAGAAAAGAATGGTGAAGGTCGAGCCGTTTGCTACGCGAGCAGGAGCCTTAGCAGTGTGGAGAGGAGGTACAGCCAGACAGAGAAGGAAGCGCTAGCATTAGTGTGGGCCTGCGAACGATTCAATTTGTACTTGTTTGGGCTACAGACCTTTGATTTGGTGACAGACCATGAGGCCTTGGAGGTGATCTATTCCAGGGGATCAAAACCATCAGCACGCATTGAGCGATGGGTGTTGAGACTGCAGCCATATAACTATAAGGTATGCTGTGTCAAGTCGAAAGATAATATTGCAGACGCCTTGTCACGTTTGACAACGATCCCAGCATCAACGAAGTATCGTCAGGATGATGAGCACATTCGGATGGTTACCCTTGAAGCAGTGCCTGTAGCGCTTAAGATTCAGGAGATAGAGAGTGTCTCAGCGAAAGATGAAGAGTTGCAAATAGTGCGTAATTGCCTTGTTAGTGGAAACTGGGAGAAAGCCCCAAAGCCATATGTGATGGTACGCAACGAACTGACTTTCATTGGTCACGTTATCTTGCGCGGAACGAGAATTGTGATTCCCAAGGTGTTGAGGCAGAGAATTGTGGAACTGGCGCATGAAGGTCACCAGGGGATAGTGAAGATGAAGGAGAGACTGAGGAGTAAGGTGTGGTGGCCGGGTGTTGATAGGGAAGCGGAACGCAAGTGCCGAGAATGCTATGGCTGTCAACTCGTCACAAAGGAGACTGTGACTCCACCGGTGAAAACGACGAAAATGCCAGAAAGGCCATGGCAAGATCTAGCATTGGACTTACTTGGTCCAATGCCAACTGGAGAACACTTGCTAGTCTTAGTGGACTACTTCAGCCGATGGGTAGAGGTTGACATAATTAAATCTACCACCTCGGAGGTGATTGTCAAGTGCCTAGACAAGCAGTTTTCTAGATATGGGGTACCCAGTACGCTGAGAACAGACAACGGAGCCAACCTGGTGTCTGTAGAAATGGAAGAGTATTTGAATGAGATGGGCATCAAGCATAGATTGACCACACCACTCTGGCCAAGAGCAAACGGAGAAGTCGAGAGACAAAATCGTTCCATTTTGAAAGCAATGAGAGTCGCCCATGCTGAGAAGAGAGACTGGAGATGGGAGTTGAACAAGTTCCTTCTAGCATATCGTTCCACTCCACACACAACGACTGGCAAAAGCCCAGCAGAATTACTGTACGGGAGGAAAATGTTCACCAAATTACCAGAACTGACGGACTTGAATGAACCTGAGGAGCTGGGACATCAGCAAACTAGAGACCGCGACGCAGAGAAAAAGCAAATTGGTGCAGATCATGTTGACAGGAGGCACCAGGCCGCGGAGAAGGACATACAAAAGGGGGATGTTGTACTACTGGAGAAAAGGAAGGAGAATAAGTTGTCGCCACACTATGAGAAAGAGCCATATCAAGTGACAGCACGTTATGGGGATCAGGTCCAGTTGTAGTCACCGCAGGGCGTGGAGTACAAGCGAAACATCCAGCATGTCAAACGGTTTGTGACTCCAGTAAAAGGACCAGAGGAACCGAGCTTTGAACATCCTGCAGCGGTACCGGGTGAGCAGACATATGGACAAGTCACATCCTGCCCGGAGATGAGTGCAAGTGCAAGTCCAGTGGAAGATCGGGTTCCAATCTGGCCACAGCCTCTACCAAGAAGATCTGGGAGAGTCAGTCGACCTCCCGAGAGATTTAAGGACTATGTTGCCACTTAGGGGTGGCTGTGACATTGCTGTGACAGTAGCAACTTTAATAATTATTATGCATTTACAAATGCTTCTATTTGCTTTAGGGACTTTGTTGACATTATCTATAGTTATATATGTTATTTACCCTACTTATGTTTGTAAGCGGAGAAAGAGGAAGATGTAGTGTCCTGTGTACATCCGGGACTATCTTAACGCGGGAAACGGCGGGTCACATGACCAAACGAGTGTACGAGTGTGGGTGAAGTGTGAGCGGTTGTTATTCGAGTGGAGCTGTACGTAGCGGTGGGAAATACATTACAGTACACAAGTACGTGTATGAGGCTCTGATGAGAATGGCATGGGGAGAATTTCTTAACTGGCTCGATAAAAGTGAGCGCCAACGCCCGGCGGTCGCAGTTAAGCAATTACTGGAGCGTATCAATGGAATGGCGAGTGACCTGAAACAGGAAGTATTTGATGGTCTTGTGGAAAGCCCCCTCTTCACGGAAGTACTGGCCATGTGGAGGGAGTTCCTTGAGAAGCTTCGCTGCAGTAATGGAGAACTGTCTGCATATTGGATGTCATATGTAGATATGGTAGAAGGTGTGGTCCTTGGTCTGCTGCGTGCGTCTCGAGAGGGCAACTGGCTTTTGCATCTGCACGCTATCCGCAAAATGATCCCATGGTGCTTTGCCTACGATAAGATCAACTACTCAAGGTACCTTACGCCATACTATGCGCAGATGTCAAACCTTGTCACCACAGATCCAGATGTCTACGAGGCCTTCAAGAATGGGCATTTTTCTGTGCAACTATCCGTTGACAATCCATTTGGAAAGATACCAGTGGATCAGACAACAGAAGTTACGGTTAACAAGGATACTCAAACCCTGGAGGAACCACGCGGTTCAGCCTCAAGCCTGCAGCCGTTAAACGCTACTACATCACAGCCGAGTACAGGAGCGCATTCCTGGGTCAGCTAAGGCACATGATACAAGGAGAGCTTGCATCTAAACACTCAGACCTCCAGCGATCTCGGATCAAGAAAGACGAATTAGCCGTTTCTGCAGTGGTTGAAGTAATCCAAGGCTGGAACAACCCCTTCACGGAAACCCAGCAGGATCTTGTTAGCATTTCTACTGCAAAAGTCCCCCCAAAGGACATTGCAAGAGATCTTAAGAACGCGTATGAAATTGGTGAGAAATGCTACGCAACGTTCAAAGAGGAGCGCCTGGAAATAGTGCCACAAGTCACGAAATTCCACGATCCAATAAAAAGTATGTTTCGGAAAGTTCTCTCGTCGAAACGATAAAAGAGTTAGAAAGATTTCTGTAGTTTTTGGACATACTCCGTCCTGTACTCTTCTAACGCACAATGTTAAAAATATATCTGTTCGTAAAAATATACGTATGTGTTCGTAAAAACCGCAATTAATTTCGCTGATAAAAATCTCAGCCTCATCAGGCAGTATCCGCCATCTTGGATTCAAGTATAAGACACTTGGTGCATCATACACCAAAGTGCAAATATATCTTGAATCCAAGATGGCGGATACTGCCTGATGAGGCTGAGTTTTTTATCAGCGAAATTAATTGCGGTTTTTACGAACACATACGTATATTTTTACGAACAGACATATTTTTAACATTGTGCGTTAGAAGAGTACAGGACGGAGTATGTCCAAAAACTACAGAAATCAATTAAAAGTAACAAGTTGAAGACATTTAGCGACATGAATAAGAAGAAGAAAGTTATGTCTAATGGTAGATCTGTCATTCTGAAGGCTGATCGGTCCCTATTTGGTCGCATTATAGTGATGGCACAAGGGCACAATCTAGAGATGCAGGAGATCCTGACACGCCCCCTAGGACCGCTGCCGTGGGCATTGTCGACCCCTGCTGGTTTCTTCCGCAAGACGAACAAGGCTGCTTTGAAGAATCTACTTCAGAAGAATGTGCAGGTAGCTGAGCGAATCCCCAGTAATTCTGCTACAGTAATCGACGGAATGAGTCTGGTACAGAAAATGAGTGCTGACCACATGTCCTTTGGAGATGTCGCTGACACAGTACTGAGTATGGCTCTGAGGGAGGGCACACAGTGCAAGCGAGTGGATGTAGTCTTTGACGTGTACCAAGAAAAGTCAATAAAGAATAGCGAGAGATCAATTCGTGGCGAAGAAATAGGCCATCAGTTATGCAACATAACGAGATCTCAGATTGTCCGTCAGTGGTACAGCTTCCTGTCCGGTGTGAAGAACAAGACCAGTCTTATCAATTTGGAAAACAGAACGGTACAGAGAAAAACTACACAACAGAGAGCTGTATGTCACGATCGAAGCTTCATGCTACAGAACACAATTGCAGGGCAGCGAAGAAGTACCTGCTTTACAATGTAAGCAAGAAGAAGCAGATGGTCGCATGCTGCTGCACGCATCTCACGCCGCAGGTGAGGGATATAGCTCAGTTGTGATCTGCTCAGAAGGCACAGATGTTTTCATAATGGCCATTGCATTCGAAGATGAAATTTGCACACCGCTGTACATCAGATGTGGAACCAAGAATCGCACGAAGTTAATCGACATCAATAAAGTCGCAAGTGCTGTAGGCCAGGATGTCTGCAAGGCGGTTGTAGGGATGCATGCCTACACTGGTTGTGATACAGTTGGCGCATTCGCAGGAAAAGGAAAGGCGCAAGCACTTAAGCTTCTGAAGAACGAGAAAGAAATCCGTGATACCTTCACCAAGTTGGGACAGGAGTGGGACCTTTCCCCAGACTTGATGAACAACCTTGAATCCCTGACCTGTCGCATCTACGCTCCCAAAGTAACCACTACATCAATCAATGATCTTAGGTACCAGCTATTCTGCGCCAAGAAGGGAGAGATCGAGAGCCACAAGCTCCCCCCGTGCAAAGATTGCTTAGTTAAGCATGCGCAGAGAGCCAACTACCAAGCTGGGATATGGAGACGATGCCTGCAGCAGGACCCACAGGTGCCATCTCCTGTTGGCAGAGGATGGATGATAGAGCAAGAGGAAGGCACTGAGCAGCTGACAGTTGACTGGATGGAAGGCAAGCCGGCTCCAGGTGCCATCTTGAACCTTTTGTCGTGCAATTGTACAAAAAAGTGTTCTTCTGCCCGATGCGTATGCGTTGCAAACGGATTAAGGTGCACAGACATGTGTAGGCTGCAGAAATGTGAAAATCAGCCATCTGCTGAAGAGGAGGAAGAAGATGACAGTTTCGAGGAGGATGAGGACTTTGATGTGGACGAGGACCATTAGATCCTTGCATAAGTTGATAAGCAACAAGCATGCAATTGGCTACTACATAACATGTAAAGATTTACCAATACCCTCAGTTGATACCACGTGATAACAATTCGGTTCAGTAAAAGCTTCTGGAACACCATGCATAAAGACCATTATTTGATGTTTTGTGGTAGTTTTTGTTTACGTTCAAAAATTCACGAAAGCGGTTTTAACCTAGCGCATTTTAGAGGATCTAATACAGATTTACATTTTGTACCGGTATAATTTTTTTTCAGTAAAATACAAGGCAATGGCCAGGATGCTTTGTTTTGTCACAGGTTTCGGTTTTGACATATCACATTTTTGTTTTCATATCCAGGTATCTCTAGCTGTTATACTCATACTCCAAGCCTGCTATGACTTCGGGGGCTACTAGATCAAGGGTTCCCTAACCCAATGTGATATTTAGACGTTTCAACAAAACAATAAAGGGGATGCATAGAACAACGCCTAATACAAGTGGTTGTTAAGATGGGAGAGATCTTCAGTGTTTCTGTCTAGTATGGCTGTCAAACAATTTTTGTATGTGTTGCTATGGTAACTGTTATCACAACCCCATGATGCCAAGACAAGCATAACTGGCAGAAACAGATGCACCTTTGCCCGACAAAGAAACTGATGTTCTACGTAACCGGATTTTTCTTATCATTTTATGCATCCATTTTCACTTAGTAACTGAAATATGAGTTGGGTTAACAGCACCCTTAAAACTGGTTACCATGGCAACAACTAGCTAAATAATGTTAAGTACTTTGAGACAAAGACGTATGCCAAATTTTGTTTATATAGCATTTGTAAATCACGACATATTAGCAAAAACCTAAAATTCCCGCGTGTAAGCCCCCTTTGCATACATAGCAAACTTTAAAGTCCCCCCTTCTCTACGAGCTACCATCAATCGGTTGCTATCAGGCATTTTTTTACTATTGGCCATCTACCCTTCCTTAAAACCACCAGGAAGTTTACTCCCCCCGGATGATACCAACATACCCTACTGGCTCATGGACTAATATGTAAATCACTAAGCTTTTTTAAAATGAAAGGCTTGGCTTGGATATTTTTTCTTCAAACGGTGCTTTGTTATCAATGTGTTGATTTATAAAACTATTATAGCGCTCAACTTTGCGTGATATCGCCTAATTTTAGCCGACTCGGCCTACGGCCTCGTCGGCTAAGTATTAGGCGATATCACGCGCGCTTTCGCGCTATAATAGTTAAATAGATGGTTAAAACTAAAGATCGCAGACGTGCTAATTTGGCGCTTATATACAGCGGCTCTATCAGAGTTTCAGTTGTGTGAATACAAGATTTTAATTTTGCTTAGAACGGTGAATTTATACCTTTTTTTCGCAGTGAGATATGTCGAAGAAATTGACCGTGTTTTCAGTAGAAGTGTCTTGCTTTTGTCTGTTGACCACCGGGCTTTTTATAGCCTACAACCATAAGATACACAGTATTTATTGCAAAAACAGGGATTAAAGTCCAGCATATTTGAATGTTTTTTCGACGTAACGGTCACTTTCTAGGTCCCAACGGAAGCGTTACTGTAGAAAAGGATAAATTGCATAAAACCTCATTTTAGGCTGATCGATGCCCGTCAAATTAAAGAGTTGTTGGTTTCAAAACTGTTGTCGCAGTATTATGTACCAGTCAATTCCAAGACCGCCCATCCCCCCCCCCCCCCCCCCCCGGGCATACCCCGGGCATTTGACGAGAGGTTAGCTCCGCATAGTGGGGCATATGACGTGAAACAAGGCCCGACGGGGCGGGCATTTGACTTCAACAAAAACGTTGGTCAGCGGTCGCAAGGTAAAAGATTTCATAATCCTTTCTTTCCGGTTCCACTTGTCTGTTGACACGTTGTAATATCGTTCTATTTTTTTCGCTGAAACTAAATCTAGCTAAGAGATATATAAACAACAGACAACAGCACAAGCAAAGATTGCAAGATATTTAAAGTGAACATGAAAGATAATATAGCGGCATACATGATCTCACCTCGAAAACAATCCGAACAGCAACAGTTTATAGATTTGTCTTGGCAAGTCTACAAAATATTAAATGTTAAAGAAAACCATCCAGATCGGCTAAAAATTGTTTTGACTTCGCAAATAGCGTTTAAGAACAACTTCAGACTTTACATACAGGCTTCATTGGCATCGAAGTTGCCAACTTCGTTTCAAAGTTCGCAGTTTGGTTGGCAAACTGACAATATAATTGACAACTTCGCAACGTAGTATCAAATTTCCCAACGAACTTAAGCTGAAATCCACTGTAACAAGTTACTTTAATCCCTCCTTGCCCGGACGGTGGGGCATTTGGGCAGCAGATCGAATGTCATAATTAGAGTAGGTAATTATTCTTGCTGCCCTATTTTGCAATTTCTGGAGTCTGTCAGCCAGGCCTTTACCCATACAGCCCCACACCTCGCTGCAATAATCTAGATAAGGCAGTATAAATGCTTCATACATCATTTGTAGTGTTGATGTCGGTACGAGATCACGAATTCGTTTAAGTGCTCCAAGACCAGCGGAAACTTTCTTGGTAATGGCATCAACTTGTACATGCCAACTTAAAGTCTCGTCAATTTCAACCCCAAGATATCTATGAGACTTCACTCTTTTTAGTGGTATTTCATTAATGTTGATCTCAAAATCATGTTCTATGTGATTTAAGTTATAGTGACTAGCTATAATGAGATACTTAGTTTTTTTAATATTTAATGTAAGTTTGTTAGCATGTAGCCATGATAGAACTTTCTTTAAACCTTCATTTAGGTTACTCTGTAATATAGAAGGATCTTGTGCACTGGCGAAAAGACATGTATCATCTGCGTACATTTTGGTAGCAGAAGAAGATGTACACATTTGAAGATCATTTATATAAATTAAGAATAATAAGGGTCCAAGAATGGATCCTTGACCACCACAGGCGATAGGTAGAGAATTTGAGAGAGTACTATTTACATATGTCTTTTGTTGGCGTCCCGAAAGATACGAAGTGAACCATTGGAGAGCATGAGGGTCTACTCCATAGAGTTCGAGCTTTTTTAGTAAAATGTTATGGTCCACTGTATCGAAAGCTTTTTTTAAGTCCAAAAAGAGGACTCCATTTAACAGGTCATTATCAATATTTAGATACCATTCATTTGTGGCTTCAAGAAGAGCTGTTAAGGTTGAATGTTTTGGCCTAAATCCATGTTGGGAGTCTGCAAGTAAATCATTTTCAACCAGAAAGGAGTTGGTTAAAAACGATCCTTTCTATTAGTTTACTTACAATCGGTAAAACAGATATTGGTCTGTAATTATTTGGATCGGACTTAACATCTTCCTTAAACACTGGCGATACCCTAGCGATTTTCCAATCATCAGGAAATATTCCACTCCTAATAGACAAATTTATTATATACGTTAGAGAAGTTGTTATAACTGGAGCTGCTTTTTTTAGTAGTCTACATGATATTCCATCAAGACCACTTGCTTTGTTCAATGGCATTGACTGAATTAACCTGTATACTAGTAGTTTCCATAAGTGAGAAACTGTGTTGAGATGGCGTTATGTACTTATCAAAATTTATATTTGCCTCAGGGATGCTGTTTGCTAGATTTGGTCCCACTTGTACGAAATGAGCATTTAATACATTGCATATCTCACTGGGAGAGGTATACGACATGCCATCAACCGTGATATCCTTTATTTCAGTCGAGAGGGAACCCTTCCCCATGATCATATTCACCCCCTTCCATGCATTTTTGATATTGCCCAGGTTTTCGTTAAAATAATTATTATAATACGCCACCTTAGCTAATTTGATGTTGGCATTCACTCTATTCCGTACATGTTTGTAGTTCGTCCAGTTTTCGTCTGTTTTAAATTTAGTTGCTATTTTCTTAAGTTTATCCCTTTCGATCATTTGTCTCTTATGTGTTTTAACTATAAAGGAAAGGGAAACGCTCGGTCCGATATAGTGTGTGTGAAGGCCTCATTCAGAAACATCCTGTGAGTATTCTATCTTTGTTTGGAAATGCCAAGCGCTTCGAAAAATTATTTTGGTTTTGTAGTTGAAGAATTCTCCGAGCTTGTGCATACTATAAAATCGCTATGTTCTCGACACTCGGATTTTCTAAGGCCCAGTTCAAACGTCGAACTTCACATGTGCCGAACCTAATGCAAATAAGCAAAATCTATTGTTCTTGTTAATTTGCATTAGGTTCGGCACATGTGAAGTTCGACGTTTGAACTGGGCCTAAGTGTCGAGAACACAGCGATTTTATAGTATGCACAAGCTCGGAGAATTCGTCAACTACAAAACCAAAATAATTTTTCGAAGCGCTTGGCATTTCTAAACAAAGATAGAATACTCTTAGGAGGTTTAAATGAAGCTTTTCGTGAAAATTCTGTGAGAATTTCTGAGGTATTTTTGAAGACCCTTTGAAGACCGTGCCGGGCTGCCGGGCTCACGCTACTATAAATCGCTGAAGGTTTTCCACTAGTTCCAACCCAAATTCCCTGAAAATTAACCGTACCTTTTGCTTTCCAACTGAAAATACCGGTTTTCTTGGTTAAACAGTAAACACCCGGGGAACAAGTTCCCCACAGAAACCTGACTTCGAAACAAAATTTCGTGCAAACAAATTGCAGCGTGCAATCAAGGAACCGACAAACTAGCTAAAGAGACCCGCGTAGCGTCAAGACTGATTCTACGATTTGTCGCGACCATGAAAATGATTCCATTTTATAAGAAATATTGTTGACGT
The DNA here is from genome assembly GCA_022457155.1 of Cladopsammia gracilis. Lineage (NCBI taxonomy): Eukaryota > Metazoa > Cnidaria > Anthozoa > Scleractinia > Dendrophylliidae > Cladopsammia > Cladopsammia gracilis. Next base: position 65,405 of record JAJGOT010000454.1, on the reverse strand, counting down.
AAAACCGATTCCATAAGTGTAGCTGATTTTCTACTCTTGTGATAATGTTTTCAAGGTTTAAAAAAATCGGGCTGGCAAATCGGCAAATTGAATTGATTGAAACAAATACGGCCCTATATATCGGAAGAAAAGGGTTTTTGGGATTTAAATTGGCACAAATGACAAAAAAGCACTGTACATTAGCAACTTAAAGGAAACGCGAGTTATGATTTCAAAAGCGCTCGCACTGCCTGCTCTCTAGAAGGCAAACACAGGGAAAACCCATCAAAGTGTGTTGTAGGCGCGCCAAAATATGGCGCGCTTTTTCGAAACGCGCGCGCTCCTCGGGACTCTGGAAACGAGCCTGAAACCAGACGCCAAAAAGTCAGCCATATTTTTTTATTGTTGTGCGCTTGTTGTTTTTCTAACGAAATGGGACAGCTTTTAACTGGGAGAGCATGTGTATTGGAAAAGAGAATACAGAGGATGGTGAGTAATCATATTCTTTGGTTATTTATGAGGTGATGTATACCACGAGAGAGGCTCCGTATTTAAACTGAGCTTCAAAATATCTTTTTAGTCGTTAGAAAATAATGTGGACATTTTTAATCTAATCAGCAACTTACATGTATTATTGTCCACCTTATATTATAATTAAGCTTATCTTTGTGTGGAACTTCTAAAATATTCAGTTGGTGGCGAATCCCAGGCCCCAGGGGATGGATCATGGAATTAGTGATTCGGGACAATGCGATTTAGCTGAGTTAATGTTGAAAGATAGGGTAGTTTTCGATAAAAATATAATTTTAAAGCTTTTTCTTTTTCGAATGGCCAGGACTGGAGCAAATAAATTGCCTAATGACCCAGAGGATTGTTTAATTGAATTTATCGAGTATCAAATGCCACAGCAAGATTGAAATAGCTGCATAGTGTTATTCATAGCCTGTCCTGTGTCGTCCTGTGTAGCGAGCATCAGGGAGAGAGGAACTGGGGAGAGAGGGACGCTAGTGGCCGCAAAATTCTGATTGGCTAATTCCTGCTGAGAGGTAAGCATAGTAAATTCCTCATGAAGTCAGCCATGTGTAAAAGGGACCCGCCCAGTTTCTGATTGGTGAATGTATTCACAGTTGACGTAATTCAATTACCAGGAAATCTGTGGGCGTAGTGTGAATAAAATCAGAAAACGGCAAACTGATCCTTACGGCAAGGCGATGAAGGAGTAAATAAAAGAATAAAACAAAATTTATATATATATATATTAAAACAAATTTGCCCAATATTTCGGTTTGAAAACAAACCTTCAGGGGCTAACAGAAAAATGAAAAATGAAGTTAAAACTAAAAGTTCGTTACAAATAAGAGTATGAAATTATGAAAATAAAAACAATAGATTATTATTGGTGCAGGAGACTAGGTGTCGTATGTCAATGAGTTTCGTCACGTCTATTTATTCCTAGAGGAGATAACGTTTTCCCTTTGTGTATCAAATGAGCCTCTCTCGCCTTTCTCACTGCGTCAAATTGGGCAAATTCGTTTTAATATATATATAAATTTTGTTTTATTCTTTTATTTACTCTTTCATCGCCTTGCCGTAAGGATCAGTTTGCCGTTTTCTGATTTTATACAAGTAATTATTGTACTGATCCAGGTCTACAACTGGGAGATCCGGCACCACTCAACGGTTTGTCACTGTGGTCTTGCTGATATTTTATATTGTAGTGTGAATAGCCCAGTTCTTATAGGTGTTCCTTACCTTCTCCCCCTTTCCTTTTTCACATTCCCTCTCTCCTCCCCATTTATGCCTGCCATGCAGGCAATGTTATTCACAAGAGATCAATCAATAAAACTGTCCTTTTTTTATTAAATTTCTGATTGGTGAGTGAGATCTGCATCTTAAGTTAGAGTAGCTAAATAGAAGCCCCCTCCCCCCCTGGGTATTCCGGGCTATACGGGGTTGCTCTGCCCGAAAGGGGTACCTTTTTGAGGCTGGACTGAAAGGGTCAGGATTTCATGAGTTGAGGTATATGAAAGGGTAGGGATTTCACGAAGAACAGGAAAGGGTAGCAAAAATACGAGTTAAAGTACAAAAAAGGTATAGTAGGGAAAACTGCCATTTAAGTATTATAAAAAGGGCCTTTCAAAATATATCAAACAGATGCACATAAAGGCTATATGTACCAGAAGGGTAGCATTTTCAATGGAAGGTATTATGAAAGGGGTACCTTTTCTATCAAAAAACGGTATATGAAACGGTAAGGGTTTGGACCTCGGGGCAGAGCATCCCCATACAAAACTTTGTTGAGTACAGTACTTACCCGCTTATAAGAACCCATTTTTTCAAATTTAGCCTAAACGGGTTCTTATGTAAATGGTGCTTAGTGGAATTTTAGGCTACGCAGGTTCTTAAATAGGTTCTTATTTAATGAGAAATATATTATACACCTGTGAATGGTAGAAAGGTGGCATGTATATTAATTTAATGCCAAAACAGGCCTGGCCTTTAGACAGTATGTGACCATGACCCATTTTAGTAGATATTTTAATTCTCAGTATCAGGCTAAAAGTTGATTTAATGATATATATCTAATGAAATATATACATATATGTGGATATAATGTTTTTTCTTCTAAACACTATAAGTGTATACATGTTCAAGTTCACTACTTTTGAGTCATGTTTTTTTGCATGAAGATTTCTTTTTAGGTTAATTTCTATAAGAACCTTTCTATAAGAACCTATTTCAAATTTTAGGCTAAATAGGTTCTTATGTAAATGGGGTCTAAATTGATATTTTTAGGCTAACAGGTTCTTAAATTGCAGGTTCTTATAAGCGGGTAAGTACTGTACCCCCCCCCCCCCCCCCCCTTCCTCCCCACTTTTCAAGAAAAATTCTGACACAGTTTTGTTGGTCATATTATAATATCCCAGTAATGTTTTGGCCATTAATTTTATGAAAGTTCTTTACACCTACAGACAGTGTACACTGTACCCTATAAATTTGTTTAAAGAAGACATATATTTCTACCAAAAATCAAGTGACTGGATTTTTGCTCATAAAGTTTCATAAACACTGCCTCCATGAGGGATTATATCACCTCAAAACACTGCATGCGAGCCAGTGAATCAATAGCAACCCTTCGTGTCAACTACAATAGAATAGTCAATTCACAGCAAATTCAGTCACAGTTTCAAAATCGCATACCGGTAAGTGTGCCAGCACAGTGGACAAAATACACCAAAAATTATCTGATGTCCAATGCAAAATAATTCATTTTTAAGCCCAGTTTCTGACAAATTTTGGTTTGATGGTGATCTTTTTCTCTGCAAGTGTTTGGCAGATTAGTACTAAAAGGCAGATTGCTGCTAAAAGTCCATGAAGAGTTCTCCAATGCAGCCACTCATTTACACACCTGTAGGAGATTATGACAACTTTGTGATTTCTTGACCTTTATTTTGAAATGCATTTTCTTAAAAATATATAAAAATAATAATATTTTAATGCAACTTATACCAATTCGTTTTTTCCAAAACAGTTTCAACTCTAATGTCATTTCCTCGCAAAAATTACATTTTATAAGCCCTTCACCAAAACAGTCAGCCTGCATGCATGTGTTGAGCCCTAATTCATCAATGCAAATTGTGCAGTTCCAGAAAATATCCATACTCCCCACGGAAGGTTTTTTGTTTAGCACCCCCCGTCCCCCCAGGAAATTCCAGTTTAGCTTCATACTTTGCTTCTAAAATGTTGGCTTTTAAGACCCCCCTCCCCCTAGGAATTTCCAATGACCTTCCATGGGGTGGGTATGGATATTTTCTGGAACTACACATTTCAGAAGCAACTGATCAAGTTGGTATTACAAATCAATAGACCTAATGTTACAGATATGGTAGCCAGATTAATTTTGTCTTCTAAGTAACCCTGATGAATGAAATGACCAATTGCTAATAGAGATATGTAAATTTCAGTGGTCAATATGGGATGCCTAGGGGCAAAATCAACATGACTACAGTATCAGTAAATTAAGATTTTCTTAATGTTAGAAGCAAACGACACAATTAAAGGAGGCAGCGTGGTCGAGTGGTTAGGGCGTCGGACTTGTAATCCGAAGGTCCCGGGTTCAAGTCCCGCTCTGACCACTTGCTGGAGTTGTTTCACGGCAGACCCGAGTTCAACTCCTCGACCACGCTTGTAAAATAGCCAACTGGTTTGCCTCCTGCCAGTTGGGATTTTTAAAATGTTATGTTCTATTTGAATATTTGTTTCTTTATTTAGTGTCCCCAATTAGTGCTCGCGCGCTAAATACCTTGACACTTAGTTAACCCTCCTCGCAACCTCTCTTAAGTACTCCTCATGGACAAGTTGAATAATGTTATAAAATTATCACTTTCCATATACACTGTCACCACTCAAAATGTGTTGCAGCATGCAGACAAGTTTCTTTTACAAATCAACATATTTTATTCCATACAGACAATACACTTTAATTGAAACCATTTTTTCACTGAAGATAAGCAAATGTCTAAAGGCTGTGTTTTTGAGCAAATATTGATTCGAATGACTTAATTGTTTTGTGACCTGTGGAATGTGAACTAAAAAACACTGAGAGCTGAGGCTGTTGATGTGTACATGGAACTACATAATTATACATACTGGTACATGTAACTTGAAACCTTCCTTTTTATCAGTATATTATAATACTAATAACTGATCAATATTCCTTTCACTGGCACTGTGTGTATTTATAAGGTGTGAAACAATAGCCAGTCATAATTGATAAAAAAAAACACTAATTCAGATTTGCCAAAAGCATGCTGTCTTCTTTTAATACCTTGCACTAGACTAAACAGTCTGGTATGTCATGACACAAACATTTGGTTTTATATCAACTGTCTATATAAGGTTAAAATTGGCCACTGCTGAGAGATTCAAAAGCAGGCATCTTCAAAAGCACTTAATGGCCCTTGATGACATCATCACCCACTCATGAACAAAAACTCAGTGCACTAATTTTTTTTTTAGTTCCGGCCAGTAAAATCCTCATAAATCCCATCCATTATGCTGGTCCCATTCATGCAGATCTAGTCTGTAGAAAATGTTAAGATTTTTATGTAGAATTCAAGATAATATGTAGCCATAAGTTACATACAATATTATATCCAGTAATAATCCTTACTCAGAAATAATTATTAATTTTACAGCACTGTGCAAAGTAAGTTAGAACATCTGTACAGTAAATGGGACATTACAGCTGTATGTGTGATGTATTCTTTCACTTTCAAACGCTTAGATTTATAGAATGCAAAAAACAGTAATTGTTTAGTTTCTTGAGCTGCCTAGAAAACTAAGAAAAATTATGCTGCACCCTCCCTTTCAAAGACAATGCAATTTGAAAAAAAAATACTGACCCTCCTGGCTAAGGAACCCATTCATCAAACTCTTCTTCAAAACTGTAGTTTTCACAGTACAAAGAGGCAATTCTATCTCCCTGGCGCCCAGGCATAACATTGTACACATGGCGTCGAGGGACTTGTTCCTCTCCAGCTGAGTATGACAGGTAGTCAGGTTGGTGACCAGGACACTTGTGTGAGGGGCAGGCAGGGCCACAGTAAAACTTGACAAAAGGAAACTCCCTTCTGCAAATTCCATCAACCATGGAAAACACTTGACACAGTACATCTGATGGCCTCATTCTATGATTCTTCCTGAAAAAAATAGTGCAGTGTATAGTGTTTTATTGATTTCTGAGGGTTATGTAAGAGATTTCTAGAGACAAATTGGTAAGTATTTCATGGGATGCCTTCATTTTAGACAAGCCTGTCACAGATTATCTCCCAAAAATGTGTAATGGGCATCCTGAACAAATGAAACACCTTGGTGTAGAGAGGCACTAAGATAACAAGTGTATTACCTGAGAACACAACATAGGGGTACTAGCTGGACTAACTCTCATAACTTTATGGTAAAGAAACTGTGCCTGGATTGTTTGTCATTATACATAAATTATGAACCTTCCCAATATTGATACATCTAAGATTCACCCTACCATGCAGCCAAATTTACAACAGTAGGGTCTTCAGCCTTACCTACAGCTGAAAGTCACTCCAATCATCTTCTCTTCCTTCATAAGCTTGAGGCTGTAAGGTTGCCAAGCACTCATCCAGAACCTGCCAGCATCTCTGAACAGAACAGGTTGGCCGTTTGGAAACTCTAACATACTGAGCTTGTGGGCACGAGACAGCAGACGATGGAACAAAGGCTCTGGTAGGAACCTGGTGAAGAATATGTAACACTTCTTATCTGTGTCATTGTCATGCCATATGGGTGTGCCTTCTTCTGCAGACATTGGCAACAGGGAAGGAACAAAGTGTGTCGGCTGCTCATCAGATAGGCTACACCTTTCAACCTTCGTGTTTGTCAAAGGGCAGATCAAATCATATTCCTCAAGGAATGCAGTCATAGCTTCCTCATTTTGCTGCACTTTAGAGATGATGCTCCTCAGAAGTGATTTAGTCAGCATTCCTTTCCTCTGCAGAAGATTCCAGGCACACCTCAAGCCTCTTTGTTGGATATTCTCAGTTGGTGGGTTGACAAGTTGGATAATGATATCAACCAGTAGTTCTGGCTTGAGAAGCACCCAGTTGGACAGATCAAGGTCCTGATTTCTGTCCAGGTAAATTACCAGACCTTTTTCATGGAAGTACTTCAATGTTTCTTTGGACCAGCTCTTGCAAATAAAGTTGTCAAAAACATATGAAAACTTGTCAAGTGTCACACAGAAATTGGCTTCTTTCTTTTCTCTGTGGCTGATTATTGCATCTTGTATTCTAATCCATGACAGAGGAATTTCACAACATATGGATTTCTTGCATTCTTCAGCGGTGGAGATAATTTTCTTTTGAAGAGCTTGAACTCCAGTATCTTTATCTCCTTTGGAATTCTCAACAGGAAAGAAGATCAGATCTTCAACATCATTCACAACTAGCTCATCACAATAGGCATTCCACAGATATCTTCTTAGGTGTTCATCTAAGATTTTCGTGCAATTTTTGTCGATGTTTTCTCTGTGCGTTCCAACAAGCAAGATTGGTGTAGTTTTGGGTGGTACATGGCTACACACAGATTCAAACCAGAACTTCAGCCTTTCAGTTCCTGCATTGATCGCCTCAAAATCATTCTCTACGAACTTAGTCATGTTGAATACAATTATATTAACTGCCTGGCTTCTAAAGAACATATGATGATAAGCAATACATTCTTTGTCTCCAGCAAAGTCGATTATCTTAAGATTAAGAGAGGTGAATTTGTCCTTCAGGGCATTTGTTAACATGTTGTTGTTTATCACTACATCTTTCCCTGTTACAAATGTAGACATGGTATTATGAAGCGTCAATGTCTTAATAGTTGTTAAATCGATACAAAACCATTCTTCATAGAAGGTATAACAACTAAATAAAGGAAATAACGTAACACAACAGAAAGTTGACGAAATCCATGCTAATTTACAAAAGTAAAACACAAGAACAATAAGTAGTACATTGTAAGGCCCCCAAGACCCGTTTTCGACCGATAAAATAAAGCTTGCCAAAGAAGCTGGTTCTACCAAAATTGGGAATGAGTAAATTAGCAACAAAGCGGCTACCATGATGTTGACCATTTTGTAAACACTAGGGCAAGTAAGGCAGTTTCTTAAGGACACTTCAGAAAAGTTGTCAAGATATGCTACTGCAAAGCCAAAAATTAATCCAATAGACATAGATAATGGCAATCGGGAAAAGTAGAAAATTTTCAGGAAGTGTCGATTCGTAAGTAGTTTGCCCAGATTTTTGTGACCGTTAGCAAAAGGCGATGGTATCGGTCCTATGAAAAGCAGCAATGCGGCGATCATAATTCCAGTGACTATCGCCAACAGAAGAAATGCACGAGTGCTGGCAAACTGAAAATACGTTTCTTTAAAATAACATATTAGTAGAGCTAGAACAAAACCTATTATTAATCCGCGTCGTCTGAGGATAACGCTCAATGTTACTAATCTAAATCTGACATTGTAGTCGCGGTGATCAAAAGCACAACATGTAATTATCGATGTAACGAACAACACGAGGTGGATATAAAAATAAATTAAACTCATAGTGGATGCATACGACATTTTCCCCAAAAGCAGGGGACAATAACAGGATAACAATAATAGCAGGAGGAATGTGAGAAATCCAAATCCAAAAATCTTTAAATAAGTCTTGTTTAGTCTCGTTGCAAAGTACTGGTGAACCAAAACGTCACTGGTATTTACACCAGTACGAAATACAAAAAGTACTTCTACAACACCTCTTTTGAAGAACCTCCATAGGTCTCCGAGGACAAAATCCTTCATTCTTTGGCTTTTCCACGTCTTGTCCACCAGACTCTGTTCTACTCCATGAGTCTTGGGTTGACTTGGATCAAATGGCTTCCCAGTGAGCGACTTAATAAGACTTGTTTTACCAACTCCAGATTCCCCCAGAACCAAACACTGCCCATGGAAAACTAAATGTTTGTCTACTGTATCCACCTCCAGGGTTTCAATAAAATATCTCTCCAGGCCTTGGTCTTGCTGCATAATATACTGACACTGTAGCTTTGCTGTTTGTTCTATAGCATTACCAGCCAAAATGAAATTCTCACCCGCATTATTGTGATCCATGATTCAAAACTCGATGGAAGCGAAATGTCGCCACCAGCGGAATAGAACGTTTTGCGATTACCACTCTCCCATCACCCCCTCCACTCCCCTCCCCCCCACCCCTGCCCCCATCCCTCCCCCCACAGGTGCTCTTCAACCTCGTCCCAGCATGCATTGCCTTCCCCCTTTCAAAATGGCGGTCGGGCGGAGAGCCCCCAAGACAAGGCTGCCAAAATACTCCAAGAATAATCGTCGAGTGTTTTATCATGTGACTGCTAATAGACTGTTTTCAATAATTGCGATCAGTATGTGCTGTGCTTTCTGTTCTCTCGAATTAGAAGCAAAAGGTAGAGAAATGTTGATTTATCTTTGTTGACTTCAGCCCAGTTGTTCGCGTCGGTAGCAGTAAACAGCTAGGCACAAATGTTTGGGAATTTGGCTACTGTCCTCTTTTAAAATAAAGATGTTCGCTTATTTAGTATAGGTTTGCCTGTACAGGTGAACCTTTGTAATACGGACACCAAAGGGGCGGAGCCAGGTGTCCGTATTAATCTGGATTTCCACTGTCGCGTGATTTTTATGTGCGTAAATAAAATTTGGAGATGAAGTATGAACAGCTTGCGTAAACGTTGTTCTTACATCGTCTCCAATCGGTCTATTTACGCAAGTAAACATTACGCGATAGTGGAAAACTAGCTTAACCCTTTCACTCCCAAGAGTGTCAAACATCAAAATTCAAGAAAAATCCCAAAATCCATTTTGTATAATATTGAAAAACAAATGGTACCATGCAAAAATACTCCTGAAGAGGTTTCAATTGAATGGTCACACCATAGGATTTCGTCCACAGACTCAAAAGTTAGAACAACACTACATGTCTTCATAATTGACTCTGGCAGTGAAAGGGTTAAGAAAGGTGTCCTTATTACAGTGGAACCCCGATATAACGATGTGCCAAGGGGGCGATAAAATTGTATCGTTATATCTTCACTGACACGATAACCACGAATCTTGCCTCACATTAATGTTATTGTGCTCTTAGCGTCGTCACACATAGGTGCGACTCATTCCAGATCCCCAGCGTATTAAATTCCCTATTTAAAGAGGCGTTTATGGCTATTTCGGCCTCTTTTCGCTCTTACGCTCCAGGCCTTCGTACGCCACGTTGTTTTGCGCAGTTTCAGTCACACGTCGCCGAAGCTTCCTCATGGCCGCTCCTATTCCACTGTACCTATCTACCCTAATCCTGTCGCTTTGGTCACTCTGCATTACGGATCCCCCAGCTGCCGTTCCAGTTGCTGTCGCAGAACCTGAACAAATTCAAGCCGCAGCTCAACAAGCCGGGTGCGTACTTCGTATTTAGTGTGGCCTTTTTTTGCTTTCATTCATCACGCGTTTCGTTCTACGTGGTTTCATTTCATGTGTGGTCGCGCGTTCGACCGTAGTTTTACTGTTGGTCGTGTGTTCGACCGTTACGTAAATGTTTGGTCGTGTGTTCAAACATAGCTGGCTGTTGGTCGTGTGTTCGACCGTTACTTAAATGCTTGGTCGTGTGTTCGACCGTAGTTCGGCTGTTGGTCGTGTTTTTCGACCGTTACTAAAATGTTTGGTCGTGTGTTCGACCGTAGTTTGGCTGTTGGCCGTGTGTTCGACCGTTACTAAAATGTTTGGTCGCGTGTTCGACCTTAGTTTGGCTGTTGGTCGTGTTTCGACCTTTACCAAAACGTTTGGTCGTGTGTTCGACCTTAGTTTGGCTGTTGGTCGTGTTTCGACCTTTTCTAAAATGTTTGGCCGTGTGTTCGGCTGTTAGAAGTGTTTGGCCGTGTGTTCGGCTGTTACAAGTGTTTGGCCGTGTGTTCGGCTGTTAAAGTGTTTGGCCGTGTGTTCGGCTGTTACAAGTGTTGGCCGTGTGTTCGGCTGTTACAAGTGTTGGCCGTGTGTTCGGCTGTTAGAAGTTTTTGGCCGTGTGTTCGGCTGTTACAAGTGTTGGCCGTGTGTTCGGCTGTTACAAGCGTTTGGCCGTGTGTTCGGCTGTTTTCTAGTGTTTGGCCGTGCGTTCGGCTGGTACAATTTTTGACCGTGTGTTCAGCTGTTACAAGCGTTGGTCGTGCGTTCGGTCGTTTCAAGTGTTGGTCGGTTTCGGTTTTGTTATTTTCTTCATGTTTTTATTTGCACGCTTTTCTACCTGTTTCGGGTTTTGCTCATTTCATTTTATCTCTCGCGCCTTCTTTTTTCCTCGTGGGACCTTCCGTTTTGTTTAGGCATGCTTTATCTCACACTCATATATTTTCTCGGTCGTTTTATAGTTCTACCCATTTTTTATTATTGTTCGGCTCTCTTTATGTATTCGCTTTTCCCTCACATTCTCTGCGTGCTTATTCTGCTTTATTTTCGTCGTTATTTTTGTTTTCTTTTGTTTCGCTCGTACTCCTTGTGCGGTTGGTCAGCCTCTCCCTATACAATTGTATTCATTTAGCATGTCATAGACCTGTGTTCTATTCGGCTGAACGTAGTGAAACAGAATGGAATGTGGATTAATTTAATCAATGTAAGACCGCTTATTCGCATCGCTTGGTTTATTGTAAAGCTGCTATTTTCAACGTAATAATACATATTTACCATGGAAGGTAAATCAAAATGATTAAGTAGTCACCGTAGTTTATAAGTTTATTATGTTGTACTTTTGTGTACAAAGCCTTGTTACACATGTTAATTAGGTGGAGCAAAATTACTTTATATCATAATACTCGTTTCTTATGTGCTCTGTTTACGGTGATCTCCGTGCTCTTTGATCACGCATTCAGTTCGGCATATTTTTAGGAGCGGTGTTGTTAGCCGAAAACGAGCCTGTTTCAAGTTGTTAATAAATTACGCTTTGGTCTTCTCATATTTTATTTTATTTATTGTTTCCTCCCTTTCCACTTGCTTCGCCGTACCAGAAGGGTAATCTAAATATACACCCTATAGCTTGTCTTAGGACGGGCTCCTGGTCCGGTTCGGCTGGTGGTTTGGGTCCCTCCCTTTCCTCAGTAGTTTTCAGATTATACGGGGTCTTTTCCCCCTCCGCTTTCAGTTCATTTTTTGTTTGCGTTTTAGATTTTTACTGGCTTATCTGTTCGTACTTTGCTCAAATCGAGATCGGATACAATCACTTACAAGTGGTGTGATTGGGAGGGCAAACCAGTACTAGCCGGGCCGGACCTTCAGTTGACATATTGTTTTTTCTTGTCAAGGATCAGTGACCCTTTGGGGGACTTTAATTCGAGAGCTAAAATATCAAGACTCTGTTTCTGAATAGGGAAACAACATCATAACGACCAATCAGCAGAATCTTCTAATTACACTCAGAGAGATAGTTTGATAATGAATTAAATAATCATGGCAAAAGGCTACTTGAAAATTGCAAAAGCTGTGACCTTAGAATACTAAATGGCAGAGTAAACCGGGACTCCCTCGGAAGGCCTACTTTTAAAGGAGAAATGGCATAAGTGTAATCGATTATACAATATGCGATCAAGACATATTCGAATATTGAAAATTTTATAGTGAAACAGCCATCACCTTTATCTGATCATAATCCGATAGTGACATGTTAAATGTTAACCATTAATCAAATGTTTTTGAATTACAGGCATCAAACGAAACTAACCCTATTTAATATAAACGAAGATATCCAAAATGAAGATGTCAGCTATTCGCTGGATAAAGTGGAAAACATTCTGATCACAACATCGGTAGCGTGTTTAAAAGTTAGAAGAATAAAGAAGCGAAAACGTGTCAAACCAACATCAAACAAAAATGGTTTGATAAAGAATGCAGATTTAAAAGACATGAACTCAGAAAATTATCAAATAAAAAAAATATAGAACCTCTAAATATCAGTTTACGTGATAGATATCATGACGTCTTAAAAGAATGCAAAAACCTGCTTGATACTAAATGAAAACAGTACCATGCAAAAAAGATTTCACAATTATAGGAAGCAACAAATAACCCTGACAAATCTAACTTTTGGGATTGCTTAAAATCCACGGATGATACCATGAAAGAAAGTCTCCAACAACCTTAGAAGAGAGCTGGCTTTACCACTTCCAATTTCTTCATTCAAATAAACCCATTAATCCAATTCAACATGAAATCATAAATGAACTCCGACTTTTGGAGCAGGAAAGAGAACAATATAACTCTCTAGACTATTTGTACACTGAACATGAAATACGCGCTGCCGTGGAAAAAGTTTTAAAATAGCAAATCAGCGTTCTCTGACATAATAAGGAACCAAATGATTGAAGCTAGTCAAGGAAGAATGATGCCTGTGCATATCAAACTTTTCAATTCAATTCTAAATTCAGGTATATGCCTAAAAACTGGCGTAATAATGGCACTAATGGTCGTATAGCACCAATATATAAATCAGGTGGCAAAAGTGATCCAACCAATTACAAAGGAATTTGCTTTTCAAGTTGTTTGGGAAAACCTATATGCGCTACCACTCAAGGAGTATTGCACCCATCTCAAGTTGGTTTTCTACTAAAAATCGCATCGCAGACCACGTTCTAACACTTAGAACATTAATAGATAAATATGTTCTCTATCACGGAGAAAAAATCGTATGCTTCTTTTGTCAATTGCAAGAAAGCGTTTGACCCAGTTTGGCATGAAGGTCTCTTTTATAAATTACTTAAATTATGTAGAAGGACATTTCTACGATCTCATTTAAAGCTTATACTCAAATTCTAACTGTTCTCTGAAAATTGGTCACATTAAAACGCAGTCCTTTCAATACTCGAAAGGTGTACGACAAGGGTGCATTTTAAGTTCTTTGCTTTTAACCTATATCTAAGCAAGTTACCTTTTTCGTTTGAAAACACTTTATCTGATCCATTCATTTTACCGAATGGTGCAAAAGCCAATTCTCTCTTATATGCTGATGTTTTAATTATTTGGTGGTTTCTTGGTGTTGCGGATGGTGTGATCACCAAATGACGTAAAACAAAAGATTCAAAAGACACTGAACAATACCCACACCACAACACAAAAGCTAACCAACAACGGCTTCCGCAACACCAAGAAACACCCAATTAGCCGAACACCCAGGATTGCAAAATTGTTTACAAGTATTGTCTTCATATTGCAATTCTTGGATGTTAAGCATTAATTTCAATAAAGAAAACAAAAGCTATGATATAGAGTCTCATATTTGTAACTTAGTTTTACATAAATAATGAAACTATTTAAACTGCTCAGAGTTATACATATTTAGGAACCCGAATTTCATCAACAGGAAATTTCCCATTGGCAATTGATCTCTTGAAAGAAAAGGCCTTGCATGCTCTTTAAAGACACGGATCTTAGTAGATTAAAGCCAAACCTTGCATCGAACATCTTTGACATGATGATTTCTCCAATCCTCGCTGATAATAACGATGCTTGGGGCTTATATACCGATCAAGACTTTAAGACATGGGATAGATCCTCAATTGAAAAAGTTCAATTACAATTTTGTAAATACTATTTACAAGTAAATGACAAGACCTCAAATTTAGCATGTAGGGCGGAGCTAGAACGATTCCCTCTCATTCTAACCATAAATTAGAAAATTCTTGATTATATTTTATATCTTAAAAGCAAAATGACGACTCTATAATGAAACAAATTTTCTTAATATCATTAGATCTCCATTCAATTAAAAGAATAACTTTTAATTCTATTTATTGAACATGGTTGAATATTATTATCTACAAAATTTCAACCTGGACACACTGTATGAAAATAAGAGCATGCATTATTAATCTTATTAAACAAAAGTATATTTCCTACTGGAAAAATGCTTTACAGAACTGTAAGAAATTAGAATTAATTTTACAATATTCTTAAGGAGCGATACATAATCTCCCCATATAATCAAATCCCTAGAGAAAATAGATTATGCTCTTTATGCCAATCAAATAATATCAAAACGAAATTCATTTCCTCTTTTAATGCCCAGGATATTCAACTTTAAGAGGGAAATACTTTAATCAAATCTACCAACACTTGCTGAATATTCAAAATACATCCTGAACAGAAAGTATCAAAGAATTGATGAACTCTTCCAATTATTTTGTTAATTAATTACTTTTAATGAAAATGAAATCTGCGTGTTTTCTTTTACCTAATAGCTTAATTCTCTCAAATCAAAATTATGTTATGTAATTATTTAATATTCTTTTACTGTCTTGTGTCGTTGTTAAAAGGTAAGCTTTTGCATACTGTAACTCAATATAGTCATGCAAATAAAGCTATTATTTACTTTACCTCGCCATGTATCAGCTTCGGTTTCGAGATTCCGAAAAGTTTGTTGCCGGAAATCCGCCGAACGGTTCACCTTTCTGGGTGTTCGTCCTTCAAGATTATCCAAAATGATCTGAAATTTTCAGTTTCGTGTCCGAAGGCGTTGATGTTAAGGAATTTTTCTTCTCCTTTCACGGTCATATCACGGTCATCTTTGCAGCAGTGCTCAACCACCGCGCATGTAGGTTTTGGGTTTTTTCTGAGTTTTGGGGAGATGTACCACCTTAAGTCACTCTTAGCTCCTCCATGTGTATTTAATGATGGGATTTTGAATCGATACAGTGATTGAGACGGTAGCAAAATTATTTCTCCCATAACTTAATCCCATCCGGGCAGTGAGTGGCTATTGTGTCAGTGAAGATGTGGAGCTATCTTCACTGACACGATAACCACGAATCTTGCCTCACATTAATGTTATTGTGCTCTTAGCGTCGTCACACATAGGTGCGACTCATTCCAGATCCCCAGCGTATTAAATTCCCTATTTAAAGAGGCGTTTATGGCTATTTCGGCCTCTTTTCGCTCTTACGCTCCAGGCCTTCGTACGCCACGTTGTTTTGACCCACCCACCTCCCCTTCGGCGACGATTCTTGTCCCTTTCTTCGTACTGCTCATTGCCCGGCAAAATTATTTCTCCCATAACCTAATCCCATCCGGGCAGTGAGTGGCTATTGTGTCAGTGAAGATGTGGAGCTATCGAGACTCCCAATATTTAACTATTATAATTCAACACATTGATACACTGCCCAAATATGGTCAAAAAGTTATCGATATACGTTATGTCTACATGACGTATAACCAGCGATGGCGTTAAATTTCGCATTTTGAAGGAAAGTGAAAATGACTGCTGCCTGCGATGTCGTGTTTATTGGCGAAAAAGTGCGTGAACTATTAGTTAAAAAAGGGAAAAGAAAGAAAACAAGAGAAGAAAAGAAAAGAGAAAAAATACTGTTCACATGATTGGACAAAAAAGGCGCGAAATTTTCGCGTTGTCGCGGTCGC
The DNA here is from genome assembly GCA_022457155.1 of Cladopsammia gracilis. Taxonomy (NCBI): domain Eukaryota; kingdom Metazoa; phylum Cnidaria; class Anthozoa; order Scleractinia; family Dendrophylliidae; genus Cladopsammia; species Cladopsammia gracilis. Next base: position 49,435 of record JAJGOT010000454.1, on the reverse strand, counting down.
AGTGTTTCTTGGCGTAGCTGAATGAAAACTGGTTCAAAGTTTAACCCGCTCGACAAGGAGTGAATGAAGGAGCACAATTTTCGTAAAATTCCTTTGGTAATCACCTCAGTCTGGAATATGATATAGACTTGATGTTTCCTCAGAAAAGTTTCTGATCTCGTCATTACGGCTGTGGGAGCTAAAAAACGAGCATTCCAAGTTTGTAAACAACATTGATCGACTCAGCTCGTACTTCGATGTTTGAAAATTTGGTGCCTATGGAAGGGACTAAAAAGCCAAATCAACTACAGGTACGATGATTTAACCGTTTCTTGATGATTTAACCGTTGATTTTAACCGTTGATTTGATCTCGATGATTTAACCGTTTCTTTAGCTGTGAATTTTTGTAAGCTTACTGTCCACGCTGCAGTTCTTTCCGACTTTTCGCCGCTATGTTTAGGTTCGTAGCCGTGTGTTTGTTCAATTTGTTTTGATTCTGAATTGAACTTTTTAAGATACGAAACACTTGTAACTAAGACATGCTATGCCATTTTACTGTGTTTTAATTCTTGAAGTCACTACTCCGTCCCGTTCTTTGAGTAGACGAAAGCTCTTCGTAGAAACTGTCAACTGATTGTGTACGCTAAATTAATTTTAGCTTGGCAAAAGTTTCGGCATTCACCGCTTGTTGTTTAAGAAATGGTGCGAGGTAAAATATTGTAGTTAGCCTTTTTAATATCTTTTTACTTAATGAAAGGTGGTATATCTCAATGATTTTTTTCTCGACACTGTGATTTGTTATCAATGTGTTGAATTATAAAACAGTTATAGTGTTCAAGCTTGCACAATATTGACAAAGGCGCCACTTTCATTCATGAACTGTGTGATGTTGCAAGTTTCGCGCGGTAAAACATCTGTAAGCTTTTTTTTTTAAATAAAAGGCTTGTCTGCGATATTTTTTTCTTCAAACTGTGCTTTGTTATCAATGTGTTGAATTATAAAACTATTATAGCGCTCAAGCTTGCGTGGTATCGCCTAATTTTAGCCGACTCGGCCTACGGCCTTGTCGGCTAAGTATTAGGCGATATCACGCGCGCTTTCGCGCTATAATAGTTAATTATACCGGGGATATCGTTATATCGAGGATAGTTATATCGGGGTACCACTGTATAGAGGTCATAGATATGACGTCATTTTAAAGGCTTCAGTGCATAGTTATGCCCCGGGGGAGGGGAGGGGGGGGGGTACTCCCGACAATTTAGGATAGGTGTGTGCCGCCAAGGTTCTCAAACCCTGGCCCTATTTAAGGGTAGAAAATCGAGATTTGATGCCCTTTTTAAGGAGGCTCGTAGCCATTTCTCAATTCCACACCCTTTCAATTTTAATGAGCCATATCTTTTGTTGTAGCGCATAGAAAGTCAAGCCACTTTGCATGCAAACATACAATACATTGAACTTTATGGGAGTATAGAATTTGTTTACATCGGTGCTTCCATGGCAACGGAATGGTGATCCTCCGAAATTCACAAGTTGCGGAGTTTCTCTAGATCAAGAGAAATTTTTGTAAAACCCGCTAGTGGACTAATTGATTAGACCATGGGCTTCAACTGGACAAAGTTTAAAATAAATGTATGAGAGCGTTCTTGAAACTTTTTGGAATGAAGTTTTGGGGATAATAAATACAGTGAAAAACATACTATCGATATAATTGGCTAATATCTAAAGAAAACGATGCGCGATGGGAATGCAGTTTCATCTTATAGTAGTTTAATTCCATTTCAAATGGTGTGTGTGAGGGGGGTTGCTTTGGCCGAATGCGAGAAAGAAGGATTTGATTAGCGTGCGTTCAGCTGCTCTTGTTGCCATTTTTGTATGTAATTTGGTCTACGCCCACAAATGGGTGGTTTCTTGGTGTTGCGGATGGTGTGATCACCAAATGACGTAAAACAAAAGATTCAAATGACACTGAACAATACCCACACCACAACACAAAAGCTAACCAACAATGGCTTCCGCAACACCAAGAAACACCCCACAAATGTGATGATAATTTGGAAACCGTTTTTTTTTTTAAATTTGACAATCTCGAGATTAATCACCAATTTATATGGCCAGCAAGTTTCATGATCAAGGACATTGAAGACATGCAAGGCAATAAAATGGGGCCCCCAATGTACCAATTTTTTCCCGCAGATTTTGTGTTTACAAGTGAGCGTCCTCGTTATTCACGAGTGTTGTTTTCAAGTTTCATATGCACGTGCAAAACTTTAGCAAAAAATTTATTTGCATCGAACAGAACGCTCGATTGTTTTCCGAAGAATTTTCCGTAACATGCTAACAACTGGCTTGAGAATTTTAATACCATTACGCACTCGATGTCGCGCTATTGCGCTGTAACGCCCGGTCGTTTACTGATTTCATTGCTTTCAAAAGTAGTGTTTTCAAATGTAACGGAAAGAAGTCATGGTTTGTGAAATAAAAGATGAGTGTGTATTTCATCGGGAATCAATAAATTAAATATTCAAAGCGAGTACAGTTGTCAGCATACGGTTGCGTAATATGCTAAAATTGAAAAATAGCCCAGTCGTTTACTGATTTCATTGCTTTTAAAATTAGTCTTTTCAAATGTAACAGAAATAAGTCACTGTTTGGGAAATATTAGTCGAGTGTGGATTTGATCAGGAATCAATAAATTAAATATTCACGGCGAGTTCAGAAAAAGTGTCTTGACGTGTTTTTAAGTGTGTCACGCAAAATTCGTTGACGGGGAAGGGGTGCGTGACCCATTTAAAATAAACCGTAAAACTTTCTTATGCAAGCGCATGAGTATAGGCTACCAGCAGGCGGTATGCGTCGCGAGATTTGACCAATAGAAAGCCGTTGTTTAAACAATAGTCCTCGCGGCAAACAAGGATTTCAGCGATGTCGATTAAAAATATTTTCAGGCAGATTTAAAGAGAAAAATCCCTTCTTTGTTATGGCTACAATTAAATGTTACATTCGAGCACAATGACTGCCTTAGCTGATCTCAAGTAAACCTACTCGGTTCAGTTGCCACATTATCGTAAACTGAACTTTCACACCTTTTCTTAGACTTCTCATTCCTTGACACCTTTGTTTTTCGTCAATAATTTGGGACATACAGTTAATTTAGCCTTTCTTCTTTGAGAATTTCGGGGTCTACCCGGGTCTACCCCTTTTAGTTTTCTTGGTTGAAGCCGTTCAAAATTGATAAGTTCGGCAGCGAGAACGGCACAAAACAATAGGTTTAGTAAGCGAAAACAATGCCTCTCCACGTGTTACACGTGCGTTCTACATTTTGGTACATTTTGGTACATTTCTTTGTCGTTCCCTGCAAAACAACAACTTCAATGAATAGAAAAATCGGCCTTTACGAAGTATTTTTGCGTTTGTAGACTTGTATATTTGATTACTTTACCAAAGAAAAGACGCTAGATTTAAATTCAGGCTAAATAACGCAAACGTAGGAGATGCTCACTCCGTCGAGACGAAGAGAAAATGAGCCGCTCCACAAATTAACCCATGGGACATTGCAAGTCGTGACGCACACCGCCTGGGCTACCAGTGTATCCTCTTATTATTGTTATTATTATTTTTAATAAAGGTCGCAATGTGGTTTGATGACTCAAGAGATTATGTTTACTGTGGTTATGGATAATAAACCTTAACATTGTATCATTGTTCTCACGCAGTTTAGAGGCTGGATTCTTGAGTTAAAAGTGGCAACAAATTTTGCTTTTGATGTATTCAGAAGGGTATATTTTAATTTAAATAAATATGTATGTCAGGTCCCAAGAGATTTTTGGGTCAGAAATTAAAGCACGTCATACAGACCATTCCGGCTTATAGGTTAGGGTTTCTGTCCTGTTAAGCACGTGATTTAGTTGATGGCTTTCAAATGGGTCTCGGAAGCAAGCTGGGCCGCCATGTCCCGTGCAAACCGTAACAGAGTACAAGCACACTTACTATGTTAAGTTCTGTTTTAATGCAAACAAGTTATATAGTATGAGTGATAGTGGTGATATGAAACAAATCCTCTTGATTTTAGCATCCACTGTTTGCGCTTTTGCCCATAAATTTTTATATTGGCGGATAAAGAGAAATCAAGGGCTATTAACTTTGGTCAAACCATATCATTGTTATCGGACAGGACCAAACGTTCCACAAGAAAAGATGATGTTCTCTTTATGTATTTATGTATTACCCCTAAAAAAAGATGATGTCTTGGTTGTATAGCTCTCATTCTGTCAGGAAAACGAAAACTGAGAAAAAGATTCAGTTTTCCTGCAGGTTTCGTTAGACTTATCAGATAGGTGGTGTCTTGTGTAGCCTCTCTTGGCCTACACAAGGTGGGTCCTCTTCAAATACGGACTTGTTATGACCAATTCTCTAAGAGTACAATACGAGCCTTGCAACTATTTACTTACATGCTTATCATTAAGGACTCTTTTCTCTATAAAAAGATTTATTACAAAGCACTGCTTTTGACGTAGCCTGTTCTAATGGGGAGCGAAGGATAGGCGGCGCGCAAGAGACAACGATTTATCTTGTGGCGCGCAAATGACTCGTTTTTCCCGCTCGTTCGCGCCGGTTTTTAACTGCTCCGGGCCCCACAATCTTAATGCCTGGAACAGGCTACTTTTGATGATCCGACAAGTTGTATCTCTATGCCTTTAATCAGGCTAAGATGATTATTATAATATGTTTTTGTTGAAGATTTTTGTAAGGCCACACCGATACAATTTCGTGTGATCATTTACCGATCTCTAGTGTCACTCAAACGCATTGCTTGGCTCAAAGTAAAGGGCCTAGCTATCAAAACCAACAAAATTTGCTAGAAAATAAAAATATTCGAGGGATTTAAGTAGATTGAGACATCAACGCCGGCCCTATCCTATCAGGTAAAAACGTCAGATCAGAGGTCTTTTTTAACAGGGATTAACTTCCTATTTTCGCAAGATTTTGATGGAAGTGGTTGTTTGGATTTCGTCCAATTAGCGACTTCTGTTGGGCAAACATGGAACATTTTTTGGATATTTCATGAGCTTGTTTGCTTGTCTGACGTAATTAATCATGCATGCGATGAAAAAGTTGCTACTAAAAATAAACGTTAGTATTACTATTTGCAAGGGTTTAGGAACTCGGTAGCCTACAGACATCTACAAATAATCTGTTTTTACATATTTTTAGCAGTTTTGAATCCGTTGTAAGCAAATCTCGTGTATGTCAAGGGTCAAAACTGTCTTCCATTCCATACGTCGTCTAAAATGATAAATCTTACAGTTTGTTATCGATGAGCAGTTTTGATCATTTATCATTTATAAATTCCTATGATCGACAATGTTTGATACTTCAGGAAATGCAAAAATCTTAAAACAACACGAAATCAAATGGAGAAAGAACTAGAAAGACCATTGACCGAACATTCCTTTCTGAATCCAGTACAAAATAAATAAGAGAGCTTACACTCAAGGTACAAATTTACAAAGGAGGGAAACTCTTCATTAAAAACGTACTAAGAACATAACCTGGTTGAGATTGTGTTAAAAACGTCTTCATTTTGTCCTCTTGTTTTTTTACACGAGCTAATAATAAGAATTACATAATTTTACAAACTTTTATAGTTACTGTAGTCATATTTAACACAGACAGAATTGCATTTACGTTCCGGTAAGCACGGCTTAATGATTCCCTTGGTCAGCCACGGCACCCTGTACACATTTCTCTAATAAAGGCCCGTTTACGCATGCGTTTCTTTGTGCAATTTTTGTCGTACTTTTCGGTGCAATTTTTGTCGCGCGCAAGTTGCATCTTAAACCAGAGGCGATTTCACTGAGTGCGATTTGGGAGCGATTTGTCGCGCGATGTCGCAGAGCTCGGAACATGTTCGACACCTGATGCCACTTGGCGCGAATTTTGGAAAATCGCAGCAGATCATGTCGCTTGTTTACACTTACGACAAAAGTTGCATTGAAGAGCGCGACAAAACTCGCTGATATGTTGGCGTGGCGTACTCATCTACGATAAGGACCATTGCGTTAATTTTTCTTTAATCCGAGTCCTTGTATTGAACCATACTAGACTACATACGCCTTTGAAATGTGTTCGTCCGAGGGGTAAACTTCCTCCCAACAAGAGTGTGGATGGATTTCTGGATAGTGCCACGTTTAATATTGCACTGAGAGCAGATTGTTTTCACTCCCAGAGTCAATTATGGAGACATAGTAGAGTAGTTCTAACTTTTGAGTCTGTTGACGAAATCCTATGGTGTGACCATTCAAATGAAACCTCTTCAGCAGTACTTTTGCATGGTACCATTTGTTCTAACTTTTGAGTCTGTTGATGAAATCCTATGGTGTGATCATTCAAATGAAACCTCTTCAGCAGTACTTTTGCATGGTACTATTTGTTCTAATTTTTGAGTCTGTCGACTAAATCATATGGTGTGATCATTCAAATGAAACCTATTCGGCAGTATTTTTGCATGGAACCATTTATTTTTTCAATATTTTACAAAATGAAATTTGGGAATTTTTTTGAATTTTGAATTTTTTTTTTCCATTCTTAGGAGTTCAAGCTGTTCAAGGGGTAAACTCAGATAATTTATCGTGTCTTTGTAATGTAACCCTAAAAGTCAGGAAAAAGTATATTTTGCATTGCTACCATAGCATTGCAAAGGATATATACCTTCAGGTTGAGCTAAAACTGATCGACCTAAAACTGATCCCCACGACCTAAAACCTCCGGAATGCGTTGTGGGTAGACCTCGGTAGGGTCGCTGTTGCCGGCTCACTGTCAAACTATTTCCGTAATGAACTTTTCCAACGTTAGCGGTAGTTTCTAAACTGCTGTGAAAGAAGCTCTCAACTGAACTGAGAAATCAGTTGAAATTAAGTTTTCAGTTGCTGCAATATTACTCCGGAAAGAAAAGAAAGCTCTGTGATACATTTTATGTAGTTGCAAACACCAGTCACGTCACTACTTATCAGAGTCCAACCAGAAGTACATGTATGCAAGTCAAATGCAAACATACCATAGGAATTTTAGCATCAATTATAAGTGTCCTAAAACTTTTAAGGTAACAATCAACGTGTTTTTCATTTTATTTTGATGCTTGCTGCAGATGTCTCAGCGCACCCACCACGGACTGGAACCCAGCGTTGCTAGTCAGTAGCCACTTCCGTTCTGTCATCTTTGAAATTATCATAGCGATCGGGTCCACCAACCAATGAACCGTACAGCACATGCGCATTAGGACCAGCAGTTCCCCCAATAGCATCGCGCAGGAGCTGATGGTCAGCTGCTTGATCGATGATGGAGCCTTTGTGGTGGATTCTTCCCAAAGCCCACCACGTAACTGCGCCCACTGTCTCCAAGCATGTAGTGAATCCGCCTCCCTACAAACTGGCGGTAAAGGATCGGATTGATACCCAGATCAGCGGCTAACAACGCCAGGAAGGCTGCATGTATTGGCGGCAAAACGGTTGGCACCCCAGCCGTCGTGGAACGCAAAGCCTTTTGGGGTATGTTTGATGGATTCCCCTGTAGGCCCTTCCCGATTATGCTAGCATTTTTTTTTGGCATTATTTGGTTAAACAAGCAATTTTTCGCACTTTTTCTGTAAAAAGAATTGCTAGCATTATTTAGCATTTTGCATAACTTTAATCTAGATTTCAGCACTCAAAAGATTTGAAATGCTAAATTTTAGAATTCAAAAGCATTGTGATGATTTGCTTTTATGTTTGAGAGAAGGATTTCTGTAACTGAAGTATGAACTGAGTGCATCTGAACTGACTCGAAAGCCTGAGCCTGGACCTAGCTGGCCAGCGGTTAACTTTCAGAGGCCGTTCACGCGCTTGCTCAAACAAGATGGCGTCGGCCAGTGCCACGCCATCTTCTCGAAACTTGCAGCTCATAGAAGGAAATTCTGACGGAGAACATAGACCAGTCCCTTCAGCGATAGCTCGAGATCGATCTTTAGAATCAACCAGTGGAAATTACAAGCGGAGAGGAAACAGCGATGCAGTGAAAGTCCCGTTTTATAAACAAACAATTAAGCACTTTTCACTTTATTCAGTTGCTGATGAGCACACATGATGCCTGAGCTTGTACGTTTTGCTTGAAATAAAACAAAGCATTTTCTGGAACCAAAGTAGCATTATTTTGAGAATCGAGCATAATTTGAGCATTTTTTTGGAGTAAAAGCGAGAATTGCTAGGAGCATAAAATGCCAGTTTTACTAGCATAATCGGGAAAGGCCTATTCCCCCGTAATAAAATAATGATAAAAATCTTTTTTCTCCTTAAGATAAAAAAGACATACAAATAAAATATAAATTAACAAAAAATACATTATAAATTATAGTTTATTAAAAATATAAGAAGTCAATCGGGAGATGGCAGTTTCTATTTCTCAGATTATGCCCTGTTGATCAGACCTTAGGTAAAATATGGTTAAGAGTATATGAATCCTTGCTGGCAGCCTTCTTATGTATTCTTTTATCTTGCTGTCCCAATAACTTTCTTATATGTTATTTACCGGCCGGGTGGTCCGTAATATGCGGACTGGATTCACTTTGTTCTTGTTACGAAACGCATTCGTAACAAAGCACACGTCACTAAGTTTACAGCTAATTGAAGGAGTGAGTGAACAGGCCTTATTCACGATAGCCGCTATGTTGGTGGCAACATTATCATGCAACTGAATTAGCCATGTGCTCTGCCAGGGGGCAAACAATGGATAAAAGAACAATTTTCGGAAGATCGGCTTTTTCGGACAGTGAAGTATCCTTGTAAAAATCATATTTGAGAGCTAGCTATCCTGGTTATTATATTTATTAGAAGTTTGAAATGGTTGATCTATATCTGACTTGCATCAGTTTTGTTAACTTCGCAGACTGTTTACTTGTTACTAAAGCGACGAAAATAACTTGCCAAGTCTCGCGCCTTAGGCGTGAGTCTCACGCCTGCGAAACCAAAACCACGATCTCACGCCCACTTACGCCTATGGAGCAATTTCTCACGCCCGACTTACAGATTTGAGCTATCAGCCAAAACTGATCGCATGATCCAATTAAATATAAAGTTAAGTTCATAAAAATATGGTACTTTTTGTCGGTTTTTATCGTTCTGAGCATTACAATTACAGCTGGATGTTATAAAACGGAGGTCTGAGGTCCACAGAAACTTCCGAATTCTTCGGACCATCTTCGGACATCTTCGGAATAGAACGGGTTCTCTTCGGATTTGGTCGGGTCGCCTTCGGAAACCTGGCACTACCACGAAAAAATTCTCACGCCTATCACTCGGAAGAAGTTGGCAGGTATAATTTAAGTATATTAACTACTGTAACACTGTAAAAACATATTAGCTCAAAAATTAAAAGATATCAGCATAATAAACAACCTGTTTAAAATCTCCCGAGTTTGAGTTGTTTGCCCCCTCAGAAATCACGTGGTAAATTTGCATAATAATATAAAAACAAGAGAACATAAAGCTATGAAAACCAACATGGCAGCTATCGTGAATAAGGCCTATTCAGCCACAGTTGCCGATAACCCGTTCATTACGCATGCGCTTATTCACGGGTTACTCATATTTTCTTGAATGAAAACTTTAAGAATTTAGATAAAAGAGGGTAAAAACTGATAAATAAAAGCATACAAACCGAGCAATGTAGTGAAAGTGCGAATTATCTCGTAAAATCCGATCGCGAAATGGCGTGTAAATTATTGACAACAAACTCGTACAAGACTAGAATGACAAATTTAAGCAAGACTTCTAATAAAAATTCACAGAAAAAAAAACCGGAAAAATATAGCTGACGCTTAAATCAAATGGAGTCAAAACCTTTGTATTACAATAATTTTAAGCCACAACAGTTGTTCGAGATTATTCATGACGAAATCATTAAATACACAACTACTTTCTAGTTGTACAAAGAAATAAAGTAAACGCTAGCAGTGATTTCTTGTTCAAAAGGCCCCCGCAAACGAGGAAACATCGTTGCGGAAAAATTGTGTCTCGATGTTTCCTCGTCTGTGGGAGTCTTTTAGACTACGAGCAGTCTCTCTTTCCCAGCTTTAATAGTTTGTCGAGCGAGAAACGAAAAAACATTAGCGAACTGATAATAACCGCGAGAACTGGGGGGCGAGGGACTAAGCTGGGAAAGAGAGACTGCTCGTAGTCTAGGAGCCTTTAGGAAAGATAGCCTTGGATAAATTCTGCTCGTAAAATGGCTTATTCTGCCGGCAGGCAATGCTCGTCAAAATCGCTTATTCTGCTCTAAATTCTGCTCGGACACCCTTATTCTACTCGTATTCTGCTCGGTACCAGAAAAATTTTCCGGCCCTTCGCGCCTAAAATTTAAATAAAGACTTTAGACTTTCGGCCCACTTAGCAACAGGATTTCGATAACAAAGACAATTCTAAAAACAATAAGACATGGTGGTTTATTTTTAAGAAATTTATGTCTATGCGGGCGCTTTTATGTAATGCCGCTAACTTCAAATGCTGTTTATATCTCCCGGCATAGTAAATCGAACCCAATCGAACTAAATTTCAATCGAACTCAATCGAACTCAATCGAACTCGCCGAAAAGAAAAAAAATCAATCGAACCCAATCGAACGTTCGATTTTCGAACTCATGATTTGTGTAAAACAGGCGTTGAAAATCATATCCATAACCAGATCTTGGAAGCTCGAGTTACTTCAGCCCGGAGTGTACGTAGCGCACGTGTTTTTCGTAAACGAAGAAATCCCGCAGAAATGGCTTCAGATGTGCTGTGGATTAAAAGCTTCAAATGCGTAGTAAAAGGCTACCAGGAATGCCGCTTTGACGTCACTGTATTTTTGCATAAAAGTAACCCTTCGAGTTGTCTTGCCGCTTTTGTAAGTTAGCTAAAAGAGGAAAGGGTACAACAATTTCGGAATACGCCCACGGGAATAATGATAGCTTTGCTCTGTTCTGCCGTGGACAGTTTATAAATGGGTTTTTTGTTATTGAATAAATTGTAAAAAAGCACAAGAAAAACCTGCTTTGATGGGCTTGCTTTGGGCTTGCTTTGTATAGGTTTACAAGAGCCAATCGAACGCAATCCATTTAATTGTGTTCGATTGAGTTCGGCTTCCGAACTCAGTCGAACACAATCAGATGGATTGAGTTCGATTGAGTTCGATTTGTTCGATTGAATTCGATTTGTTCGGAAATCGAACTCACTGAAAGTCCGGTGTTCGATTTCGTTCGATTGCCGAAAACAATCGAACTCAATCCACGGATTGAGTTCGATTGAGTTCGATTTCCGAACGTTCGATTTACTATGCCGGGATATCTCCGAGATACTCACAATTGAGCGCTCACCATTTGAATGGAATTTCCGGTTAGAATTTTCCGACAAATGGTACTGGACTTTCCTTACTGAAGGAAATGAAACAGGAATGACCTGTACCATTTGTATTTTACCGAATGCCGAGAGGCACTGGGGGTGAAAAACAAAACGACGGCGGGAAAAATTATAAACAGGCAAATACTTTTATAAGCTTACCCTAAAACGCGATAGTACGCTTTCAAGTCCTGCTACAATTCTCCAATTTTACCAGAACAATCGTTTATTTATTTACTTATTCGCTTAAGTCAACGCTAGAATTCCAGCTCTGATTCTTTGCTACGTACGACTACGTTTCAATTATTCGAATCGCTCACGCAGCAAGCACGATTCGTAAAAGTTAAAGTAAAACAACTAACGGCAATCAAAAATGTCCATCTTTCTAACCTGTAATTTCACAATCATGCTGTAGGAAATCTGTCAATATAGCCGATGAAAAGTGGCAATTTTCATACGAATAAACTCGGAGTAAATTTCCTTCTTCAAAGTGATCCGCCATCTTCGAGCTTCCTTATTTCGCGAAGAAGCCTGGTACTAGTGATGCGAACAAAACTTGGTACAGAAAATTCCGGTCGTTCCGGTGAAAGCGAGAAAAATACCTTGAAATGTATTACCTTTTCCCCGGAAAATTTCCGTTGGGATGAACCGTTCCATTTGTTTTTCCACCGGAACAACTGGTGATCACTTGTTTTTCCATACAAATGGTAAACGCTCAACGTATTTTCCATTTGCTTTGTATTTCTTTCAACTGTTATGCATATAATTAGTTGTACTGATTTTTTCGTTATTCTACTCAGATTCTGCTCGAAAAGGCGTTATTCTGCCTCCAAAATCGCTTATTCTGCTCGAAATTCTGTCGGCAGAATTATCCAGGTTGCAGCTGCAGGCGCGCCAAAATATGGCGCGCTTTTTCGGAACGCGCGCGCTTCTCGGGACTCTGGAAACGAGTCTAGAAGTCAGCCATGTTTTTTTCTTGTTGCGCGCTTGTTGGTTAGTTTTGTTATTTTACTAACGAAATGGGATAGCTTTTTAACTGGAAGAGCATGTGTATTGGAAGAGATACAAAGGACGGTGAGTGACCATATTCTTTGATTATTTATGAACATAGTCAGGAGATCCTGACATTGTCGGGTCGAGAGGTCAATTGACCTTGCGGTGATACCGCGAGAGAAACGCTCCATAGTTAAGCTGAGCTTCAAAATATTTCTTTTCAGTCGTTAGAAAAATTCAAAATGTGGACATTTTTGAAGTCAGCAACTTACATGTATTGTCCACATTAGCTGAGTTAAGCTTAATGCATGTTTAAAGATATGTACATTGTAGTTTTCCATAAAAAAAAATATAAGCTTAAGCTTATAATTAAGCTTAAGGTTACAGTGTACCTTCGGGGGTGTCTCCAGTATAACAGCTCTAGCGTCTTAAGATTACACTTAATATACCTAAACCCAGATATCAAATTAAAGCTTATAGAGCTGGCTATCTAAATATGGAAACCATTTGGTAATAAAATGAATTGTCGAATTTTTTACGACGTCTAAATTCGAACGTCCGAATCAGCTTTAAAACGCTATAACTCAAAGCGATTATTGTATTTTCCTAATTTGATTTGTTCTCGGGTTTCCGGACACGAAGCGCTAAAAAAACGTGTCGGCGATTTTCCATATTCAATTGCAGTGAAAAGTTACAGAATATTTTCGAAAAAGGAAGAAAAAAAATGGAATGATCGCACGAAAGTGGCTCTTGACGAAAAAGTTTTCGGAATTAAGAAATTCGCCGACACGTTTTTGTTGATTATATGTTAGCCTAGCTTCTGTCCAAATTTGAGGAAAATCGAACAAATTCCCTTTGAGTTGTAGCTCTTTAAAGTGTCCCCAACAAGCGAAAAATTAACTTTGAGAAAACAGCGCTTAAAAAAACATATCGCTTCATAAACAAACTCCGCCCACAAAAGTTATACCGTCATTTCTCCGTCAATTTCCACTATTTTTCGATAATTTTTTTTTGGATGAAAGTTTATTCTGTAAACTTTATTTTGACGCCAAAAAAAAATTTTCGATAAATTTTCGATCTGAAGGTACACTGTAACCTTAAGTTTAGCGCTTTTTCTTACGAATGGCCAGGAGCAAATGACCCCGAAGGTTGTTCAATTGAATTTATGGGGTATCAAATGCCATAGCAAGATCGAACAAGGAGCCCGATGGGCTTCGAGACTGGCTCGTTTGGTCCCAGTTTCCACCCGGTTTTTATTTTAGAGTTTTATATTAGCAATCCACAATATACATTTTAGTATCTATCAATATGCACAGTCCAGTCCACATTTACATTTACATTCCACAGCCCGCTTCAAGCACTCCTTAGGGACGGACTTTTTTATTGTTAAGAGGGGGAATTGGGCAATTGGGCAATTACTAAAAACAAAATTCCTGCTCAGCAAAAGTAAAGAAAAAATAATGCAAAAAAATAATAATAATGCACAGCGAGCGAAAGGAAAAAAAGGTATGGAACAATCCCGAAAAAAATTCTTGCACAACATGCGAGATGGAAAAAAAATTCATGATCAGAAAAATTGCCCAACACCGCCACCTCCCCCACCCCCGACAAAAATAACATCGTCCACCTTTAGTAGGCTACAATTTCAGGTCTATATTTTTTCTCTGATCGACTCGGTACTGTTAGAAAAAAACATAAGTTTAGAACTTTGTACATTTTTTTCACTTTAAAATCCTTGAAACCACCTACTACAAGGAATCGGGATTGTTTAAACACAGGCATTTTGGAGAATCGGTGATGGGGTTTCGAATAAATCAACAATATCAACATGATCGATCAAATAGCGTGACATAAATACGAGATGTGTGGAATTTGAACGTGACTCCACGGAGTAATGCTTGAGAATTGTTTACTCAGCAGTTCTGTGACCTGTCGAGACATGTTTTATTCGACGATTTATTCGATCTAAGCTCGACTGTTTGACAATTGATTTGGTTAGAAAAATTCAACTCGCTTTCCTTTTACCAGAAATAGATCGCATCCAAAGATCACAGAGATTTAATTTTTAACAATTCTGTCGAAATTAGAAGGGTAAATATTTGAATTATAGTTACCGACATCACTGATTACGTCATTTCTGAAAACTGCGGGAAGTAAACTAGGTACAGTGTTGGCCGCAGCAAAAGCGATTCCCGGGACAGGTGACCCGACAGGCCGAAAAAAAAGAGGGTTTTTTAAGAACTGACTCGTCGAAGCGACGAGCCAGTTAAATAGCTGCTCAATGTTATTCATAGCCTGTACAGCAAACATCAGGGAGAGGGGAACTGGGGAGAGAAGGAAAGGACGCCTGCATTTCTGCGGTCGCTGGCGGCCACAAAATTTTGATTGGCTAATAATTCATGCTGAGAGATAAGCATAGTAAATTTCCCATGAAGTCGGCCATGTGTAAAAGGGACCCGCCCAGTTTCTGATTGGTCAACATATTGACAGTTGATATAATTTGATTACCAGGAAATCAGTGGGCGTAATGTGAATAGCCCAGTTTGGTGTTCCTTCCCTTCCAGGGCTTAAAGTTGGCGACCAACTGGTTGCATATGCGACTATTTTTTTGATTGTGCACGTAAAAAATCACATGTGGTGGCACTCGTGCGCCTAGAACAGCCTGAGGTCAGTGCGACTGAATCGCTACTCCGCTGAGCTCTCTTTTTGTGTGAGTTTCTTCCGTTAGAAAGTGCTCACGTGAAAATATTACAAAATGAAATTCGATTGGGGAAGAAATTAATAACGTGATAGGCAACCATGGAGAAATGCAAGTGAGATTATCAAATTTCACTTATTTTTAGCCTGTGTACTTATGGCAATAAATAATGGTACGGCATATCTTAATTTTGGTGCATGTAATTAATCTTCTGTTGTGGCAATAAAAAAAAACAATAGATTCCCAAGTCTAGTCACTTTAAAACTACTGAATTGAACTATTGAAGTTTTTTTCCTGAACTAGGATTGATTTTCACTGAAGATAACTTTTAGGCCATAATATAAGGCTCATTCTATATTTTTAAGCAGATGTTTCTAAAGACTGTGTTTTGAGCAAATATAGAAGATTTGAATGACTTGTTTTGTGACCTTAAAAACACCGAGGCTGCTGATGTGTACACCTGTACATGGAACTGTGTAATATCAAGTATTTAAAATTATACATGTAACTTTGAAACCTTCCTTTTTATCAGTATTTTATAGTACTAATAACTGATCAATATTTCTTTCACTGGCACTGTGTGTATTTACATGTATAAGGTGTGAAACAATAGCCAGCCATATTATTAATAAAAGACACTAATTCAGATCTTAAAAGATGATACATTTATATAGCACACTTTCTAATTTTATGCGAAAGAAATATGTTTTACAACACTGTTTGGTGGACTTTGCCAGAGACTGCTAATGCAGTTTACAATTAATGTCGAATGTGACACAGGTGCCTCCATAACTTAAAAAAAAAAAAAATAAAGCAGACCACAGACACTGGGGACTATGTCCCCTTCTCTTTGCGAAGAGTGATATGGGATCCTTAATGTCCCCTACAGGAAGGACAAAGCTGACAAATGTAGGAGACAAGGCCAATGGCTAAACGTCACCGCCCAATGATGCGATCTTCCAAAAGCATGCTGTCTTCTTTTAATACCTTGCACTAGACTAAACAATCTGATGAGTGTCATGACACAAACATTCGGTTTTATTGACTGAGTCGATAAGATAAATTGGCCACTGCTAAGAGCCCAGGGGGGTACTCCAGATTTTAAGTGATGGGGATGATGGAAGGATTTTTTGGGCTTGAAATTTTCGATTCCGGGATTTTATTGGGTAGGAAAATTTGGCAAGTACCGTATTTTTTTGTGTGACTTGATTTAAGTAGGGAATTTTTGGGGTATTCAAAACAATTTGTGGTAGTGCCCGCATATCTTGGCTGCGTAGTTCTGCGAATAAAGTACAACCAAACTTGTTTTGCGGTTGTTTTAATATTTAAATTTAACGCATTACATTGCATCTATTTCATAAAACCGGCTATACAATAGTCCGCAAAGTGTCTCTAGTGTTGTTAGAATGACTACCAGATGAGGAAAAGATAAATTCAGATGGTATGATGAACTGAAACAGAAACAAACACAAACATTCAATTTCTAATGTTTTTTTTAATTTTTTTTTTCATGTTACACTGTATATCATTTAATCCTTTCTGGAAATTTTTAAGGCTCGGAAATTCGGCATGGGATTTTTTAGGGGTTAATTTTTGGTCCAGGGATTTTTGGGGGTTTTGTTGGAAGCCCTAAAGATTTGTTTGGGTTTTGATTTTTGCCCCCATTCGATCATCCCTGTCACTTTAAATCCGGAGTACCCCCCCAGGGGCTGAGAGATTCGAAAGCAGCCATCTTGAGCACTATGGCCCAGCCCCTTCATCATGATGAATGAAGTTATTATACAATGAAGTACTCAAAACATCAGCTTTTGAATGTCAATTACAGTTGCCAAATGTAAGTTAATTTATCAACTCAGGTGATCAAAAATCAAATTTCTGTATTTCACTCCCCCATCAAGTTATTATCTAGAGATTACCCATGCATGTTTGTCTTGCCCGCAAAAGGCAAAAATCCAACTTTTGTCATCTGTTGTTTGGCATTTCTATGTGAAAGTGAGTAGTTTTCCATTTGTCATGAACAATATATACATGTGAATTATTTCCAATTTTTCTGGTGGATTTATTTCATGGAAAAGTAAAGATAATCAAATGCAAGCTGGCATTTGCCATAAAAGGCAGTGCTTAATCTCTCTGTTATTGTATTGTTATAATATGTAGCACCTACACAGTTTTTTACATGACTATAAAAACTAACTCCTTTTATTGATATGTCATTAACAACTTGGTTTCGCGATCGTGTAGCTTGTAACTACAATGTTACAATAATTTGATGCATACTCTGAGATATTTTTACAGATTTTACCCAATTGCAAAATGCATCCACAGTTAAACATTGAGGGAGCTTAAAGTCATAAAAGGATCATAGGAAACAATTTATTTGATGGCTTCAATTAACAGGTTAAATGGCAGAGAAAAATAATAACACTTGTGAAACATTTAAATGTTTGTTAACTGGTTTTCTAGTAAAGATTAAAACTACATAATATATCACTTAATATATACTGAAATTACCCCCAGTCATTTAGCCCTAACCTTGACAGCTTATTTTTAATCCACTTGGGTTTAAGACTGACAAAGGGAAGCCAAGAATTTTAGGGTTTAAAATTTGTTATACAGTCTGTGATTTTTGGGGTGTAAAAAAATTGTGCTGACTAGTTTATTGTTGGTGCATGATTATAAAATGCGATATAATTACCCGTATATTGGGGGGGGGGGGGTAATTTGCTTTAAAAAGCCTATGAAAGGCTAATGTGACAATGTCAAAGTAATAGACAAAGCCAGTCACATTATTTGGGTGAATTAATTAACATCAGAACATTTTGGGGTTTAGCATCAGTTTTCAAGGGTATTTTTGGGAATTAACTGTTGGCCTACATGTATATTTGCCCTATTCCTTGGGGGGGGAGGGGGTTTGCGATTCTAAACATATTGTCCTACCCATGCAAGTTTACATTCCTCTGTGTAGTTAGGGACCAACAGTACTTGCCCACGCTCAATGTCTTTGGTGTTGTCTTGTGATAATTTCACATGTACAGTTCCCACCATCTTACATTTGTAGCAGTTTATGACTGGTGAAAAATGCTGATCACAGGAAATAGCGTCCCTTGAACCCCCTTAATTTTTCTATAATCATTTGAGCCCCTTTAAACCTTGTACTAACTAACAGGGTTCTCCTTATCAGGCGGTAACCGGTAAAATTTACCGCTTGAAGCATTACTTATTACTGCCTGTAACCGCTTGCCCCCGGAAAATTTTTAAGACACGGTTTTCCCTTTACCGCTTAGCAAAAATCCCTTACCTGGATCTACCTGCTGAGCTGAAATTTAGGGAGAACCCTGTGACTACATGTAGGTTTAATTAATACATGTGCTTTTTAATTTTCTTTAAAAACAATTGCTGTTCTCAGGGAATGGCTGATGATGCATGATGTTCTACTGGTATGCACATGTGTTCTTCCTGAAGAATCGTCCACCTTGTGGCTTGCATAGAGTACCTCTTAAAAATGATATTCTTTGTGTAACCTGTACATAAAATAAAAGCAAATCTTATTTTTAGAAACAAATAAGTAATTATTATAAATTAAAAATACCTCCCACCCCCCATAATGGCTATTGAAGTTTGTAAAACATGTGGGGATGTTGCTACCATTTATAAAGCTATAAAAACAACCTACTGTTTTAATCAGTAAATTTACTTTAATTTATTAGTAAATTCTCATTTATTAATAATTATCTAGGGGAAAAATGAAAGGTAATTTAAATACAGTGAAACCCTGCAACTTATGAACACTCCAATAAAATACAACCAACACATTATTTACTGCTCTTTTCTTTGGCTGAAACAAAAACTCAATGCACTATAATCAACATAAATCCCATCCATTATGGTTCCATTCATGCAGATCTAGTCTGTAGAAAATGTAAAAATGTTTGTGTAGAATTCAAGATATTACTTACATGCAATAAGTTATATCCAGTAAAATTCCTTGCACAAAAAAGATTATTAATTTTACAGCACATACTGTACAAAGTAAGTTAGAACGAAATAGATGGGACATTATGTGTGATGTATTCTTCTACTTTCAAATGTCAATACTTTAATTTACAAATGTGTGAAAACAGTTTTCGTTTTGGTTTCTTGAGGTACCTAGAGAACTAAGAAATATTATGCTGCACCCCCTCTTTCAAAGACAATGCAATTTGAAAAAAATACTGACCCTCTGGTCTAAGGAACCCATTCATTCAACTCTTCTTCAAAACTGTAGTTTTCACAGTACAAAGAGGCAATTCTATCTCCCTGGCGCCCAGGCATAACATTGTACACATGGCGACGAGGGACTTGTTCCTCTCCAGCTGAGTATGACAGGTAGTCAGGTTTGTGACCAGGGCACTTGTGTGAGGGGCAGGCAGGGCCACAGTAAAACTTGACAAAAGGAAAATCTCTTCTGCAAATTCCATCAACCATAGAAAACACTTGACACAGTACATCCGATGGCTTCATTCCATGATTCTTCCTGAAAAATAGCATTCGAAAAGTGCAGTGTATAGTGAAAGCTAAGTCCTGTAAAGGCAAATCCTCTCAGTTTACAACTGTATTTATGTACATAAATTATGAACTTTCCCAATTAATACATGTAAGATTTACCATTAAGACATTTGAAGGGGTGAGTGGAATAACGCCCTAAGTGAATTCTGATCAACTGCTAGGTTCTCCTTACAGTCTGTCTTGTATATGCTCATGTAACAAAGGGAGAACTTGACTATAGATCAGGAGTCACTGAGGGCCTTATCCCAAACTGAAATAAGGCCCTTAGTGACCCCGGATCTGAAACCATATTCTCCCTTTGTTACATGAGCATATACAAGACAAACTGAAAGGAGAATCTAACAGTTGATCAGAAGTCACTTACAGAGGGCTTTACTCCACTCACCCCTTCATTTACACCTTTCAGTAAGGTATTCAGCCTTACCTGCAGCTGAAAGTCACTTCAATCATCTTCTCTTTCTTCATCAGCTTGAGGCTGTAAGGTTGCCGAGCACTCATCCAGAACCTGCCAGCATCTCTGAACAGAACAGGTTGGCCATTTAAAAACTCCAGCTTACTGAACTTGTGGGCACGAGACAGCAAACGATGGAACAAAGGCTCTGGTAGAAACCTTGTGAAGAATACGTAACACTTCTTATCTGTGTCATCGTCATGCCATATGGGTGTGTCGCCTTCTGCAGACAATGGCAACAGGGAAGGAACAAAGTGTGTCGGCTGCTCATCAGATAGGCTACACCTTTCCACCTTTTTGTTTGTCAAGGGGCAGATCAAATCATATTCCTCAAGGAATGCAGTCATAGCTTCCTCATTTTCCTGTACTTTAGAGATGATGCTCCTCAGAAGTGATTTAGTCAGCATTCCTTTCTTCTGCAGAAGATTCCAGGCACACCTCAAGCCTCTTTGTTGGATATTCTCAGTTAGTGGGTTGATAAGCTGGATAATGATATCAACCAGTAGTTCTGGCTTGAGAAGCACCCAGTTGGACAGATCAAGGTCCTGATTTCTGTCCAGGTAAATTACCAGACCTTTTTCATGGAAGTACTTCAAGGTTTCTTTGGACCAGCTCTTGCAAATAAAGTTGTCAAAAACATTTGAAAACTTGTCAAGTGTCACACAGAAATTGGCTTCTTTCTTTTCTGTGTGGCTGATTATTGCATCTTGTATTCTAATCCATGACAGAGGAATTTCACAACGTATGGATTTCTTGCACTCTTCAGCAACAGACATGATCTTCTTTTGAAGAGCTTGAACTCCAATATCTTTGTTTCCTTTGGAATTCTCAACAGGAAAGAAGATCAGATCTTCAACATCATTCACAACTAGCTCATCACAATAGGCATTCCACAGATATCGTCTTAGGTGTTCATCTAGGATTTTCATGCAAATTTTGTCCTTGTTTCCTCTGTGCGTTCCAACAAGCAAGATTGGTGTTTTGGGTGGTACATGGCTACACACGGATTCAAACCAGAACTTGAGCCTTTCAGTTCCTGCATTAATCGCCTCAAAATCATTCTCTGCGAACTTGGCCATGTTGAATACAATTATATTAACTGCCTGGCTTCTAAAGAACATATGATGATAAGCAATATATTCTTTGTCTCCAGCAAAGTCGATTATCTTAACATTAAGAGAGGTGAATTTGTCCTTCAGGGCATTTTTCAACATGTCGTTGTCCATCACTACATATTTCCCTGCTACTAATGTAATCAACTTACTATGAAGCGTCAATGTCTTAATGTCGATACAAAACCATTCTATATAGAAGGTATAACAACTATATAAAGAAAATGACGTAACACAACAGAAAGTTGACGAAGTCCATGCTAATTTAAAATAGTAAAAGACAAGAACAATAAGTAGTACATTGTAAGGCCCCCAAGACCCGTTTTTAAGCGATAAAAAGCGAAACAAATCTGGCTCTTCCAAAAGTTCTAATAAGATAATAAGCCACATCATTAAGATGTAAACAATAATGTTGACCATTTTGTAAACGTAAAGGTTACCTGTATATGTTATCTGGTCCTTGAAGGGCAGTTCAGCAACATTGTCAAGATATGCTGTTGCAAAGCCAAATATTAATCCAACAGACATAGATAATAGCAACCGGGAAAAGCAAAAAATGGTCAGCAAATGTCGATTCGTAAGTAGTTTGCCCAGATGGTTGTGACCTATAGCAAAAGGCAATGGTATCGGTCCTAGTATGAAAAGAACCAATGCGGCGATCATCATTCCAGTGACTATCGCCAACAGAAGAAATGCATGAGTGCTAGCAAACTGAAAATACGTTTCATTAAAATAACATATTAGCAGAGCTAGAGGAAAACCTATTATTAATCCGCGTCGCCTGAGGATAACGCTTAATGTTACTAATCTAAATCTAACACTGTAGTCGAAAAAAGCACTACGACTTCGAAAAATCGCTGTAACCAGCAACACGAGGTGGTGATACAACGTGAAACCCATAATAGAAGTGGAACATGTCCAAAAAGACAGGAGGAATAGCAGGAGGCATGCGAGAAATGTAAAGCCAAAAATCTTGAAAAAAGCACTTTTTATAGTAAATACAAGGTACTTATGAACCAAAACGTCACTGGTGTTTACACCAGTACCAAATCCAAAAAGCACGTATACAAAACCTATTTCGAAGAACCTCCATAGGTCACCGAGGACAAGATCCTTCATTCTTTGGCTTTTCCACGTCTTGTCCACCAGACTCTGTTCTATTCCCTGAGTCTTGGGTTGACTTGGATCAAATGACTTTCCTGTGAGCGACTTAACAAGACTTGTTTTACCAACTCCGGATTCCCCCAGAACCAAACACTGTGCATGGAAGACGAAATGTTTTTCTATTGTATTCACTTCCAGGATTTCGAGAAAATACCTGTCCAGACCTTGCTGTATAATACACTGACACTGTAGCTCAGCTATGTGTTCCGCAACATTTATACCAGCCAAATTATCACCCGCATTATTGTGATCCATTGTTTATGATCAGTGAAGTGTGAGTCCGAGAGAGATTAACAGCTGCTCCACAGACAGAAGCGAAATGAAAAGTGCGCAGCTCTTACAAGGTCTTCTCTGATTTGCTGAGAAAACAATAAGACAAACAACACAACAATGGACGTACCCTAGTCCTGAAAACAATAGCCCTTGCTTCTAGAATTTCCTGTCTTCAAATTACTTTAAAGCACCGGGATCCTCCTTTTCGGAGAGCAGCGGCGGGCTCATTTCTAGAACAGCGGCTTGTAAAGAAAAGATAAAGACCAATCTAATCACCAGCGCAGACGTAACAATTGCTACCTCGCTTGATAACGGTGCTGCAATGCCCGTGGCGCTTCATTTCCGACCCAAATCTGTGACTGGAGAAGAAATATTTCCTTGCATGAAAGATAGTATTAGAACCGTACAAACCTGTGAAAATTGCTTGAAAGGTCAGCGAAGTGTTAAACATATTGTGATGAGTGAGGCCTCAAAATGTGTAGCAATGAGCAAATGCGAAGAGTGCCTAATTTAAGGGCATGTGATTCCTGCTTAGATAGAAACGTGACGTGCCAAAAGTTAGTTGTCATGGCAGTAGCAACCGACTGCGAGGAGTGCAACAAGAAGGCACTTTTTTTAAGTGACATGGCAGATAACAAGGAACTGCCACCGGAATTAGAATTGGCAGTTCCCTTGCCAGATGTCGTTCACGTTGGAAAAAGCTGTAAGTGCAGCTGGTCGAACTGGTTTATCAACTTAGACGGTGAATTTAGCAATCTCGTGTTGCTTCGAAGCTTACGTGACAATGCGGAGGCGTTTGTCAAAAAGAAGCTCCGAAAGCTGCTTTCACTTGAATGTGTTAAGAATAAAGACAGAATGGCTGTCGAACCCATTATTCGTTTAACACGGCCAGAAGTTCTCAAAGTGCTGGAGGACGTTAAGTTCGTTGTGCGTACCATCGTACCAGAACAATATAGATTTTGGACAAGTAACCAACGCGGTGTATGCCCTCACCCGATCGCAGTTTCTAATGGCCCAACAGGCTCGATCCTTGCGCTTGATTACAACTTTGAGACAGGTTTATCAAGACTCCTAACAATAAGATTGCACCAGCCAGCAGATGTCTCTGTTGTGCGAGATGGACTGAGAGATGTTAGGAACTTGTGCTTCATCGATGAGATTGCATTCTTGTGCGAAAGGGGAAATCAACAATTTCTTTTGTCGACTTCAAGGGAAAAGTGAAAATAAGTACAAAGTCACTCAAGCGACGAGCTGAACTTCTGAGTCACCTAAAGGCACTATCTCTCCCAACGGATGGAACGGTTCCCGTTTTGCGCCAAAGACTTAATGACCACTTGGGTGCCATTTCTAAGAGCATTGACTGTGCGGAACACGTCCAGATACATCCTAATCGTCTTAGTAAGCCTTCTGCTATCTGTGCTGCAAGCAATGATATGTTATTTTGTAGTGATGACGAGAGTCAATATGTGTATCAGATAACATTGCCATTTGATAGAGTGACCATTCACGGAAATGCTACGAAATTCACTGCCTATCCATCCAGCATCGTAAACCTATTGTCTATTACTCTACTTGACCAATGCACATTCTTCTCGGGAGCCTCGAGCCAAGGTGGGCTGTACAAATGTGAACTTAGCGCAAAGACACAAGTGACACAAGCTGTATGCAACTCGACTCTTTCTTGCTCTGAGGTAAACCAAGTATGCGCCTTGAACGGGAAGGTAGTGTACACGGATACAAAGGCGGGAAAGGTCATGCAGTACAACCCTGATGATAATTCGGTTAGAGCTTTGGTAGAAAGTGGCCACAACAGTTCTTCCGATGGGACACAAGATTCATGCTCATTCAAACAAATCGAGGGGATATGCTCCGTAGACAAGACTTTGTTTGTTACAGATGTTGCCGCTGGAAAAGTGAAGATAGTGACGAGTCTCTCAGAAACGATATCTTTTCTGGGGATTCTTGGTTCCCTTTACGATACCTTTGGAATTCATTCTAAGGGTATGAAACCTGAAGGAGTGTCCTTGAAACAAGCAAAAGAGAACGTGACAAAGATTGACAACTATGTAATAGATACTGTGAGTAAGGTGAAGGAACGCTACCAGTTGAGCGAGACTTCTGCAACCAATGGACCACAGGGTCAAGCCCAAATCATACCGTCCAGAAGGACGTGGGACACCTTATTGAGACTTATATAACGGTGTAACGGGTTAGCTGTCAGTTGAGGTTGGGGGTAGCAGTTTATATAGTTAAATTTAGGACCAAGCAACCCGAGAAGCTCGGTGGTACAGTGGTACGGTAGGCTATGTAAGCCTAAGCCTAACTGAGGTCACAGGTTCAATTCTGAGTGGGAATTTTAGATTTTCTTTTTTATGCTTAAAAATTTATTGAAAATAAAATTCTAAGTGTCGACATTGCGTTATCTAAGTCTCAATAAGTTGTCCGACGTCCTTCTGGACGGTATGATTAAGGCACAACCGGACCACAGGGAACTGTATCACAGAAGACGCAAGTATCTGTGTCTTTGCTTAAAAAGGGGATGGACAGGCTATACAAGAACGTGATGGACTTTAACCCCCAATTTCTAGATGATCTGCTGCTCGAAACGTTGCTCACAACAGAAGTGGAAAATTTGCACGCTGTCTCGCACTTTAAACATGAGACATTTATGGTACTTACATATGGGCAGGATTTTGGAACAATTTGCAAGGAATCTCTGAAGCGCACATCTAGATGGGCAGCAAAGTACTACACGCATGACAAATCATACTATCCGGTCCCTCAATCTGCCATGCCCCTTTCTGCTATAGCTACGATGACACCTTTGCCGGCCAAGTGAGGGCATAACACCAGCTATGGAAGGACAGATCAAAGAGTGGCTAGAGAATTATAGACCAGTACGCCAACTACGCTGTTCATTGCACCGACGAGTCTGAAGAGAGACTTCGATACCCTGAAGAAAACAATGTATCATCAGCGAATGCAGTACCACAACGCGTTGTTAGCATACAATTTGTGGACGAAGGGGATGTTACTGAGGTGTTTGAGGATCACAAATTGATGAGTATGAGACAGATTCGGATGACGAGGAATCAAATTTTGAAGAACATTCAGAGCTTGTCAGCAGAGCGTGTGTTACACGATCCGGCAGGGCTGTTCGTGCATTTGTGCGTCTCGACATGTGACGGTAAGAGGTAATAATAGTTGTAAAATCATTAAAGATCCATTAAACGGTGCAGATTGATACGCATGGCAGCGAAATTTTGGCAAAAAACCCAAAGAAACCCCACAGTAAAGCCACGAGAGCCGTTGAATAATAAGTGTAATAAGTGTTTGTGGACGTCTTGGGAAAAAAAAAAGACTTCCGTAGCTAACAAAATTACGTATCCCAAAGGCTAAAGTGGGCATTTCACTCTTGTCAAATTTACCTCTCTTGATTTACTTCGATGCCCTGTAATCGCCAGGAAAACAAATTCACATCTAGAATAAAAGCTTTGGTGATTTTATCGGTAAACTAGATTTGCAAATAAAAGTGGGGTAGACGATCACGTCGTTAAAAAACAGAGTTAACTAGGTTTAAGTGCAATCAAATAATGAATTATTACAAGTTTTACACTTCGTCTAGAGTTTAGTCTTAAAACTGAGCAAATTACATAACAAATGTGAATAATTAAGTTGCATGATCTTGCATTTTTAATTATTAACTGAGATTTACCGACAACCGACAAAGGTCGAAAATTTTAACCGACAACCGACAAGGTAATGAAATTTTAACCGACAACCGACATGTGGACCCCCCCCCCCCCCCCCATTCAGACCCTCCTGCTTTTTCCAGGCCAGTTCAGAAATACCGTAACTGACACGGACATTTCTGCGCTACAGTTGTTCGAGGTTATTCATGACAATATAATCTAAATGAAATATGCAACTACTTTCCAGTTGAACAAAGAAATGAAGTAAGACAAGTAAACGCTAGACGGATTTCTTGTTCTTAGGAAAGAACAGGATACATGTTTTGTGTTGTAGGCGCACAAAATTACCGTACCTTTTTGAGGCTGGACTGAAAGGGTCGGGATTCGTGAGTTGAAGTATATGAAGGGGTGGGGATTTCACAAAGAATAGGAAAGGGTAGCGAAAACACGAGTTGAAGTATAAAAAAGAGGGGTGGTGAATGGTACCTTCAAAATCGTGGGTCTCGGAAAATTTTGGTCCGGTCTCGAAATCTCGGAAGTTTTGTTTTAAGTCCCAAAGTCTCGTTTGGCTGGCGGCTTTTTCCGCTGTCTCGGAGTCTCGGATTTTTTTCCTCGAGGTCTCGGAGTCTCGGATACTTTTGTCAAGCATTCTCATTCTTTATCCTTGTTTGTTGTTTGATAGGTGATTTGGATATTTTTAGCACTGAGTCTCGGGCTCGGTTTTTTCCTGCATTGGGTCTCGGGCTCGGATTTTATAACGTAGCTGCGGTCGCGGTCTCGGATTTTAAAACAAGGGTCTCGGCGTCTCGGGGAGTCTCGGATTTACCATTCGTCACCCCTAAAAAGGTAGGGAAAACTGCCATTTAAGTATTATAAAAAGGGCCTTTCAAAATATATCAAACAGATGCACATAAATGCAATATATGTACCAGAAGGGTACCATTTCCAATGAAAGGTATTATGAAAGGGGTACCTTTACTTTAAAAAAGAAAACGGTATATGAAACAGTAAGGGTTTGGACCTCGGGGCAGAGCATCCCCGTGCAAAACTTTGTTGAGTACCCCCCCCCCCCCCCCACTTTATCCGTTTTGTTGGTCATATTATAATATCCCAGTAATGTTTTGGCCATTAATCTTACAAAAGTTCTCTACACCTACAGACAGTGTACACTGTACCCTATAAATTTGTTTAAAGAAGACATATTTGTACCAAAAATCAAGTGACAGGATTTTTGCTCATAAAGTTTCATAAACAATGCCTCCATGAGCGATTATATCACCTCAAAACACTGCATGCGAGCCAGTGAATCAACAGCAACCCTTCCTGTCAACTACAATAGAATAGTCAATTCACAGCAAATTCAGTCACAGTTTCGAAATCACATACCGGTAAGACAAAATACACAGTGGACAAAATACACCAAAAATTATCTGATGTCCAATGCAAAATAATTCATTTTTAAGCCCAGTTTCCGACAAATTTTGGTTGATGGTGATCTTTTTCTCTGCAATTGTTTGACAGATTAGTACTAAAAGGCAGATTGCTGCTAAAAGGCCATGAAGAGTTCTCCAATGCAGCCACTCATTTACACACCTGTAGGAGATTTTGACAACTTTGTGATTTCTTGACTTTTATTTTAAAATGCATTTTCCAAAAAAATATATATAAATAATAACATTTTAATGCAACTTATACCAATTCGTTTTTACCAAAACAGTTTCAACTCTAATGTCATTTCCTTGCAAAAATTACATTTTACAAGCCCTTCACCAAAACAGTCAGCCTGCATGCACGTGTTGAGCTCTAATTCATCAATGCAAATTTCAGAAGCAACTGATCAAGTTGGTATTAAAAATCAATAGACCTAATATTACAGATATGGTAGCCAGATTAATTTTGTCTTCTAAGTATCCCTGATGAATGAAGTGGCCAATTGCTAATAGAGATATGTAAATTTCAATGGTCAATATGGGATGCCTAGGGGCAAAATCAGCATGGCTTCAGTATCAGTAAATTAAGATTTTCTTAATGTTATAGAAGCAAACAACACAATTAAAGTTTTGACCCTGGGAGTGGAACGATCAGTTATTAAATAGATAACCCTCTTCGCAACCTCTCTTAAGTACTCCTCATGGACAAGTTGAATAATGTTATAAAATTATCACTTTCCATATACACTGTCACCACTCAAAATGTGTTGCAGCAGACAAGTTTCTTTTACAAGTCAACATATTTTATTCCATACAGACAATACACTTGAATTGAAACCATTTTTTCACTGAAGATAAGCAAATGTCTAAAGACTGTGTTTTTGAGCAAATATTGACTCGAATGACTTGTTCTGTGACCTGTGGAATGTGAACTAAAAAACACTGAGAGCTGAGGCATAGAACTACATAACTATACATACATGTATCTTGAAATCTTCCTTTTTATCAGTATATTATAATACTAATAAATGATCAATATTCCTTTCACTGGCACTGTGTATATTTATAAGGTGTGAAACAATAGCCAGTCATAATTGATAAAAAACACTAATTCAGATTTGCCAAAAGCATGCTGTCTTCTTTTAATACCTTGCACTAGACTAAACAGTCTGGTGATGTCATGACACAAACATTTGGTTTTATATCAACTGTCTATATAAGGTTAAAATTGGCCACTGCTGAGAGATTCAAAAGCAGGCATCTTCAAAAGCACTTAATGGCCCTTGATGACATCATCACCCACTCATGAACAAAAACTCAGTGCACTAATTTTTTTTAGTTCCGGTCAGTAAAATCCTCATAAATCCCATCCATTATGCTGGTCCCATTCATGCAGATCTAGTCTGTAGAAAATGTTAAGATTTTTATGTAGAATTTAAGATAATACGTAGCCATAACTTACATACAATATTATATCCAGTAATAATCCTTACTCAGAAATAATTATTAATTTTACAGCACTGTGCAAAGTAAGTTAGAACATCTGTACAGTAAATGGGACATTACAGCTGTATGTGTGATGTATTCACTGGCTTTCACTTTCAAACGCTTAGATTTACAGATATGTGAAAAACAGTAATTGTTTAGTTTTTTGAGCTGCCTAGGAAACTAAGAATAATTATGCTGCACCCTCCCTTTCAAAGACAATGCAATTTGAAAAAAAAAATACTGACCCTCCTGGCTAAGGAACCCACTCATCCAACTCTTCTTCAAAACTGTAGTTTTCACAATACAAAGAGGCAATTCTATCTCCCTGGCGCCCAGACATAACATTAAACACATGGCGTCGAGGGACTTGTTCCTCTCCAGCTGAGTATGACAGGTAGTCAGGTTTGTGACCAGGGCACCTGTGTGAGGGGCAGGCAGGGCCACAGTAAAACTTGACAAAAGGAAAATCCCTTCTGCAAATTCCATCAACCATGGAAAACACTTGACACAGTACATCTGATGGCCTCATTACATGATTCTTCCTGAAAAAAATAGCATTCACAAAAGTGCAGTGTAAAGTGAGTTATTGATTTCTAAGGGTTATGTGTGAGATGTCTAGAAAAATTGGTAAGTTTTTCATGGGATGCCTTCATTTTAGACAAGCCTGTCACAGGTTATCTCCCAAAAATGTGTAAGGGGCATTCTGAACAAATGATACACCTGGTTTAGAAAGGTACTAAGAGAACAAGTCTGTTACCTGAGAACACAACATAGGGGTACAAGCTGGCCTATCTCTTGTAACTTCATGGTAAAGAAACTGTGCCAAGATTGTTAGTCATTATGCATGGTTCAATTCCTACAGTTACCATCCCCCCCCCCCTCCCCGGGCAACCCCCGGGACAAAGTCGACCCTTGTGGCCCGGGGGCGGTGAATTTTGCAAGTAGTCTTGTCCCGGGGGTAGGGGGTGGGGATAATCTAGGTGCGCAAGGAATTATGGGGGGGGAATTTCGTGGAAGCACATAGCGGACGACGTGACTCAACAAGCGGACTTCTTTGCTTGGAAATCCTTACAATTGTTAGTAATCGGGGACCGTTCATTTTTTATGAGGTAAGGGGGCCCTGGTGGGATTTGAAGGAGTATTATTTGGAAATTGAAAGACCCCCCCCCCCCCCCCCTCAGCTTTCCAGGTTTTTTTACATGACCCCCCCCCCCCCCCCCCTCATAAGGGTAACTTTGTTTGGATGACCCCTGCCCCCCCCCCCCCCCCCCAAAAAAAAAGGTGGTGTTTTAAACAGGTACGTTTATAGCGTTATCTTGCTATCATTTTTAACTGTTACTTTTTTTCACTGCGAATGAATATGATTACAATGAAATATTTTTTGAAATGTGCTTGTTATGAGAGATGAATATTTACAAATGCATAGAAAGCTGCTTTTTACAAATTAAAAGATCGGACCTCCTAGTAATGGCTCCTCCTGAGCGTTTTGTGGCAGGCCTCTCGTCAGCTTCTTCCTCGTGTGCAGCGATGAACGCAAGAATAACACCATTTGAGTCATCTTCACCAAAGTCCACGGCATCACTCATATTCATTGCTGTCTGAAGGTCACTTTCATCCGTTCCCCACTGATGTCATTTTTAGCCAATTTCATGTCGTCTCTCATTCCGATTTGACCAGTTGTGACAGGATTCACCTGCTGCAAACAATGTCTGATGATTGCCTTTACTTTTTCATTCCTGCTGCTCTTTAGATGCTGCTCCAGTCCATGATGTTTTAAATAGTTGTTTAACTCAGGCACACGGAGCTTTTTCAATTTGGTTACATCCTCACACAGATCAGCCCAAGGATAATCCTCATATAACTTTTTTCTTGCCTCCCTGCTTTCCCTCGCCCTCTCCTCTGCTCTCTTCTTCTTTTTAAACTCCATCACCTCGAGATGCTGAATATAATCAATGGCAAACTTCGAGTTGACAATGAATATCTGCAAATACAGCAAATTTTAAAGATCATGACACCAGGCTCTTTCGGGCCAATGGCATTAGCCTGAAGCTTGGCGAGAAATTCTCTCACGATTTCAATGTGGAGCACATCGCAAGCGTCGAGGCAAAGCTGGAAGGATTCTCGCGAAATAGAAACCCTCGAACAAAAAAAGAAGACCTTTGAACAGACTTTCAAGGGCCTACAAGGAAAATACGTATCCAAGAAAAGAAAAGAAAATCGTCAGAAATCAAAGGACAGAAAGCGCAAATGGTTTGATGATAACGTCCGACGAGTGTACCATATCTGCGTAGCAAACCCCCCTGCCAATGACCTTCCCCGTTGTCGTCTTTATCCTCCTTCCTTGAAAATCCCTGAAGCATGCATAAATGTGGAAGATGTGGCAACACTGCTGTTCAGAAGGGATGCACCGTTCATTACTCACCTTCTGCGAGCAAACTACTTCAGCAATGCGGCGGGAAGCAGGCTGCTTACCAATCTTAAGCCAGAAGTAAGGAATAGTGTGTACTATGTACTGCATCCTGAAGAGTATGCCTTGGAGGACAAGTGCGAAGGCACAAGCGAAGAGTGCGAAGAGGACGACGAAGAGGGAGATTAGGACGACTAAGAGGGAAATGAAAACGACGAAGAGGAAGATGAAGACCACGAGGAGGGAGATAAAGAACCAGGGCCTTGCCTCAGTGATTTGGGACTCCCACTGCGGTTTTTCATTATGCGTAAGCTGAACTCAGCTGAACTGTAATGACATTGGTGCTAGGCAAGGACTCAAATCTTTTTTGTTACCTTCTTCGGAAATGGCGGAGACAGCGTTCCCTTTTAGTAATTCTTCAAATAGGGAAAGGTAGTGAATGCCTTGAACTCCGTTAGTCAGCTTTTTATAATGAGGTTTTGTGCTTAAAGGGGTAATGTCACGGCGATTTTGGTCTTTTTTGCTCCAGTTAGTACTGAACGATTGCCTTGTGCCATTGGTCTTACACGGATGCTCTTAGAGCATTGAAAAAAAAAATAACTAATTTTAATTCCTTGAAGAGAAATTGAAGCATAACCAGATTTAAGCGATTTTTCCAAGTTTCACAACTCAGAACTTGAACAAATTGGCCAATTTTTACAAATTGCAATGCATTTCCATCCGAGCCATCTGTAACCAAAACACTGATTTATAGTTTCAGTGCAGTAATATAATAATAAATTGGTAACAAATTTTGGAGCATTATTTGTAGGTTTCCATCGATATAAATATATTTTATGACCTTCACAGTGATGCTAAAAATAGGTGACATTGTCCCTTTAAAAGTATTGTATAGCATCAAATTTTTGTGGTAGTTTTATATATTTCTTTTAATAATAGCAACAAACCGACTCAGATATACGCCAAAAAAAAATCACATTTCACGAGTTAAAATCAGTTACAGTTAAAGCACTGTTATTTAAACTGAGTTTTTCTACACAAACGTTGGCAGCATCTTTTCTTATTAGTTTGGAACTGTTTTACCATTTAACAGATGTTTATATTTTGTGAATAAAGCAAGAGAATTTCTCTTCAATTTGTTAAAATTCCGCGCCAATTATTACCTCCAAAATTTTGCCTGACCTTCCCTGTATCTTCATTTTTTTGGGACAGCCCCCCCCCCCCCCCCCCCCCCCTTTAAAGCCATTTTTTTTTTCGCAAGCCCCACCTTCCTTATAAAAAATGAACGGTCCCTTACCTGGAAGAAAACAATTTGGCAAAGTTAAAGCCTGTATTTGACGGTAAGTCTATTCCAACTTCAACAGCAGGGTGGAGCTATTAGAGCGTTACCGTAGAGTACGTTAATCAGTGATGTCGTGACAAGCGAAGAACTCACCGATGATACGACGAGAAACCTTGCTAAGGGGTGTTGCCTTTCAGTGGATGGTGTGAAGTGTTGGGAAGAACACATCTTCAGTACACGAAACAACTGCAAGAGAGGAGCGATGAAAGCCAAAGAAGAAAAAAGGAAGAAAAATAATAGTAGAGATGCTTCCTGATCTTTGTAGCCATACGAGTCTAGTCCAGTCCATGTCTATTTTGTAAACTGTTCGGTGGATTTATATAATAAATATTTCTGTCTTGTTGAGAAACCGTGCAGCTTGCTGTTGAATGTCCCGGGGGTGGGGAATTACCTCTTTCTTTGTGCCCGGGGGGGGGGGGATTAGGACGCCAAGTGAAGAAAAAATGGCAAATCCCCGGGGGGTGGATGGTAACTGTAGGAATTAACCATGCATTATAGATAAATTATGAACCTTCCAAAATAATATGGATACATCAAAGATTCACTATGCAGCGAAATTTACAACAGTAGGGTCTTCAGCCTTACCTGCAGCTAAAAGTCACTCAACAAATGATACAACTTGGTGTAGAGAGGCACTAAGAGAACAAGTGTATTACCTGAGAACACAACATAGGGGTACTAGCTGGCCATGGAAAAGAAACTGTGCCAGGATTGTTAGTCATTATACATAAATTACGCACCTTCCCAATTGATACACACCATGAATAAGGGTATTCAGCCTTACCTGCAGCTGAAAGTCACTCCAATCATCTTCTCTTCCTTCATTAACTGTAGGCTGTAAGGTTGCCGAGCACTCATCCAGAACCTGCCAGCATCTCTGAACAGAACAGGTTGGCCATTTGGAAACGCCAACTTACTGAGCTTGTGGGCACGAGATAGTAAACGATGGAACAAAGGCTCTGGTAGGAACCTGGTAAAGAATACATACATGCACTTCTTGTCTGTGTCATCGTCATGCCATATGGGTGTGCCCCCTTCTGCAGACATTGGCAGCAGGGAAGGAACAAAGTGTGTCGGCTGCTCATCAGATAAGCTACACCTTTCCACCTTCTTGTTTGTCAAGGGGCAGATCAAATCATATTCCTCAAGGAATGCAGTCATAGCTTCCTCATTTTCCTGTACTTCAGAGATGATGCTCCTCAGAAGTGATTTAGTCAGCATTCCTTTCTTCTGCAGAAGATTCCAGGCACACCTCAAGCCCCTTTGTTGGATTTTCTCAGTTGGTGGGTTGATAAGCTGGATAATGATATCAACCAGTAGTTCTGGCTTGAGAAGCACCCAGTTGGATAGATCAAGGTCCTGATTTCGGTCCAGGTAAATTACCAGACCTTTTTCATGGAAGTACTTCAAGGTTTCTTTGGACCAGCTCTTGCAAATAAAGTTGTCAAAAACATGTGAAAACTTGTCAAGTGTCACACAGAAATTTGCTTCCTTCTTTTCCATATGGCTGATTATTGCATCTTGTATTCTAATCCATGACAGAGGAATTTCACAACGTATGGATTTCTTGCATTCTTCAGCAACAGACATGATCTTCTTTTGAAGAGCTTGAACTCCAGTATCTTTGTTTCCTTTGGAATTCTCAACAGGAAAGAAGATCAGATCTTCAACATCATTCACAACTAGCTCATCACAATAGGCATTCCACAGATATCTTGTTAGGTGTTCATCTAAGATTTTCATGCAATTTTTATCCATGTTTCCTCTGTGCGTTCCAACAAGCAAGATTGGTGTTTTGGGTGGTACATGGCTACACACAGATTCAAACCAGAACTTGAGCCTTTCAGTTCCTGCAATAATCGCCTTAAAATCATTTTCTGCGAACTTAGTCATGTCAAATACAATTATATTAACTGCCTGGCTTCTAAAGAACATATGATGATAAGCAATATATTCTTTGTCTCCAGCAAAGTCGATTATCTTGAGATTAAGAGAGGTGAATTTGTCCTTCAGGGCATTTTTTAACATGTTGTTATTTATCTCTACATTCCCTCTTACTGATGTAATCAACGTATTAGTAAACATCAATGTCTTAAGAGGGATCAAATGGATGCAACACCATTCTTTGTAGATGATATAACAACTAAATAAAGGAAATAACGCAACACAACAGAACGTTGGCGAAGTCCATGCTAATTTACAAACGTAAAAGGCAAGAACAATAAGTAGTACATTGTAAGGCCCCCAAGACCCGTTTTTAACCGATAAAATAAAGCTATACAAAGAAGCTGATTCTTCGAAAAGTTCGATTAAGGCAATTACTATTAGTAGCGACGGGGTAACAATGATGACTACCACTTTGTAAACATAAGAGCAAGTAATGCGGTCTCTGACAGAAACATTGTCAAGCGATGCTACTGCAAAGCCAAATATTAATCCAATAGATATAGATAATGGCAACCGAGAAAAGCAGAAAAAAGCCCGCAAGTGTCGATTCGAAAGTAGTTTGCCCAGATTTTTGTGACCGTCAGCAAAAGGCGATGGTATCGGTCCTATGAAAAGAACCAATGCGGCGAACATAATTCCAGTGACTATCGCCAACAGAAGAAATGCATGAGTGCTGGCAAACTGAAAATACGTTTCTTTAAAATAACATATTAGTAGAGCTAGAACAAAACCTAGTATTAATCCGCGTCGCCTGAGGATAACGCTCAATGTTACTAATCTAAATCTAACACTGTAGTCGAAAAGAAAAGCACAACTTGGCATAATCGATATAACGAACAACAAGAGGTGGAACAAAATTAAACCCATAATGAAAGGTGTCTCAGTTAACAGGAGGCCTGTGAGAAATAAAAAGACAACAATCTTAAAATAAGTCGTCTTGTTTGATACAAAGTATTGGTGAACCAAAACGTCACTGGTGTTTACACCAGTACGAAATCCAAAATACACGTTTACAAAACCTATTTCGGTGAACCTCCATAGGTCTCCGAGGACAAGATCCTTCATTCTTTGGCTTTTCCACGTCTTGTCCACCAGACTCTGTTCTATTCCCTGAGTCTTGGGTTGATTTGGATCAAATGGCTTTCCAGTGAGCGACATAACAAGACTTGTTTTACCAACTCCGGATTCCCCCAGAACCAAACACTGACCATGGAAAACTGAATGTTTCTCCATTGTATTCACTTCCAGGGTTTCGAGAAAACACAGACCTTGCTGTTCAAGACACTGACACTGTTGCTCCGCTGTTTGTTCCGCAGCATTACCAGCCAAATTTTCACCCGCATTATTGTGATCCATGATTTATGAGAAATTCATCAGTGAAATGCGAGTCCGAGAGAGATGAACAGCTGCTGCACAGACTCGATAGAAGCGAAATGTCGCCACGGAATAGAATGGTTTTAGATTACTATCCTCTGTTTCGTGTTCCTGGTTTTCATGTCGGGAAAATCCCAGACGATCGGGGATTTCGCTGTTTCCCGACCGTGCCAGATTTTGCCGACAATCGTAGAAGATCTCCGATCATCTGGGATGGTCGGGGACAAATCGGGAAAACCGAGAGCGTTTCTATTTTCCCGACGCTTCCCAGATTTCTGCGATGATCGGCGATTTTCCCGACATATCGGCAAAATCTGGGACGATCGCGAACAGCAAAATCCCCGATCGTCTGGGATTTTCCCGAAATATGAAAACCAGGCTTAAACGTTTACGCAAGCAGTTCTTAACATCGTCTCCAATGTCTATTTATGCAAAAACATCACGCGACGGTGGAAAACCGTAGAGGTCGCCATCTTTGACGTCACAAAACAAGATGGCTGAATCGTGATAAAGGCGACTACACAGGAAAAGTCGAAAATGTTAGAAAACACTAGATATAATAAAGCAGGTTGCTGAATTTAAATATTATTTTGTGATGTTTATAATATAATTCACAGACCCTAACGCTCTGCGCTGCAATTAGGATAAATAAATCGCGGCAAGCCTTCCGGAAGCAGAAAATCGCTGAATTCTGATAAGAGCTTAACTCTTTTATCCAAGGGAAAGACGTTTTCATTCAAGAAAAGTATAAGTTTCGTTAAACGCGGTGTCTAAATGCCCGGCAGCCGGGCACGGTCTCAATATAGACTAAATGCCCGGCAGTCAAAAATTTTCACAAACTTTAACTGAATGGCTCTTTCAAACCTTTTAAGAGTATTCGATGTTCGTTTAGAAATGTCAAGCGCTTCCAAAAATTATTTTACTTTACCAGTTGACGAAATATCCAAGCTTGGGCATACCAGAAGATCGCCATGTTCTCGGCACTTAGAACATTTTTGCTGAGACTCGCAGTCAGAAATTTTCACAGAATTTCGACTGAACGTCTCACTCAAACCTCTTAAGAGTAATCAAAGTTCGTTTAGAAATGCCAAGCGATTCCCAAAATTAATTTGATTTTCCAGTTGCCGAAATATCCAAGCTTCGGCATACTATAAGATCGCTATGTTCACGACACTTAGTCACGCAATATTTATTTTTATTAATATTTTCACAGTTTTGACATTATAAAAGCAGAATCTCCTGAATCCGATTACATGTTTTTTATTTTCATTACCTGAGATAAATTTAGCGCTTCGAAAAATTTATTGGAAATCCGGGAAGGAGGAGGGGTCCCTGGGGCTTGGAAATACAGGTGGGAAGGGGGGGGGGGGGGGGAGGGAATCTAGCGGGCCAGGAAATCCGGGCGGAGGGGGAGGGGTCAAATAATCTTGCCATCCGTCGATTGGGAGGGGGGGGAGGTGGATTTTTTCTGGAATAACCCAATGTAATAGAAATAATTCACGGTTTGGGAAGTATTAGACTAGTGTGGGTTTGATTAGGAATCAATAAATTAAATATTCAAAGCGAGTACAAAAAAATTGGTTGCTTCAATCAACATGTCTTGTGTTAAGGTGCAATATGTGTCATGCAAAATTCGTTGACGGGGGAGGGGTGCGTGACTCGTTTAAAATAAACCATAAAACTTTCTTACGCAAGCGCATGAGTATAGGCTACCCGGTAGCCTCTTGTTCTTGTTACATGCGCGTAGCGGCATGAGTTATAAAATGGGCTCCGTTTTTCATTTTTTTTTATTATTATTATTATTTTTACTTTTTGTGTCACGATTTTGCATGCAAATTTATACGCGCATATTTTAAATTGGCACTTCCGGTTCATAGCTTTGCCATTTACACTTCCTGTTCAGTGACTTCCGGATACTTTCACTTCCGGTAGAAGAGCGTTACTGAAGTGTCACGAAAGCACCTTCTAATACCAATGATCACGTTAGGTATATATAACATTCAGAAGAATCACTGGCTTCATTGTGGTACAGCCTTCATTTACGAAACATTCAATAGTAAACAACGTGGTTTGCAGGAACGATGGCTGAATGAAAGGAGTAACTCTTCTCCATGTCGGACATCTTCTTATCATGTTTAAAATATATCATAAAACTTTCTTACGCATGCGTATGAGTATAGGCTGCTTGCAGCCTCTTGCCATTGTTATTGCTGGACTCACGTTGTTCTTGTTACGAAACGTATTTGTAATGAATGTTTTTGCCACAGCATAAACTAGAGTTAATGTTTAGCTCATTTGAACCTTGTGCCTTGGGCGACCCCGTAGCTGTCCAAACGATGTCTGTGATTGGCGAACGATACAATCGATATATCACTTGAACAATGCCCCTATCCCTAAGCCCTATCCCAGCGGGACAAATCTATTGTTTTCTTAGCGAATCACAGACATCGTTTGGACAAGTGCTGGACTACCCTGTGCCTTGCGGTCATAGCACGTATTTTCCGGCTAATCGAATTCTTGTACTTTGCTTTACTTACACGCGTGTTCGAACTGCAACATATTTTTAGCAGCCAATTACACTATTAGCATGCACGTGCCTCAGTCTGTTGGCCAATCAGATTTAAGGCCCCCTCACCGTAGTCGCTTTCGGTAATGTACATCGCTCGCGGTCGTCTATTTTGCATTCAGTTCAATTTCACTGTACAAGGCAACTGTTTATTTCCCTCCCACCCACCGCATTTCCCTTATTTTTTTTCACCCAACCGAGGTTACCACTCTGGCCCGTGTTTATTTTGTAAAATGTAATAAAGTTCTTTGTTTTTTCAATAAACGGTTTAGGGGATAAGTGTTGCTGGCGACAACCCTTCAGTCCCACACTGAAGCGATGCCTGGGTTGCCTTAGCTTGGGTCGAGTAAGGTGGCCACGCCCACTACCCTCGCTAGTCACCCCTCTAGGAGCTTGGCATAGGTACACGCCACTCAGCTGTACTCCATGACGGCCAATCCATGGTTTCTATGCCACTCGCTGACACTAGCCCCAGTGACTGGCCTCGCATGTGGCAGGCAGCATTCGGATCCTGGACAACTCTTACCCCCCGGGCCTTTCTCCCACATAAACAGTGTCTTTCAATTGCGCGTGACATTAACAAAGCATTACGTCGCTAAGTTTACAGCTGATGGAAAGAGTGAGTGAGTGAGTGAGTGAGTGAGTGAATTTAAGCCACCGTTACTGATACCCCGTTTACTACGCATGCGCGTATTCACGGGTTAAAAATGGTACAACAACTGCTTAACTGTTTTGTTGCAGGCTTTACAGGAAGGTCAGGAAAAACAACAGCTGCTAATCAAACAAAAGCTGGAGCTAAAAAACAAGCTGCAAAACACTGAAAAAGATCTAAAGAAGGTGAGATGTGGATCAGTATTGGTCAGATTTAATCAATATTGACAAGTGTCTATAGACACAAAGTGAAACCCAGTGTGCTTGTTCTTAACAAATTAAGTTTTGTCACATTCAAATTAAAGTTATTAAGCACCTTTTTTTTTTGACGGTGTGATGAAATTTATTGAAATTTGTATTTTGGCATTCTTAAGTGTTGAAAGATCACCACACTGATTTTTTTCACATTCTCAAGCCTTAGAAGAATGCAAGGAAACAAAGGAGGTGTCCAAACGAGTTCAGTTGCTACTCAAAGAGGAAACAGCAGCAGTTCAAACAAAACCGGTGAGAAAAGAGCTTTATACAATCCAAACCTAACTACTTAAATGCTATAAGAGGTGGCTGTATAAGATCAAAGGCTCCTTAGAGCCAACCCGTGAATTTGAAATGCGTAACGCGTTTAAACGCAATGCGGTAAGCTTATGTTTTCACTCTGTCACGGTTCAATATTTTTTTTTAAATTAAACGTAAGGATTTTTGACAAACGCAAAAACAAAAAATACATTACATCATTTTCATAATGTTCAGTCCGAAGAAGAAAGAACGGCCCGAGCGAGATTCGAACTGGGGCCTTTCCACTGTGAGTCCACGCTTTACACCACTCGACCACCGTGACCACTGACTTAAAAGGGGATAAATTTTATTACTTAAAAGTAGATAACCATCAAAACGCGTGTCTCAGTTGAAAATTCCTTTTAGATCGATTTTAACGTTGCATTAAAGACTCTTTAAGCTTATTGTTGTTTATATTCGTTTACACCAATTCAGTTATTGTTATCGCTGGATTCACGCGGTTCTTGTTACAAAACGCATTCGTAACAAAGCATTACGTCACTAAGTTTACAGCTGATGGAAGGAGTGAGCGAGTGACTCATTTGCATATCAGTCGCCGTTACCGATAACCCGTTCATTACGCATGCGCGTATATTCACGGGTTAAAAAGGGCTTGGCTAGGGGATCTGAAATATTATGTACTTATTGACTAAGTGAGAGGGCCGGATGGGAAAATATTTGGCTCGAGGTCATGGCGTACGGAGTGATAAATATTTAAATAACCTGCGCAGCGTTATACTGAATGATGAAATGAAAAAAGTGTTAAGTCACTTTATACAGTTATACCCAATGATGAGGGTCTCCGCGCACTGCAACACTATCTTGACAAGAGAGAGGTACTTGAACCACCCACAGATTCTCTCCTACGTATGGCAGAACTAGTATTAACACTTAACACCTTTGAATTTAATGGTGAATTTTACAAGCAAACAGGTGGAGTGGCCGTGGGTAGCCGACTAGGACCAAATTATGCATGTCTCTTTGTTGGCTACGTTGAGGAACGCATGCTAACGAGTTATACCGGTATAAAGCCAGACCTATACAAGCGGTGCATGGATGATGTGGCCGCTCGCGCAAATGCGTACAGCCCTCATACGGGACTTTCATCAATGGTTTTGCAAAGAAAAGGTTCGCAGGGCCGTACGGGTCATATATATGATAATTCTAATTATTGTATAGTTGAACTGGTCCGTGATGAAAAGGAGCATTCTGATTGGTTCCCTGAAGGGTCCGAATTTTTGTGCTCGCCAATTAATTTCGCAAAATCCCTTTTCATTAAACATTAAACAAAGAACACTTTTTTATTAAGTAAAAACACTTTCTCCTTCATGTGTGGCGGATAATTTTGGTTAAATTGTTACGAAAGTGGCCTGAAAAACGCAAAATATATGCTTTACTTTGGCGCGCGCGCGTTTGCCGTGAACGGGATGCATTAATTTATTAGCAAAATTTTAAAAGAGCCATAATAATAAAATCTTTTTTGAACGAGCTTAGTCACTCCGTATTAGGGATGTCCGATTTAGTGGTAGTGGTTTGCCATGAACCAGATTCTTAATAGATTGAGAACAATGGTCATGTTAACTTACTAAAGCCGGTGCGTTATCGTTTATTGAATTTACTGTTGTTTTCCCTAAAAATCCTAACCCGATAAACAATGTTTGAGAAATACAGAAACTTTATTTTTTTGGTCGCGTAGCTAGCCAGAAAATTTCGTGTGGTACGGAACAGAATAGAAAGAAGAGCAAATAGACGACTTAGACGGATTCGGGTTTCAGTACTGGCATGCTATTGGACGACTAAAAGTTTATCGCTCCTCCTCTTCCTCAACTTTTCGTCATAGAAGGCCATTTCTCCCAGTTGTTGTTGCCACTTGTGCTTATCTGACAAATAGGAGGCAAACACTACTGAGACGACTTTAATCGGGTTCAAGGGAAACCGTTTGGCCGATCTCCAAAATTAATAAAAACAATAGTAGTGATCGTCCAGGAAAACGTAGTGATAGTGCCGCTCTCTCTGTCACGCAAGCGCTCGCTCGAGCCCGCCAACGTGAAAAAAAAAAACCGAGATGTTGCGCACCTAAAATGACTGAACTGTATTAATGTCGTTGTATTCAGGTTGTGTTTATTAATAATAAAGTAAATGGCAAATATCATTGCATGTAGTACCATTATCAATAAGTAAACTAATCTTCCCGTCAAAACCAAACCGACCTTCAATATTCGAGTCATCATTCGCTTCATATCGAAGGTCATATGCAGTCTATAAATTGTTGTAGGAATTAAATCGAAATTGCAAAATATGGGTTGGGTGCACGCTTTAACATCCAGCAGAAAAGCTGAAGGGAAAAGCGGGTGTTTTTCTTTCGGAACCTTTACGCGAGGAGTTTGATATGTTTTGGGTTGATTTAGACCCCTGCACAAGCAACTGAAATTATTGCAATGGCCAAGACTCTTCGAAGACTCTGTTTATAGAAGCCCGTGTGTTGACTTTTGGATTGATTCAAATTATTTTATTTTATCATTCGAATTGACAAATGATTTCGTTATACAAGACGTTCGTCTAATTGGAGAAAAACCTCAATTGCATGTAGAAAAGAGTACTCTCCTCGTTTGTAATTGTAGAGTTAAACACGATAATCGAGAATTTAAAATTCACTTACAAGTCAGAAAACAATAGTCCCGCATGTTGTGCCAAAGTGGCTGATATGAGCTAAATCGGACATATCTATTGGGAAATATTGGTCTCGGTTCTTTTTTTTTGCAAATTTCGGCTCGGTCCATAAACTTGCAAAAAAGAACTCGGCCAATGTTTTCCCAATACGGACCTGACGCTAGTTCAATAACATCTATACCAGAGGTTACAAATTGTAATGATAATGCTGCGAGCAGATTCTGGGCAGTAAAACATAACGGAAACAGTAAATTTACATACAGATTTTGATAATTTCATAAATTTATTTATTGGGTCAATTACCATCATTTTCGATTACATAAACGAAAAAAAGCAAGACTGATTGCTATTATTTATAGCTGATTAGATCCTCAAATTTGGATCCGGTGCTTCTGTTTTGTTACGTTGGTCCTTGCCTTCAAAATTGCAATCGAATTACATACCATTGTAAGTAATTCTTTGTGATCCATTGTTCAATCGGCAAACTCTGAGCACGTAACAACGCTGAAAAACTTATAAAAGACCATTGCCTTTCCCGTGAAATGTCACTAAATCGTTTGTGACCTTGATGAATGCTTCCAGCAACAAATAAGTTTGAATTTGGCATGATCAGAGGTAGGCGCATCTAAGTTATGATGACACCGCTGGACGTACGCTTGCTCAAAATCATCGTGACAAACAAAAATCGCGACTGCCGCATAACAAAAGCGCAGGGAACCCAAGGAACCACAGGCAAACCAAAGATTAGTCTGAACGCGGCTTCAGTCAAAACATCTAAAATTCTTGACTGACATCAAATAAACCCTGTGTTGAAAAATGGCATGTATTTTATTTCATACGAAATGTACCTTTCCATTTCAGATTTCGAACACTCAAAAGAATGCACGGAGATGGGAAAACGATGACGATGTATCAACTTGCAATGGATGCGAGAGACAATTCTCCATGACCATAAGAGAGGTTTGTTCTCTATCATGTCTCGTACAACAGGTTTCCGAAAACTGTCAAAGATCTAAGGTGTTTTCATTAATGCATCTGCAAAGCTTATAAATCTAGAAATAACGACAATTTTCGAGGCAGATCCAAAGATGTTTTCATTATTATTTTTATTTTTATTTTATTAGCTTCTCCAAATCAAGTACATATATATACAAAAAAAGTGAGAGAGACAGGGTATCCTCACCTGCATTGTTTGTAAATGTTTTGAAATCCTTTCATTATTGCTTTATAACAATTCTTTGTGTGCCTAGCATCCAAAGAGTGCCACAGAAACAAAAATGACAAATCTACTTAAATTGTTACTGTGTCTTTCTTATCTTTTGCTTTCTTTCCTTTTTCAGCACCACTGTCGGAATTGCGGGTAATTATATTGAATTTCTTACATTTGTCGCTAGTATATAGGACCACTCAGAAGTTCTGTCGAGGATTCCAAAAATGATGACCCACTTGTATTTCCTCCTTACCTCAAAATACTCATCTAGGGGAGGTTGTCCTCATGTACACCCAAATGCTTGTGAAAAACAGAAAACAATAGTCCCGCATGTTGTGCCAAAGTGGCTGATATGAGCTAAATCGGACATATCTATTAAGGCAATGAGAAAGGCAAGAAACACAACGAAGTGCGGAGTAACCCGATGTTCTCTTCTTTCTTTTTAAATGAGTAGAAACCATTTCTCTTATGTGTCAGGAAAACCAAACAGAACTGATATGTTGGGCAGAGCCGTCAGCAGTCGAAAGTTGGTAACTTTACGGATTTTGAAGTGCAATATAACGCAATCTTAACTATGTGGGGTGTAATGTAACGCAACCGCCGCTATGTGGTGTGTAGTAGAACACAATCATCGCTACATGGGGTTACAATTGCCGCTAAGTAAGGTCTCATGTAACACAATCGCCGTTATACACATGGGTTGTAATTTTCTATTAAGTGTAATGTAACACGGTCGTTACTATATGGGGTATAACGTAACACAACCACTGCTAAGTAAGGTTTTATATAACGCAAATTGCGGTTAAATGAGTTGTAATGCAACTTTTCTATTAGGTATAATGTAGCGCAATCCTTAAACTCACCCTAGCTGTTCCTG
The DNA here is from genome assembly GCA_022457155.1 of Cladopsammia gracilis. Lineage (NCBI taxonomy): Eukaryota > Metazoa > Cnidaria > Anthozoa > Scleractinia > Dendrophylliidae > Cladopsammia > Cladopsammia gracilis. The sequence continues at coordinate 4,611 of JAJGOT010000454.1, read as the reverse complement.
ACGTGACATCATCAAAACACTTGACACACACTCGTACAGGTTTCTTGCTCAATGTGAGTGGCGCATTTGCTGTACAATCACCACAGTAAATCAAACTGTAAGAGACAAGAGACACCATGAACATTCACTGGATACTGATCAGTTTCTGTATTCTCATCACGTATCAGCTTGACAATGTATTCACACTGTACAGAGAAATTAGATGCTGATCACTAACATTTGATCATTTTTAATCCTCACTACTAATCGATACATTGAAATTGTAAGGAGAAATTAGATGTTTTTCACAAGCATTTGGGTGTACATGAGGACAACCTCCCCTAGATGAGTATTTTGAGGTAAGGAGGAAATACAAGTGGGTCATCATTTTTGGAATCCTCGACAGAACTTCTGAGTGGTCCTATATACTAGCGACAAATGTAAGAAATTCAATATAATTACCCGCAATTCCGACAGTGGTGCTGAAAAAGGAAAGAAAGCAAAAGATAAGAAAGACACAGTAACAATTTAAGTAGATTTGTCATTTTTGTTTCTGTGGCACTCTTTGGATGCTAGGCACACAAAGAATTGTTATAAAGCAATAATGAAAGGATTTCAAAACATTTACAAACAATGCAGGTGAGGATACCCTGTCTCTCTCACTTTTTTTGTATATATATGTACTTGATTTGGAGAAGCTAATAAAATAAAAATAAAAATAATAATGAAAACATCTTTGGATCTGCCTCGAAAATTGTCGTTATTTCTAGATTTATAAGCTTTGCAGATGCATTAATGAAAACACCTTAGATCTTTGACAGTTTTCGGAAACCTGTTGTACGAGACATGATAGAGAACAAACCTCTCTTATGGTCATGGAGAATTGTCTCTCGCATCCATTGCAAGTTGATACATCGTCATCGTTTTCCCATCTCCGTGCATTCTTTTGAGTGTTCGAAATCTGAAATGGAAAGGTACATTTCGTATGAAATAAAATACATGCCATTTTTCAACACAGGGTTTATTTGATGTCAGTCAAGAATTTTAGATGTTTTGACTGAAGCCGCGTTCAGACTAATCTTTGGTTTGCCTGTGGTTCCTTGGGTTCCCTGCGCTTTTGTTATGCGGCAGTCGCGATTTTTGTTTGTCACGATGATTTTGAGCAAGCGTACGTCCAGCGGTGTCATCATAACTTAGATGCGCCTACCTCTGATCATGCCAAATTCAAACTTATTTGTTGCTGGAAGCATTCATCAAGGTCACAAACGATTTAGTGACATTTCACGGGAAAGGCAATGGTCTTTTATAAGTTTTTCAGCGTTGTTACGTGCTCAGAGTTTGCCGATTGAACAATGGATCACAAAGAATTACTTACAATGGTATGTAATTCGATTGCAATTTTGAAGGCAAGGACCAACGTAACAAAACAGAAGCACCGGATCCAAATTTGAGGATCTAATCAGCTATAAATAATAGCAATCAGTCTTGCTTTTTTTCGTTTATGTAATCGAAAATGATGGTAATTGACCCAATAAATAAATTTATGAAATTATCAAAATCTGTATGTAAATTTACTGTTTCCGTTATGTTTTACTGCCCAGAATCTGCTCGCAGCATTATCATTACAATTTGTAACCTCTGGTATAGATGTTATTGAACTAGCGTCAGGTCCGTATTGGGAAAACATTGGCCGAGTTCTTTTTTGCAAGTTTATGGACCGAGCCGAAATTTGCAAAAAAAAAGAACCGAGACCAATATTTCCCAATAGATATGTCCGATTTAGCTCATATCAGCCACTTTGGCACAACATGCGGGACTATTGTTTTCTGACTTGTAAGTGAATTTTAAATTCTCGATTATCGTGTTTAACTCTACAATTACAAACGAGGAGAGTACTCTTTTCTACATGCAATTGAGGTTTTTCTCCAATTAGACGAACGTCTTGTATAACGAAATCATTTGTCAATTCGAATGATAAAATAAAATAATTTGAATCAATCCAAAAGTCAACACACGGGCTTCTATAAACAGAGTCTTCGAAGAGTCTTGGCCATTGCAATAATTTCAGTTGCTTGTGCAGGGGTCTAAATCAACCCAAAACATATCAAACTCCTCGCGTAAAGGTTCCGAAAGAAAAACACCCGCTTTTCCCTTCAGCTTTTCTGCTGGATGTTAAAGCGTGCACCCAACCCATATTTTGCAATTTCGATTTAATTCCTACAACAATTTATAGACTGCATATGACCTTCGATATGAAGCGAATGATGACTCGAATATTGAAGGTCGGTTTGGTTTTGACGGGAAGATTAGTTTACTTATTGATAATGGTACTACATGCAATGATATTTGCCATTTACTTTATTATTAATAAACACAACCTGAATACAACGACATTAATACAGTTCAGTCATTTTAGGTGCGCAACATCTCGGTTTTTTTTTTTCACGTTGGCGGGCTCGAGCGAGCGCTTGCGTGACAGAGAGAGCGGCACTATCACTACGTTTTCCTGGACGATCACTACTATTGTTTTTATTAATTTTGGAGATCGGCCAAACGGTTTCCCTTGAACCCGATTAAAGTCGTCTCAGTAGTGTTTGCCTCCTATTTGTCAGATAAGCACAAGTGGCAACAACAACTGGGAGAAATGGCCTTCTATGACGAAAAGTTGAGGAAGAGGAGGAGCGATAAACTTTTAGTCGTCCAATAGCATGCCAGTACTGAAACCCGAATCCGTCTAAGTCGTCTATTTGCTCTTCTTTCTATTCTGTTCCGTACCACACGAAATTTTCTGGCTAGCTACGCGACCAAAAAAATAAAGTTTCTGTATTTCTCAAACATTGTTTATCGGGTTAGGATTTTTAGGGAAAACAACAGTAAATTCAATAAACGATAACGCACCGGCTTTAGTAAGTTAACATGACCATTGTTCTCAATCTATTAAGAATCTGGTTCATGGCAAACCACTACCACTAAATCGGACATCCCTAATACAGTTTATTTTTTATTTTATTTTTCAGTCATATTCTTTAAGTCACAAACAAGGCTTCAGCTGAAAACACGCCACAAGATTATATATTGGTGGTAAATAATTTGTATCAACATCAAATTTCTCCTTACAATATCAATACGTTGTCAACCAGACAGGTGACAAGAATAAAGACAATCATCCAATAGAAGTAGGTGTACCACCAAATTCTATTGATAAACACGTAATTTCTTCAATATTAATACATTAATAGGCGATAGGAATTAAGGAAATAATCAACTGATGAATACTAGAGAGATTTAGCAATTTAGAATCGTGTAATTGTTTCCCTCAAATGGCACGGATGGTCACAGCAGTTGCCATTGTTTACCTAAGGCCCGGTTCAAACGTCGAACTTCACATGTGCCGAATCTAATGCAAATGAGTAAAATCTATTGTTCTTGCTCATTTGCATTAGGTTCGGCACATGTGAAGTTCGACGTTTGAACCGGGCCTAAGGAGTTTTCACGTACTGTTTGTCGGCAAACGGCAAAAAACAAGATTGCTGTAAACCTGATGCTCAATATTGTTTCAATATTGTTTTATTATTGTCCTGATATTGTCTCAATATTCTACAAAGAATAATTAAGCATTGAGAACGTTGTGTAACATGACGATTAGCAACGGAAAGTCTGGTGTTTCTTTTAAGGTCACGCTTCTGCTTTTCACAAAGAAAAGGAAAGCGCTTCTTTTAATGGGTGTGCGTGACACAATGAAGACAGAAGACGCAAAGAGGAATGCAGTCTTGTCTCTTGCTAGAAACCGTGTGATGACAATTAGTAAGGAGACTTTGTATTTTAATCTTGTGATCGGATTGGCCAAAGAATGCCGGTTAGTACTTGGAAGCTAAGGTTTTTCTAACAAAGAAAATTAATGCAATATATTGGGTTTTCCTCGGTGTAAGAACCTGTGACTTTTTCCTTTGTTTTTTACCTCTATTGTTTTATGCCTTTTGTTTTCTTTGTTTTACGTCACTCATAAGTTTCACAGGTTGTTACATCGAGGATGAGCCAATATATTGTTGTTTTGGTAGACAACAAAATACAGGTAATTAGAATAACCAATAATAATATAAGTAGAACTCATAAGATGTAGGATTTAGGAGCATTTTTGTTAGAAGGGTAAAAAATTTATATTACATTTAAAGCGACAAATCTAAGTATATTTTACTGCAGCGTGTTTAAGTTATTAAAATACAATTAATCACTTATTCATTAATTTAAAAATTAAGCGCTCGTCCTTATTTAGATAAATTAAGTGTCAAGGTATCCATGTTTGCTGTATTTGTTACATGTTGAGTAGATCGTACAATAAGTTAAAGTCCCATTTGTAGTGTAAATAAACAGGGAATAAATATAATTTTATTATAGTTAGTTGTATTTTTGTAGTTTATATAACGCAAATAAATAAAATTCTTTCAAATAAAAAGCTTCTGAATGGTGCTTCGTATGGTGCTGTTAATGGTCCAATTTTTCCAGAGCGGAATCACATTCATGTAGACAGCGAAACAGGACCTTAGAAAAGTTAATGTTGTACTTAAAGTTTTTCAATTGCTATTTTTTTATTGTATATCTTAAACTTTCTCTCATTCTTAAAAAATTAATTAT